>SJYX01019591.1:83725-96125 GCA_006410675.1 Oreotragus oreotragus
GTCCATCTAGTCAAGGCTATGGTTTTTCCAGTGGTCGTGCATGGATGTGAGAATTGGACTGTGAAGAAAGCTGAGCACTGAAGAATTGATGCTTTTGAACTGTGGTATTGGAGAAGACTCTTGAGAGTCCCTTGGGCTGCAGGGAGATCCAACAAGTCAATCCTAAAGGAGATCAGTCCTGGGTGCTCGTTGGAAGGACTGATGCTGAGACTGAAACTTCAATACTTTGGCCACCTGATGGGAAGATTTGACTCACTGGAAAAGTCGCTGATGCTGGGAAGGATTGGAGACAGGAGAAAAAGGGGACGACAGAGGATGAGACGGCTGGATGGCATCACTGACGCAATGGACATGAGTCTGAGTGAACTCCAGGAGTTGGTGACAGACAGGGAGGCTTGGCGTGCTGCGATTCATGGGGTGGCAAAGAGTTGGACACGACTGAGTGACTGAACTGAGCTGAACTGACCTGAAAGGTAAAAAAGACACTTTCACTGGTTCTATATTCTATGAAATAGTATTTGTTGTCTGAGTGTCTATGTATGTGTGTGTATATATATGTATACGTATAAAAATATATTTACCTTACATTTTTCTTAGTATCATATTCCTACAGAAGTCTTTCAAATTACCATTGATACAAATGTATTTTAAAACAGCCTTTAAAATACACACACAAAAAAATGAGGTTAGAAGATAATTTTCAGATGATATCTGTATGAAAATTGTAATGCATAGATTTAAAATATCTTTCGTACATCTTCCAAAAAGCCAAAATATAAATGATGACAACATACATACACACAAACGTTCATTCAGTTTAGAAGAGAGTGGCAGTAATTTTGATTTCCGTAATTCATATAACACACGATTACTGTTATAAATAGTAAGGGCTGTTCCTATTTCTCAGCAAATATTATGTTTGAAGTTCTTTTAGGGTAACAGTTCATTCAATCAACACTACTCTAAGAGCCTCTCTACTTTATAGGTAAGAAATCTAAAGAAAATAGAGGTAAAAACCTTGGTTAAATACTGAGTATAAAATACCATACAAGACGATAAAATCTGTTAGAAAAGACAAAAAAAAAATCTGCCCCAAAGGATCTTTAATAATAGATAACAATTATTTTAAAATAATGAATTACAGTACAAAGTTATGGAATGCTGGTTTAAAGACACTAGTTTTTCTCCTGATTGAAACATGCCTTTGGGAAAACTTTATCTCCTTGCCTTCATCTTCTTTTTGGCATTTCATCAAGTCTGAGTTTCTCTTTGCTTTCTTCTTTTTCTTCTGCAACTGAAAAGTTTTAAATGACTGCTGAAGAGCCCAAATGCATTCTGTATACCAGAAGGGTTCAAATATAGCATTTTAAGCTTTAAAAAACCTCTGTGTCTCTGGGAGAAATATAGCATGCTGGAACCATTTGGAAGCATAAAAGGGACTCCTTTTTTAAAAACTTTTCTGTAATTATAAACAGTTCTCAAATGTTTTCATTATTAACTGAATGTATAAAAAGTTTTAATATCATAGCAAGCTCAGCTATTTTTCCATAAAGCCCCATAAGTATCTTATTTTGCCTTCCCTGATATTTCTGTCTTGTGTTGTCTGTGAAGATTCCTTCCGCCTTTTGTCATTTTTCCATGGTGTCCTTATCTAGCTATGCTACATGTTCCCTTCTCCTAATCCTCTTCTTATACCCATTATTTTTCAATATTATTAGCCTGGATCTTTTTGACATAAAGGCTTAAAAGTCACTGCCTATTTCTGTCTGTGTTGCCCACTTTTCATGTCCCTGTCATAGTGACACCTTAAATCTCTGACAGCAAATGTCAGAATCTCCCAAACTGCACTGTAGACCAGCTTCAGCTAAATTTCATAAAGTATTGGGTAATTCTGATTAAAACAATTGGTACCTCTGGGAATAAATTACATTGGAGTCCAATTCCAAGATACTGGCTATCTCAAAATATAGCCAGATTTTTGCAAACTATGTTCAAAATCATTTAGTTAATCTTTGGTATTCTGATCCACAATTTCAGGGGCTATCTCCAGGTGAACTGGGGACAGGCTTGAGTAAACTCTCCTAAAAGTTTAAAGCATTTTCCATAGGTTTACAGTAAATAATAGAGCTGTGATACAAAGGTTAGAAAAGGTTAGGATTTAAAAAATAGATACAAGGCTTAGTCCTTATGCTCCACCAGTTACCTACAAACTTTTGACTTTTAATTTCTAATCTTGATATACATACCTTGGAGGAAATGCTCTCATCACTCTTGTTTTTTTATCCTCATGGCATTTAAAAATATTCTTTTTAACACTTTAAATGTTTATTCATTTATTTGGGGCTGTGCTGGGTCTCTGCTGCTCCACTGGTTTTTCTCTAGATGTGGTGAGCGGGGGCTACTCTCTAATTGCAGTGCATGAGCTTCTCGTTGCGGTAGCCTCTTCTGTTGTGGAGCACAAGCCCTAGGGCACCCAGGCCTCAGTAGCTGCAGCCCATGGGCTCAGTAGTTGCGGCCCCCAGGCTCTAGAGCACAGGCTTAGTAGCTGTGGCACATGAGCTTGGTAGACCTGCGGCACATGGGATATTCCCAGACCAAGGATACAACCTGTGTCTCCTGCACTGGCAGATAGATTCTTTACCATTGAGCCCACAAGGGAAGCCCTCTCTCTTTGTTTTTAATTACTAGTAAATATTTAATGAATTTTCCTTTGGACTAGGGATCACAGCAGATTTGTACAATTTAGCCATGAAAGCTCAAAACAATCTTCTGAAATGTTGTCTGAACCTTGGTTCAAATATAGATTTTTCCCTCCCTAACCTTTAAAAATGGCTTGAAATGTAAAAGGACAAAGCGATTCTTAAACACAGGCACAATGACATTCGACAAAAGCTAAAAATACCTCATTGGTTTCACAGGACAAATTTGTAGCCACTATGAAGTTCTAATGTTATTGTAAGTGCCCTGTGATTGGCTACACGGGCAGAGTAATGTGTTTGTAGAATTATATGGCAACTCAAAGAGACACTGATAAGCTGTATTTTACACTTTTGTTCCAGAGGCAGGAAGGAAACATTTAATCCATCTGATTTGATCCAGAAAACTCTCCTAATGACATTTGCAGGGACTTAATGACATTTTCCCTGGTTCCAGCTCTACTATTCAGCCTTACTCCATCTTATATGATTAGGATTTGTCTTTGCAGACAGTCATGGGCTCTCCTGATAGCTCAGTTGGTAAAGAATCTGCCTACAATACAGGAGACACCAGTTCAATTCCTGGGTTGAGAAGATCTGCTAGAGAAGGGACTCCAGTATTCTTGAGCTTCCCTTGTGGCTCAGCTGGTAAAGAATCTACCTGCAATGCAGGAGACCTGGGTTCAATCCCTGGGTTGGGAAGATCCCCTGGAAATTGGAAGGGCTACCCACTCCAGTATTCTGGCCTGGAGAATTCCATGGCCTGTATAGTCTATGGGGTTTCAAACAGTCAGACACAACTGAATGACTTTCACTTTCACTTGCAGACAGTCACAGTGCCTAATCCACCAAGGTAATGATTAGAACATACAGAAAAGCTCAATTTTGCAAACACTCCTTTCCCAATAATCACGACTAGAAGTTCTCTCTCTGTTCCCTGCTGGGCCCTGATCTGTGAACAGTTGCTTAGATGGGGGCCATCTCAGATGTAACCACCCTAGGATTTGTGCTAACTGCTCTCACCTTCCAGATTCCTACTATGATTCAGAGTTTACAAGATGTTGCATACACTAACAGAGGCATAAGAATGCAGGACTCAGTGGTTGCCAAGTAAGTAACAGGAGGCCATAACTCGAGCACCGGATTAAAAACAGGCAGTGCTATGTGTAGGAATGCGTCCCCCCAAAATTCGTGTGTTGAACTCCTACCTCTCAGTACCGCAGATGTGACCATATTTATGAATACAGTCATTTCAGATGTGGGTTAGATGAGGTCATTGCTGGGGAGGAGCCCTAATCCAACAGGACAGGTGTCCTTATAAGAAGGGAGGATTTGAAATAGACATATACACAGGGAGAACATCATGTGACAATGAAGGCACTGATCGAGGTACTGCTTCTAAAAGTCAAGGAATGACAAAGATTTCCAGAAAACCATCAGAAGCTAGGGGCAATGCACAGAATCTCCCTCAGAGCCATAGGAACTGATCCTGCTGATCACAGACTTTGACCTTCCAGAATTGTAAAACAATATATTTCTGTTGTTTAAGCCACTCAGTTTGTGGTACCTTGTTATAACACCCCTAGCAAACTCAAACTTGGGAAGATTCCTTGTAGACAACTGGTGTAGGTACAGAGAAGGAAGGATAGTCTGGTATAAAAGCAGAGGCCAGCCATGCTGACTGGCCTTTCTGACCTGTGGCAGGGAAAAGACTGAATCTCAATTACCTAAAGATCAAGGCTCTCACAAGGTGAGTGCAAAGGCTCAGACACTGGCAAGTTGAAGTCATGTGGAGAGATAGCAAGAGAAGAAGGCAAAAGCAGCTGGTTCCTGTGACAGAGGGGAGGCCAGTGAGACAGCAGAGCAGAACTTTGACCCCAAGGTCTCAAATCCATCTCATAGTTATATAGCCTGTTGCGGGGGTGGGGAGCAGGGGTGGTGGTAGTCACTGGAAAGAGTCAGTAAGGAGTTAAATACTGATCAAAGCACTCTGTAAGAAGGTTTCTCTGGCAAGTGAGTGCAAAACCTGTATTTTGAAAAGATGAGATGCAGAAATGATTTGAGCTTGAGCTTATTACTTAGCTCTAGCTATCTTGTCTGAAAAATAAAGCCAAGCATACACTCACTGGATTTTGGCAGGAATTAAGTGAGATACCCCCCACACAATGCCTGCCACAGTAGCCCGTTGATAAACATCAGAAGCTGAGTCAGATATGTACACAGGTATAATTCACATATTTCTTCAAATTAAATGTAGACATCGACATTTCTCCTTGTTCCTTCCTGTCACTTCCTTGAAAACACTACCTGTAACTCGTGCTTGATTCTATCTCAGGTAACACTCACTCAATTATTACATGAAATGAAGAAATAGACATTTAAAGTATGGGTGGATTATAAACGATGGAGAAGGGAGAGGGTGTCTGCTGAGTCCCTGCCACCATTCCCCAACCTCTACCATCTTCTCAACATAAATCTGAGTTCCAGGCTGATTCCATCACAAGAGAGTCAAAACTGCTTGTAAATTCAGACCTCATTTGCTCTAATGAGATTTCACTCTTCCTCAGTTTTGGGGGAATATAGAGCACTAAATGGCACGATTCGGAAAGAAAACACCTTTTTAATATCTCTCCACATGCTGACCTATTTCAGTACTGTACACTTCTCAGAGATGAACAGTTATGCAAAGTCTAGAAGAAAAAGACACAAGATGCATTCCCACCTCCTCCTGGGAATGTTTCAGCTCTTCAAGATTCTAGGTCATCCCTCTCCCTGATATTTGGAGTTCATTCCCACTGGGAAAGCAATCTGTTCATATAGCTTTTTTTTTTTTTTCNGGTGGGGGTGGGCTGTGGGGGGGTGGTGGTGAGAGTGGGGCCAGGTATTTGCCACACTTGGGTTCAGGAGATCAGCATGGGTGCAGCCACTAGTACGGAACTCTCTCTACCCCGTTTGTTAGCAAGCCAGCACCCCCTCATTCTTTGTGAAGGGAGCCTAGGCCTCTCCAGCCCTTTTGTCTGATCCAGTGGTTCTTCCAGAATCTAAGGGGGCCTGTCTCCTTCATATAAGACTCCAGGACTGGGATGGTCAGTCTGTGGCTTGACCTGCTTGCTCCCCAGCTTTAGAGTCTTCCCGTGTGAACCTTTTCTTCATTTCAGATTGCTCCTTGGGGCAGAAGTTTTGACCCTTTGCTTGTCTCCATTGTACTTGGTTACATGTAAGTCTTTCTTGGAACTTTGGTTGTACAGCTGTTCTTTTTGCCAGTTTCCAGTTTTCCATGAGAATTTTTCTACAGATAGATGTATTTTTGATGTGTTTGTGGAGGAAGGTAAGCTCCACATCCTCTTATTTTGCCATCTTGATCCAACATCTCCAGATTTCTTTATTATATCTCAGCTTTTCCCACTGTTAGCTGTGTGATTCTGAGAAAGTCCTAACCTCAGTTTATTTAGTCATAAAGTTGTACATGTGTGTTTGTGTGTATATATCTCTTTCTCAAAAAGATGGGAGAGGGTCAGGAAGATAACAAAACTTTTAATTGGTGCATCCAGTCAAGCAGTTCACCAACAGAACATTAATTTTTATGTTAATAATGTGATTTAATTGAATACTTTGCTAGTGCTGCACTAAATTGGATCTGTTATTTAAAATTAAGAAAGATCATCCCCCTTCTACAACTAACACCACGCCACCCACACTCCCAAATAACATGTTATCCATTTGGGAACAGGCAGAATTTAAATCACTATTCCTTGAGGGATTTTTTTTTTTTTTTAACAGCAAAAGTGGAGTAGATGTCAAGAGACTAAAAAGTTATTGCTTTAAAGTAAACAAAAATGCAATTGAAGTACAGATTTTTTAAAAAACACTGTGGCAATGATCTCTCACTGTCCATTGAATTCTATTGTTTTCTCCTCCAGTAATACAGTTGTAACTAGGAACCTCCCCTTATAGCTAGGTGTATCTGTATGACTATGTCTTCCCAATAGAGATGAGAAAATGTTATGTGGGTCAGACCAAGACTATTATAAAACGTGGTGTGTCTCCTTCATGATTGCTTTTTTTATTTCTCTGCCTCGATATTTATTATGACATGGCTCTATGAGATAGTGAAACAACAAGATAGAGGGAATCTAGTCCCTTAATGAATACTTGGAGTAGTTTTTCTGCTTACCTGAATACTTATCAGGCATGTCTATTGTGTTACTATTAAAATTTAGGTGTGTGCTATTTACAATCTAACATGCCCTATCTATTACATGTCTCTCTTTAGTTTGGTTATATTTCTTAATAAGTGTAAGAAGCAGGAAATATTCATTGGTGGGTTATCTGTTTTTTCTGACATTTTCAAGGAGAGATGGCTTTTAATAGGGAGCTTGTATTAGCAGCCTAACATTCTGTTAGTGATCATTATGTCCAAGATTTTGAATATCAGAATTTTTTCATGCTCATACCATTTTTAAGAGACTATGTATTTTGAACGAAGGAAAAATAAGGTGAAGACAAAGGAATGTAATATAGGTTTGTAAACAGCGAACTAATTGAAAAAATGAGTGAGCAAGTAGTATGGACAGATAAAAGAGGGAAGTCCAGCATGTAGGTGAGGATGCACGAGGGCCAGCTCCTTGCTCAACTTAGAAGTGCACATGTTGCAATAATGGGGCATCCTCCCAAGAGGGAGCACAGAGAGTACAGAGTTTATAACCACACAGATGAAAAATGGCATCTGTTGAACAAGCACAATATGTCATGCACTGTTCTACGTATTTTCACATACAGTTTGGACTTTCACATGCATGGTTTCATAGAAACCCTGCAAGGGAGAAACTATGCTATACACGTTTCACAGGGAGAGACAACTGAGGCTCAGTTTTACCATCCCTGAATTATATTGCAGGTATGTGGATGAGCCAGAATTAGAGTTAAGTATTTCTAATTTTAGGGCTTGTGTTATTCATATTTTACTATGTACGGGGACTTGGTAGGTAATTAACATTGACATAATAGTGTATACATACAGGTATTATTAAAATTCAAAGTGATTATTGTTATCGGTACATTGAGTGAATTTTATTGTATCTTAGAAACATCAAGTCTTCTGTGTTTCATAAGAGAGTATTTTAGGTTAGGCAATAATATATCGATTTTAAGAAAAGTAGAGGGAATAGACGGAGAAGGCGATGGCACCCCACTCCAGTACTCTTGCCTGGAAAATCCCATGGATGGAGGAGCCTGGTAGGCTGCAGTCCATGGGGTCGTGAAGAGTTGGACACGACTGAGCGACTTCCCTTTCACTTTTCACTTTCCTGCATTGGAGAAGGAAATGGCACCCCACTCCAGTGTCCTTGCCTGGAGAATCCCAGGGACGGGGGAGCCTGGTGGGCTGCCGTCTATGGGGTCGCACAGAGTCGGACACGACTGAAGTGACGCAGCAGCAGCAGCAGCAGCAGCAGCAGCAGCAGCAGCAGCAGCAGCAGCAGCAGCAGCAGCAGCAGCAGCAGCAGAGGGAATAGAAAATAGGAAAGGAAGTAAGTCTGTACTCCAACACCTTCTCCTTGCTGGTTTTCCAGAACCCAGTAACTACACTGCCCGCAAGTTCTATTCTCTTCTATCTTTCATTTCCGTTCCTGACCTTCTATATCCTTCAACCTCATCTTTTTTCTCTGCTTTTTGTCATTACTTTGTGGCCATGTGCAAAAGTGAAGTAAAATCAGCTATTCTAAAGAGTTAAACCACATTAGTTGGGTGATACTGTGTTGCTATCCAGCGGCTTTCTTTTTCAGATGTGGTGTGTTAAGTCGAAGAGTTATATATAGAAAATATCGGTGGTAATAATGAAGGCTCTGAGAAACTTGTTTAGGGGCTAGGATGTGGCGTATAAATAATATTCTTATGGTGGCTGCTGCTGCTGCTAAGTCGCTTCAGTCGTGTCTGACTCTGTGCGACCCCATAGATGGTAGCCCTCCAGGCTCCTCTGGCCCTGGGATTCTCCAGGCAAGAATCCTGGAGTGGGTTGCCATTTCCTTCTCCAATGCACGCATGCATGCTAAGTCGCTTCAGTCGTGTCCAACTCTGTGGGACCACATGGAGCACCTCTCTAAGAATTTTCCACAATTTGTTGTGATCCACACAAAGGCTTTGGCATAGTCAATAGAATGAAACAGATGTTTTTCTGGAACTCTCTTGCTTTTTCAATGATTCAACAGATGTTGGCAATTTGATCTCTGGTTCCTCTGCCTTTTCTAAATCCAGCTTGAACATCTGGAAGTTCTCGGTTCATGTACTGTTGAAGCCTGGCTTGGAGAATTTTGGGCATTGCTAGCATGTGAGATGAGTGAAATTGTGTGGCAGTCTGAACTTTCTTTGGCATTGCCCTTCTTTGGGATTGGAATGAAAACTGACCTTTTCCAGTCCTGTGGCCACTGCCGAGTTTTCCAAATTTGCTGGCATATTGAGTGCAACACTTTCATGGCATCATCTTTTAGGATTTAAAATACCTCCACTGGAATTCCATTGCCTCCACTAGCTTTGTTCGTAGTGATGCTTCCTAAGGCCCATGTGACTTCATATTCCAGGATGTCTGGCTCTAGGTGAGTGATCACTCCACTATGGTTATCTGGATCATGAAGATCTTTTTTGTATAGTTCTTCTGTATATTGTTGCCACCTCTTCTTAATACCTTCTGCTCTGTTAGGTCCATACCATTTCTTCCCTTTATTGTGCCCATCTTTCATGAAATGTTCCCTTGGTATCTCTAATTTTCTTGAGGAGATTATCTAGTCTTTCCACCTTACCTGCCTCCTGAGAAATGTTTATCCAGGTCAAGAAACAACAGTGAGAAGTGGACATGGAACAAGAGACTGATTCCAAATCAGGAAAGGAGTATGTCAAGGCTATATATTGTCACCCTGCTTATTTAACTTATATGCAGAGTATATTGTGTGATAAGCTGGGCTGGATGAAGCACAACCTGGAATCAAGATTGATGGGAGAAATATCAACAACCTCATATATGCAGATGACACCACCCTTATGGCAGAAAGTGAAGAGGAACTAAAGAGCCTCTTGATGAAAGTGAAAGAGGTGAATGAAAAAGTTGGCTTAAAACTCAGCATTCAGAAAATTAAGATCATGGCATCCAGTCCCATCACTTTATGGCAAATAGATGGGAAAACTGGAAACAGTGAAAGACTTTGGTGGGGGGGTTCCAAAATCACTACAGATGGTGACTGCAGCCATGAAATTAAAAGGCGCTTGCCCCTTGGAAGAAAAGCTATGACCAACCTAGACAGCATATTAAAAAGCAGAGACATTATTTGCCAACAAAAGTCTGTCTAGTCAAAGCTATGGTTTTTCCAGTAGTCATGTATGGATGTGAGAGTTGGACTAGCTGGAGTTCTCCAGCTTCCCATTCACTGGCAAACTGTTCAAGTGGCTGAACCTATGCCTAAGTATGGACTTAGGGCATGGAACTGGGCCACTTCACGAGCTGATTTTTTCTGGGCCCTCTCTGTCTCCTTGGGAGTATGCATCTAACTTTACGTGTGGTGGTTTTGATTCCTGGATGCATTTCATGTAAGGCTAATATACTTTTATAAGAGCATAGCTTATAATAAGCAATTAATGAAAGAAAAAACAAATGTTTCCTCGTGGTAAAAAAAGAGTACGGAAGATTTATCTAGGGCATAAGTTTTAAGTCCCTGGGTCTCAGGGTGAAGTCTTTCTTGGTCTGTGGCCTACTTAAAGGAGAACAAAAGCTGTGTTTAAAAACCAGAGGCCACATCTTGCTAAATCTAAGGTTTTTCACAATCATCCGGGCTTTTAAAAATGTGTGTCTATTCTTGGTGACTTCACAAATCACTTTAAGAAGATAGAGAAAGAGAAGGAAAACAAGTTTGAATATTGTTTTTTCAAAAACCTCGTGGCTTGGGAAGGTAGAAGTTATGCTTATTTTAAAGTATTTGCACTGTGTTTGTTCGAATTGTGTTTGCCATATTACATGTCTCAAATGATGTAGGTTATTGTAGATTACAGTATTTCAGGGTCATAGTTCCCTTTTAGCCTTTTTATTTATGCCTTATTGGTTTTTGTGTGTGTGTTTAGTGGCTCAGCTGTGTCCGACTCTTTGCGACCCCATGGACTGTAGTCCTCCTTGCTCCTCCGTCCATGGAATTCTTCGGGCAAGAATACTAGAGTGAGTTGCTATGCCCTTCTCCAGGGGATCTTCCTGACTCAGGGATCAAACCTGAGTCTCTTATGTGTCCTGCAGTGGCAGGTGGGTTCTCTACCACTCGTGCCAGCTGGGAAGCCTGCAGGTATCCATAGCTCCTCTCAGAAGCAGCCCAAGGTCACTTCCCTTCCCCTACTGAGGTCATCCCAGGTCTAGTGCAAGGCTGTGATGTGGAGTGGTGGGGCCAGATCGTTCGCTAGGTTGATGCTGGGGGGCAGGGTGTTGTAACTATAGGAATGAAGTGGATACCCTGCCATCAGAGATCTGGGTTGCTTCTGGAATCCTGATATAACTAACAACACTATCACGGTTCTACGTGGAGATACCTACAGGTGTCTCCTGTAGGTAGATATCCTCTAGTATCTCTACAGAGATACCCCAGGCTATCTCTGTAACTAGATGAGTCTGTTCCCTTGGCTTTGTTGGCCCAGATCCTGGGTGGTGCGGTGGGGTGGGTTTGGCGGGGGTGAGATGTGTATAAGAGACAGGGATAGACTACCCACTCCAGTATTCTTGGGCTTCCCTGGAGGCTCAGACAGTAAAGAATCCTGCCTGTAACGCAGGAGATCTGGGTTTGGTCCCTGGGTTGGGAAGATCCCCTGGAGGAGGGCATGGCAACCCACTCTCATACTCTTGCCTGGAGAATCCCATGGACAGAGGAGCCTGGGAGGCTACAGCCCATGGGGTCACAAAGAGTTGGACACAACTGACGACTAAGCACAGCACCCTGTCTTCATCAGCAGCGGGCCTGATGCTGATAGTCCTGCTCAGCTCTCTCCATCTCAGCCTGCACCCAGTACCCGCAGTTAATTGTGCTATCACCTTCTCAGCGCTCTTTACCTCCTCACTGCCTCTTCTAGTCTTACCCAGCTGAAAAGCAGTTAGTCCTTCTAAGCCACCTCCTATTTACCCCCCAGACTACCCTGACTCTTGCATGCTGTCTTGGAAAACCACACACTTGGTAAAACCAAGTCCCCATCCATACTCCTCTCTGTGCGGTAGAGTCTGTCTGAAGAAAATCTTGTAACTACGCTGACTGGTGCCACTTTTGACCCATGATGTCCATCTCAGTGGGCTCCTAAGATAGCCTGGCAATCATACCATAAAGCACTGGTCCATTCACACTTCCATATGCCTTGAGGACTATCCAATACCTCTGTTTCCTATTAACTCTCTGAAGCGTTCTCCCCTATGCTTCTGTTTCTCTGATGACCTTCCTTCCTCGTTCAATGAGAAAATATGAGCAATCAGAAGACATGCAAGTGCCACCCACATCATGTTCAATCCCTTAACTCCATCTGTACCTGTAACATCCTTCATCTGTTCCATTATTATGGGTCATCTCTACAGGCTCTTGCTTCCCTGATGGCTTAGAGGTAAAGAATCCCCTTGTCAATGCAGGAGTCACAGGAGGCTTGGGTTCGATCCCTGTGTTGAGAAGATTCCCTAGGGCAGGAAACAGCAACCCACTCTA
>SJYX01019591.1:97691-111313 GCA_006410675.1 Oreotragus oreotragus
CAACAGATGTTGGCAATTTGATCTCTGGTTCCTCTGCCTTTTCTAAATCCAGCTTGAACATCTGGAAGTTCTCGGTTCATGTACTGTTGAAGCCTGGCTTGGAGAATTTTGGGCATTGCTAGCATGTGAGATGAGTGAAATTGTGTGGCAGTCTGAACTTTCTTTGGCATTGCCCTTCTTTGGGATTGGAATGAAAACTGACCTTTTCCAGTCCTGTGGCCACTGCCGAGTTTTCCAAATTTGCTGGCATATTGAGTGCAACACTTTCATGGCATCATCTTTTAGGATTTAAAATACCTCCACTGGAATTCCATTGCCTCCACTAGCTTTGTTCGTAGTGATGCTTCCTAAGGCCCATGTGACTTCATATTCCAGGATGTCTGGCTCTAGGTGAGTGATCACTCCACTATGGTTATCTGGATCATGAAGATCTTTTTTGTATAGTTCTTCTGTATATTGTTGCCACCTCTTCTTAATACCTTCTGCTCTGTTAGGTCCATACCATTTCTTCCCTTTATTGTGCCCATCTTTCATGAAATGTTCCCTTGGTATCTCTAATTTTCTTGAGGAGATTATCTAGTCTTTCCACCTTACCTGCCTCCTGAGAAATGTTTATCCAGGTCAAGAAACAACAGTGAGAAGTGGACATGGAACAAGAGACTGATTCCAAATCAGGAAAGGAGTATGTCAAGGCTATATATTGTCACCCTGCTTATTTAACTTATATGCAGAGTATATTGTGTGATAAGCTGGGCTGGATGAAGCACAACCTGGAATCAAGATTGATGGGAGAAATATCAACAACCTCATATATGCAGATGACACCACCCTTATGGCAGAAAGTGAAGAGGAACTAAAGAGCCTCTTGATGAAAGTGAAAGAGGTGAATGAAAAAGTTGGCTTAAAACTCAGCATTCAGAAAATTAAGATCATGGCATCCAGTCCCATCACTTTATGGCAAATAGATGGGAAAACTGGAAACAGTGAAAGACTTTGGTGGGGGGGTTCCAAAATCACTACAGATGGTGACTGCAGCCATGAAATTAAAAGGCGCTTGCCCCTTGGAAGAAAAGCTATGACCAACCTAGACAGCATATTAAAAAGCAGAGACATTATTTGCCAACAAAAGTCTGTCTAGTCAAAGCTATGGTTTTTCCAGTAGTCATGTATGGATGTGAGAGTTGGACTATAAAGAAAGCTGAGCGCCAGAGAATTGATGCTTTTGAACTGTGGTGTTGGAGAAGACTCTTGAGAGTTCCTTGGACTGCACGGAGATCCAACTAGTCCATCTTAAAGGAAATCAATCCAAATATTCATTGAAAGGACTGATGTTGAAGCTGAAACTCCAATACTTCGGCCACCTGCTGCGAAGAACTGACTCACTGGAAAGGACCCTGATGTTGGGAAAGATTGAAGATGGGAAGAGATGGGTTGGATGTCATCACCAACTCAATGGGCATGAGTCTGAGTAAGCTCCAGGAGCTGGTGAAAGACAGGGAAGCCAGGATTGCTGCAGTCCATGGGGTCACAAAGAGTCGGACACAAATGAGTGACTCAGCTGAACTGATGGAGAACCTAACAAGTATCAGGCTCTATACTATTTTACAAGTATTATCTCATTTAATGTAAATAATGGAGAAGGAAATGGCAATCCACTCCAGTACTATTGCCTGGAAAATCCCATGGACAGAGGAGCCTGGTAGGCCAAACATGGGAAACAGTACTATTGAGGAAGGAATTGGAGAAGTCAAGTATCTTGCTCAAAGTTACATATTTTGTAGAGAACAGTGGTGAATTATGTGGGTAAACTAGTCAAGGGTTATTTTCTGTGTGGTGGGATTAAAAATAGGCCTCTCAAATACTTTGAGCATAAAGAAACAGTATTTTAGGTGGGAAAAGGGTAGGAGATTTGGCTACTGAATCTTAAATCTAGCTCATGAACAGTAGTATTACCCTAAATAGCAGTAAAGTATTTGGGTACTAAAGAACTTCTGTGACATTCAATAAGGTATCCAAAGGGACAGTAATAAAAAAAAAAAAAAGGTTGGTTTATTAATGAGACTTAAATGAAACCAAATGAAACTTAATGAAACCAAATCTTCAAATGTAGGAGCAGTACTATATTCTGAGGGAACTCCTCCTTGTGCTTACTTATAATTAAAGATAAACACTGTCTCTGCCTTCTAAAGGAACAGAGATGACCACTGAATTTGTGTGGCAAGATCAGAGAACTGTACTTTTTAAACATCTACATGTGGAATATTTGCAGCAGGTAGTACTTGTGTCAACTTCTGAAAGTAAAACCAAACCAAACATCCTGTACATTTTTTTGCTTTTTTAAAAAATTGAAATATAGGTGATATGCAATATTATGTTTTAGGTGTGCAACAAAATGATTGTCAATTTTTAGAGTTCATTTTCTAATTTTAGTCATAAAATATTAGACATGTTCCCTATGCTCTACAATATATCCTTGTGCCTTATTTATTTTACACATAATAGTTTGTACCTCTTATTCCTCTACCCCTATCTTGCCCTTTCCCCTTTTCCTCTGCTGCTGCTGCTGCTAAGTCGCTTCAGTCGTGTCCAACTCTGTGCGACCCCATAGACGGCAGCCAAGCTACAATATACCCTTGTGCCTTATTTATTTTACACATAATAGTTTGTACCTCTTATTCCTCTACCCCTATCTTGCCCTTTCCCCTTTTCCTCTGCTGCTGCTGCTGCTAAGTCGCTTCAGTCGTGTCCAACTCTGTGCGACCCCATAGACGGCAGCCCACCAGGCTCCCCCATCCCTGGAACTCTCCAGGCAAGAACACTGGAGTGGGTTGCCATGTCCTTCTCCAATGCATGAAAGTGAAAAGTGAAAGGGAAGTCACTCAGTCGTGTCCGACTCTTCACGACCCCATGGACTGTAGCCTACCAGGGTCCTCTGTCCTTGGGATTTTCCAGGCAAGAGTACTGGAGTGGGGTGCCATTGCTCTTTCCCTCTACCCACTGGTAGCCACAAGTTTGTTCTCCATATCTGTGAGTCTGTTTCTTTTTTGTTACATTCCCTAGTTATTCATCGGAGAAGGAAATGGCACCCCACTCCAGTATTCTTGCCTGGAAAATGCCATGGACGGTGGAACCTGGTAGGCTGCAGTCCATGGGCTCACAAAGAGTTGGACATGACTGAGCAACTTCACTTCTAGTTATTCATAGTCTACTTTTGATTCCACATATAAACGATATCACACAGCCTTTGTCTTTCTCTCTCTGACTTATTTTACTTAGCTTAATACCTTCCAGGTCCATCCATGTTGTTGCAGAAGGGAAAATTTCTTTTTTTATGGCTGAGTAGTATTGTATTATGTATATATACCACATTTCTTTATCCATTCATCTGTCAGTGGACAGTGAGTTTGCTTACATATCTTGGCAATGGTGAATGATGCTGCTGTGAGCTTTGGGGTACACATGTCTTTTCAGTGGTTTCTTTTCTTTTTTTTTTTTTTTTTTCAGACAAATACCCAGAAGTGGAATAGCTGGGTCATATGGCAGGTCTATTTTTAGTTTCTTCAATAAACTTGCATTCTGCGTTCCACAGTGGCCACACTCATTTTCATTTCCCCCAGTAGTGAACAAGGGTCCCCTTTTCTGCACATCCTACCCAGTATGTATCATGTGTGGTCTTTTTGATGATACCCATTCTGACAGGGGTGAGGAGATATCTCATTATGGCATTAATTACTATTTCTCTGATGATTAAGTGTGTTCAGCATCTTTTCGCGTGCCTGTTGGCCATCTTTATGTCTTTTTTTGGAAAAATTTCTGTTCAGTTCTTCCACCCATTTTTAATCAGGTTGTTTTTAATGTTGTTGTATGTACTATTTATATATTTGGAATATTAACCCCTTATCAGTCATTTCATTTGCAAACATTTTCTCCCATTCAACATGCTGTCTTTTTGTTTTGTCAGTGGTTTCATATATTCTGCAAAAATTTTTAATTTTAATTAGGTTTCATTTGCTTTTGCCTTAGGAAACAGATCCCTCAAAAATGTGCTACAGTTAATGTCAAAGAGCGGTCCACATATTTTGTTTTTCTGGGTGTATTTATGGTTTCCAGTCTTATGTTTAGGTCTTTAAGCCAGTTTGAGCTATTTTTGTGCATGGTGTTAGACCCATGTTATAGTTTCTTTACATGCAGCTATCCAGTTTTCCCCGCACTATTTATTGAAGAAATCTCTTTCCTCCATTCTATATTTTGACCTCTTGGTTGTAGATTAATTGCTCATAAAGGAATAGGTTTATTTCTAGGTTGCTTATTCCATTAATCTGTGTGTCTGTTTCTGTGCTAGTACTATGTTGCTTTGATTACTGTAGCTTTGTACTGTAGCCTGAAGTCAGGGAGCATGATTCCTCTGGCGCTGTTCTTTCTCAGGATTGTTTTTGCTGTTTGGGGCCTTTTGTTTTCCAAGTAAATTTTAAAATTATATGTTCTTGTTACTTGAAAAATGCTCTTGGTATTTTGATAGGGATTGCATTGAATCTGTAGATTGCTTGGGGTAATATGGTCCTTTTAACAATATTCTTCCAATGCATGAACACAGTTTATCTTTTGACCTGTTGTGTCATCTTCAATTTTCTTTTTTCAGCATTGTTGTACAATTTTTCAAGTACAGGCCTTTTACCTTACCTCAGTTCCGTTCAGTTCAGTTCAGTCACTCAGTCATGTCCGACTCTTTGCGACCCCATGAATCGCAGCACGCCAGGCCTCCCTGTTCATCACCATCTCCCAGAGTTCACTCAGACTCACGTCCATCTAGTCTGTGATGCCATCCAGCCATCTCATCCTCGGTCGTCCCCTTCTCCTCCTGTCCCCAATCCCTCCCAACATCAGAGTCTTTTCCAATGAGTCAACTCTTCGCATGAGGTGGCCGGTAGGTTTATTCCTGGGTATTCTTTTTGATATGATGATAAACGGGAGTGTTTCCAAAGTTTCACTTTCTGATAGTTCATTATTAGTTTACAGAAAGGCAATAGGTTTCTGTGCTAATTTTGTATCCAATACCAAATTCATTAATGAGTCCCAGCAGTATTTTGGTGGCACCATTAGGATTTTCTCTCACATCATCTGCGAATAGTGACAGTTTAATTCTTCCTTTCCAATTTAAATTTTTTTTTTTTTTTAATGATTGCTGTGGCTAGGACTTCCAGTACTATGTTGAATAAAAGTGGTAAGGACAGGTATCCTTGTTCTGATCCTAATCATAAATAAAATGCTTTCAGCTTTTCACCATTTACTGTGATATTAGCTGTGACCTTGCCATATACTGCCTTTTTATGTTGAAGCATGTTCTAAGCCCATATTGTCTCTATGTCCACTTTCTGGAGAGTTTATCATATATCGGTGTTAAATATTGTCAAAAGATTTTTTTTTTGGCATCTATTGAGATGATCGTGTGTGGTTTTTTTTTTTAATCATTCAGTTTGCTAAAGTAGTATATCATACTGACCAATTTGCAGATTTGGAAAATTTTTTTCATTTGTGGGATAAATCTTGCTTGATTAGGTTGTATGATCCTTTAGATGTATCATTGGGTTGGTTTTGCTGGTATTTTATTGAAGATTTTTGAATCTGGGTTCATCAGTGATATTGGCCTGTGTTTTTCTTCTAATATCCTTTATTTGTTTTGGTGCAGAACAGGTTTGGGAGCATTCCTTTGTCTGCGATTTCTTGGAAGAGCTTGAGAAAGATAGGTGAACTCTCCTCTAAATGTTTGGTAGAATTCATTTCTGAAGTCATGTTCTCCTGGACTTTTGTTTGTTGGCAGTTGTTAAATTACTGATTCAGTTTCACTACTGGTAATTAGTCTAGTCATAATTTCTATTTCTTCCTGGCTCAGTCTTTTGAGATTGTACCTTTCTAAAAATTTGTCCATTTCTTTTAGATTGTCCATGTTTTTGGCAAGTAGTTCTTGGTAGTTGTCTTTTATGAGCCTTTGCATTTCTGTGGTGTCAGTTTTAACTTCTTTTCCATTTTTAAATTTTATTTATTTGGGTCTTTGCCTCTTTTTCCTTAATGAGTCTGGCTAAAGGTTTGTCAGTTTTGTTTGTCATTTTAAAGAAACAGATGTTAATTTCATTGAACTTTTCTAGCTATTTTTAGTCTCTGTTTCATTTATTTCTCTTCTGATATTTATATATTTTTTTCCTCTACTGACTTTGGATTTTGCTTTTTCTTTTGTCTCTAGTTCCTTCAGGTGTAAGGTTAGGTTGTTTATTTGAGATTTTTCCTATTTCCTGAGGTAAATTTGTTTGACTATAAACTTCCCTCTTAAAACAATTTTTGCTGCATTCCATAGGTTTTGGATTGTCATGTTTCCAGTTTTCATTTCTCTCTAGTTATTTTTTAATGTCCTCTTGATTTCTTCAGGGATCCACTGATTGACTGGTAAAATACTGTTAAGTTCCCATGTCTTTGTGGTTTTTGTAATTTCTTCTTATAACTGATTTCTAGTTTCGTAGCACTGTGGTTATAAATGATGCTTGATGTGATTTCAGTTTTATTAAATTTACCAAGGCTTATTTTGAAAGAATGTGTATTCTGCTTTTGGATGAACGTCCTATAAATACCTCCCAAGTATATCTGGTCTAATATGTCATTTAAAACCAATGGTTGTTTGTTCTGTCTTTAACTTTTATTGAAATATAGTTTATTTAAAATGTGTTCATGTCTGCTGTACCTCAGAGTGATTCAGTTATATGTGTGTGTGTGTGTGTGTGTATGTGTAGTTCTATTTTTTCTGTTATGAATTATCACAGGATATTGAATATGCTTCCTTGGTCTATATAGTTTTTGTTCAGTCACTTAGTTGTGTCCAGCTCTTTGTGACCGCACGGACAGCAGCATGCCAGATTTCCCTGTCCTTCACCATATCCCAGAGTTTGCTCAAACTCAGGTCCATTGGATCAGTGACGCCATCTAACCATCTCATCCTGCGTCATCCCCTTCTGCTTTTGCCTTCAATCTTTCCCAGAATAAGGGTCTTTTCCAGTGAGTCGGTTCTTCGTGTCACGTGGCCAAAGTATTGGGGCTTCAGCTTCAGCATCAGGGTTGATTTCCTTTAGGATGGACTGGTTGGATTTCCTTGCTATCCAAGGGACTCTCAAGAATCTTCTCCAGCACCACAGTTTGAAAGCCTCAATTCTTCAGTGCTCAACCTTCTTTGTAATCCAACTCTCACATCCATACATGACTACTGGAAAAACCATACCTTTGACTAGATGGACCTTTAAGGGAAAAGTGATGTCTTTGTTTTTAAGATGCATCTCACTTTGTCATAGCTTTTCTTCCAAAGAGCAAGCATCTTTTAATTTCATGGCTGCAATCACCATCCACAGTGATTTTGGAGCCCAAGAAAGTAAAGTCTGTCACTGTTTCCATTTTTTCCCCACCTATTTGTCATGAAATGATCAGACCAGATGTCATGATCTTCGTTTCCTGAATGTTGAGTTTTAAGCCAACTTTTTCACTCTCCTCTTTCACTTTTAGCAGGAGGCTCTTTTGTTCCTCTTCACTTTCTGCCATAAGGGTGGTGTCATCTGCATATCTGAGATTATTGATATTTCTCCCAGCAATCTTGATTCTAGCTTGAGTTTCATCCAACCAGACATTTCACATGATGTACTCTGCATATGAATTAAATAAGCAAGGTGACAATATACAGCCTTGACATACTCCTTTCCCAGTTTGGATCCAGCCCATTGTTCCATGTCCAGTTCTTGACCTGCATACACTTTTTTTTTTTTTTTTTCAGGAGGCAGGTAAGTTGGTTTGGTAGTCCAGTCTCTTTCAGAATCTTCCAGTTTGTTGTGATTCACACAAAGGCTTTAGTGTAGTCAATAAAGCAGATGTTTTTCTGGAATTCCCTTGCTTTTTCTATGATCCAAAGGATGTTGGCAATTTGATTTCTGTTTCCTCTGCGTTTTCTAAATCCAGCTTGTACATCTGGAAGTTCTTGGTTCATGTACTGTTGAAGCCTGGCTTGAAGGATTTTGAGTGTTACCTTGCTAGCAGGTGAAGGGAGGGCAATTGTGCAGTAGTTTGAGCATTCTTTGGCATTGCCCTTCTTTGGGATTGGAATGAAAACTGACCTTTTCCAGTCCTTTGCTACTGAGTTTTCCGGACTCGCTGACATATTGAGTGTAGCACTTTAACAGCGTTATGTTTCAGGATTTGAGAGCACGGGGCTGAGATTCCATCACCTCCATGAGCTTTGTTCATAGTAATACTTCTTAAGTCCCCCTTGACTTCACACTCCAGGATGTCTGGCTCTTGGTGAGTCATCACACCATCATGGTTATCCAGATCATTAAGAACTTTTTAAATAAAGTTCTTCTGTGTATTCTTGCTACCTTTTCTTAACACCTTCTGCTTCTTTTAGATCCAGAATGTTTCTGTCCTTTATTATGCCCATCTTTGCATGAAATGTTCCCTTGGTGTGTCTGATTTTCTTGAAGAGATCTCTAAAGTTTTCCATTCCAGTGTTTTCTTCTATTTCTTTGCACTGTTCACTTAAGCCTTTCTCATCTTTCCTTGATATTCTTTGGAACTCTGCATTCAGATGGGTGCATCTTTTCTTTTCTACTTTGCTTTTTGCTTCTCTTCTTTTCTCAGGGATTGTAAGGCCTCCTCAGACAAGCGTTCTTATTTTTGCATTTGTTTCTCTTGGGGATGGTTTTGATCACTGCCTCCCATACAGTGTTACCAAATGTTACTTAGCCTTTGAGGACTCCTGAAAGTAAGCCCTGCTAGCCTTCAAAAAAAAATGCTCTGGGGGCTTGTCTTCTTGGTGCAGAGTCCCCAGGCTAGGGAGTCTGATATTGGGCTCAGATCTCTCACTCCTTTGAGAGAGCCTCTGCAGTTGCAGTTATTCTCCTGTTTGTGAATCACCCTCCTCAGGGTATGGAATTTGACTGTTATGCAATTCCACCCCTCCTAGTACTTGCTTCTTTCTATCTTTAGTTGTAAGAGATCTTTTCTCATGGTTTTCTGACGTTTACATCAATGGTTTCTCTGTAAATAGTTGTGATTTTGGTGTGCCCATGAGAGAGGGTGAGCTCAGGGTCTTTCTACTCTGCTATTTTGTACAGTAATCCAGGGATAAATATTTTTGATAGTGTGCTGTGTGTCTTTAAAAAGACTTCACATTTGCCTGTGGAAGTAGACATTGGAAGGGTCAGAGCTCCACGTCCTTTTGGAGTCCACCCTGTACATTTTTGTTTGATTTGTATAAAAGGTATTGGTGTATTACAGGCACTCAGAATATGTACTGAATGAAAATACAGTATTTAGAATAAAAGAGATGACAAAGGCAATCCTGGAAGTGGTGGGACAAAGGTTAGAAATGACAAATCAAAAATAAAACTTTCGTTTTTTAAAGACTGCTTACATGGGTAATAAAGAAAGGGAACAGTATTTTAAAACTGTTAGCTTTTCTCTGGGTATATGCACAATAATGGGGTTGCTGGGTCATGTGGTAGTTCTGTTTTTAGTTTCTTAAGAAACCTCTAGGCTTCCCTCATAACTCAGTCAGTAAAGAGTCTGCCTGCAATGCAGAAGACTGGGGCTTGATTCCTGGGTCAGGAAGATCCCATGGAGAAGGAAATGGCAACCCACTCCAGTATTCTTGCCTGGAGAATCCCAGGGACAGAAGAGCCCGGCAGATTACAGTACATGGGATCACAAGTGTTGGACACAACTTAATGATTAAACCACCACCATACTGTTATCCACAGTGGCTGTACCTGTTTACATTCCAACCAGTAGTATGTGAGGGTTACTTTTGCTTCACACCCTTTTCAGCATTTATTGTTAAAATTTAAAAATCTACAATTTTTAATTGAAGGCTAATTGCTTTACAGTTTTGTGCTGGTTTGTACCAAACATCAACATGAATCAGCCATAGTTAACCTATGGCCCCTCCCACTTGAACATTCCCTCCCACCTCCCTTACCATCCCACCCAACTAGGTTGTTACCAAGCCCAGTATGAGTTCCATGAGTCATACTGCAAATTCCCATTGACTATCTGTTTTACATATGGTAACGTGTATTTCCTTGTTACTCTCTCCATACATCCCAGCCCCTCCTTCCACCCCCAAGCTGTGTCCATAAGTCTGTTCTCAATGTCTGTATCTCCATTGCTGCTCTGCAAGTAGGTTCACTGGTACTATATGTCTAGATTCCACAAACATGCATTAGTATATGTTATTTCTCTTTCTGACTCACTTCACTCTGTATAATAGGCTCTAGGTTCATCCACCTCATTAGGACAGACTAAAATGCATTCCTTTTTATGACTGAGTAATGTGTGTGCTGTGCTTAGTAGCTCAGTGTATCCAACTCTTTGCGACCCCATGGACTGTAGTCCACCAGGCTTCTCTATTCCTAGGGATTCTCCAGGCAAGAATACCAGAGTGGGTTGCCATGCCCTCCTCTAGGGGATCTTCCCAACCCAGGGGTCAAACCCAGGTCTCCTGCATTGCAGGGGGATTCTTTACCATCTGAGCCACCAGGGAAGCCCCTCTATTGTTTATATGTACCAGAGCTTCTTTATCCATTCTTGTTTCAGTGGACATCTAGGTTACTTTAATGTCCTAACTATTGTGAATAGAGCTGCAATGAACACTGGCAGTGAAAGATGAACTCCCCAGGTCAGTAGGTGCGCAGTATGCTACTGGAAATCAGTGGAGAAGTAACTCTAGAAACAATGAGGGGATGGAGCCAAAGCAAAAACAACACCCAGTTGTGGATGTCACTGGTGATAGAAGTAAGATCTGATGCTGTAAACAGCAGTATTGCATAGGAACCTTGAATGTTAAGTCCATGAATCAAGGCAAACTGGAAGTGGAGATGGCAAGATCAAATGTCGACACTCTAGGAATCAGTGAAATAAATGAACTGGGATGGGTGAATTTAACTCAGATGACCATTACATCTACTACTGTGGGCAGGAATCCCTTAGAAGAAATGGAGTAGCCATCATGGTCAACAAAAGAGTCCAAAATGCAGTACTTGGATGCAATCTCAAAAATGACAGAATGATCTCTGTTCGTTTCCAAGGAAAACCATTCAATATCATGGTAATCCAAGTCTATGCCCACAGTAACGCTGAAGAAGCTGAAGTTGAATGGTTCTGGGAAGACCTACAAGACCTTCTAGAACTAACACCCCAAAAAGATGTCCTTTTCCTTATATGGGACTGGAAAGCAAAAGTAGGAAGTCAAGAAACACAATGAGTAAAAGGCAAATTTGGCCTTGGAGTACAGAATGAAGCAAAGGCTAATAGAGTTTTGCCAAGATAATGCACTGGCCATAGCAAACAACCTCTTTCAACAACACAAGACTCTACACATGGACATCACCAGATGGCCAACACTGAAATCAGATTGATTATAACCTTTGCAGCCAAAGATGGAGAAGCTCTATACAGTCAGCAAAAACAAGACTGGGAGCTGACTGTGGCTCAGATCATGAACTCCTTTTTTTTTTTTTTTAAATTTAATTTAATTTTTTATTTTATTTTTTTGTATTTATTTATTTTTTTACACGAACTCCCAAACATGAACCCCCCTCCCACCTNAAAAAAAAAAAAAGAGCATGTGTTACTTTTATTCAACAGGACGTATTGATCGGCCGCAAGTGTGTGGTATCCACTGCCTCTGCGTATTTTCATTAGCTTAAGTATTTTCACTCTGAATGGAGATCTCTGTGACAGACACTTGCCACTCCTTGGGGACTGCCTGACAGGTTGGAAGAATCCTGCCTCACTCCTGCCCCTAAGTGTTTCTCTCCTTGCTTCCCTGATGCCCACTGGAATTTTGCATCTTATGAGCCAGTCCAGCAGAAGCGCCAACCGGCACCTCAGGCCTGGCAGCTGGCCAGAGGGGCTGAAGCCGGGCATGGCAGACGCTCGGTTCCTTGGCAGCCAGTTCCCACAGAGAGAAGGACAGCAACCACCAGCCTCCAAATGGGACTGTCCAAACAAACAAACAAACAAAAACTCAAACGCCAAATACAAACACAAGTGAACGAAACCACACACACTCAGAAAGACACAAAAAGTGAAGACCCAAGAACGCCGCTGTCTGGGGCTTTCACCAGCCATGCGCCTGGTGTCCCAGAGAGCTGATGGGGAGGACGGGTNACTGTCCAAACAAACAAACAAACAAAAACTCAAACGCCAAATACAAACACAAGTGAACGAAACCACACACACTCAGAAAGACACAAAAAGTGAAGACCCAAGAACGCCACTGTCTGGGGCTTTCACCAGCCATGCGCCTGGTGTCCCAGAGAGCTGATGGGGAGGACGGGCGGTTTCGGGATTCCTGTGGTCTGAATCCACACCCTCATCACCAAGATGTGCCTGGAAAAAAGTGGTCACGATACAGACCTCTGATTTATTTCCTGATAAAATAACCTTTACTCTCCGAGGCTAAATGTCCCTTCCCAGCTTTCAGAGAACCAGTCTTTATTCTTGTCCACCAAAGCCTTCTGCAAATTAGGTCATTCCGTCTGTGTCCGAAGACTCAGCCCCCACCCTGCCTGCCAGCACTGCAGTGCTTCCCAGGCTCCGCCGAATGTCGACGCAGAGGGTGGTCACAGGCCATTAGAGAACTTCTTTAGGTGGAGGGAATTAGTTGCCATTTGGAGCCAACGGCAACAGCAAAAAAAACCCCCTTGTTTGCCATTGGAAATGGGTAGATTTTGATATGGCATCTCCTTCCTACCCAGTTCTCTATCCATTTTCATTTCTTTTAGGGAATATTTCACATCTAATTGGAAGCCTGTCTTGAATTATCTTGAAGCCTCAAAAGGTGGCTGGGGCTGGCTGGACCTCACAGTGCATTCCTGATCTCTCGTCATGTCAACACCCTTTAAATTAGTGCTACTTTCTTTCTCGTGCCAGGCATATTCCACATCTCACAAAAGGGGTGGAGATGGAAATTCCACTTGGGCAATGAAAAGCGTAGATGGTTTCGGTCCTTTATTGTGTCCGTTTAACCAAGTATAGAAACTTTAAGTATTGCCATTGGGCCAGACATATCTAACGACCCCAGAGTATTTAAGCATAAGTACTTGAAAATGCAAGTTTCTGTGCCTCTTCCCTAAATACTTAGGCTATTGTCTATCAGTTACAGGAGAAAATTGCTATTTTTATTATTATTATTATTTTTTTACTTTATTTTACTTTACAGTACTGTATTGGATTTGGCAAACATTGACATGAATCTGCCACGGGTGTACATGAACTCCCAAACATGAACCCCCCTCCCACCTCCCACCCTACATCATCCCTCCGGATCATCCCCATTCACCAGCCCCAAGCATCCTGCATTCCTGCATTGAACATAGACTGGCGATTCGTTTCTTACATGATAGTATACATATTTCAATGCTATTTTCCCAAATCATCCCACCCTCTCCCTCTCCCTCTCCCTCAGAGTCCAAAAGTCTACTCTACACATCTGTGTCTCTTTTGCTGTCTTGCATACAGGGTCCTCATTACCATCTTTCTAAATTCCATATATATGTGTTAGTATACTGTATTGGTGTTTTTCTTTCTGGCTT
>SJYX01019591.1:111737-152904 GCA_006410675.1 Oreotragus oreotragus
GGATCATTGAGGATCCTGCTGTGATTTATGTCGGAGAGTGTTTTGCCTATGTTCTCCTCTAGGAGTTTTATAGTTTCTGGTCTTACGTTTAGATCTTTAATCCATTTTGAGTTTATTTTTGTGTGTGGTATTAGAAAGTGATCTAGTTTCATTCTTTTACAAGTAGTTGACCAGTTTTCCCAGCACCACTTGTTAAAGAGATTGTCTTTACTCCATTGTATATTCTTGCCTCCTTTGTCAAAGATAAGGTGTCCATATGTGTGTGGATTTATCTCTGGGCTTTCTATTTTGTTCCATTAGATCATGAACTCCTTATTGTCAAATTCAGACTTAAATTGAAGAAAGTGGAAGAAACCACTAGACCATTCATAAATGACCTAAATCAAATCCCTTATGACTATACAGTGGACGTGAGAAATAGATTTAAGGGACTAGATCTGATAGAGTGCCTGATGAACTATGGAATGAGGTTTGTGACATTGCACAGGAGACAGGGAGTAAGACCATCCTCAAGAAAAAGAAATGCAAAATGGTTGTCTGGGGAGGCCTTAACAAATAGCTGTTAAAAGAAGAGAGGCCAAAAGCAAAGAAGAAAAGGAAAGATATACCCATCTGAATGCAGAGTTTCAAAGAAGAGCAAGGAGAGATGAAGAACCCCTTCCTCAGAGATCAGTGAAAAGAAATAGAGGAAAACAATAGAACGGGAAAGACTAGAGATCTCTTCAAGAAAATTAGAGATACCAAGGGAATATTTCATGCAAAGATGGGCTCAATAAAGGACAGAAATGGTATGGACCTAATAGAAGCAGAAGATATTAAGAAGAGGTGGCAAGAATACACAGAAGAACTGTACAGAAAATGTCTTCATGACCCAGATAATCATGATGGTGTGATCACTCACCTAGAGCCAGACATCCTAGACTGTGAAGTCAAGTGGGCCTTAGAAAGCATCACTACGAACAAGCTAGTGGAGGCAATGGAATTCAGTGGAGCTATTTCAAATGTTAAAAGATGATGCTGTGAAATACTGCACTCAATATGCCAGCAAATTGGGAAAACTCAGCAGTGGTCACAGGAATGGAAAAGGTCCGTTTTCATTCCAATCCCAAAGAAAGGCAATGCCAAAGAATGCTCAAACTACTGCACAATTGCACTCATCTCACATGCTAGCAAAGTAATACTCAAAATTCTCCAATTAGGCTTCAGCAATACATGAACTGTGAACTTCCAGATGTTCAAGCTGGTTTTAGAAAAGGCAGAGGAACCAGAGATCAAATTGCCAACATCTGCTGTATCATCAAAAAAGCAAGAGTTCCAGAAAAACATCTATTTCTGCTTTATTTACTATGATAAAGCCTTTGACTGTATGATCACAATAAACTGTGGAAAATTCTGAAAGAGGTGGGAATACCAGACCGCCTGAATGGCCTCTTGAGAAACCTGTATGTAGATCAGGAAGCAACAGTTAGAACTGGACATGGAACAACAGACTGGTTCCAAATAGGAAAAGGAGTACATCAAGACTGTATATTGTCACCCTGCTTATTTAATTTATATGCAGAGTACATCATGAGAAATGATGAGCTGGATGAAGCACAAGCTGGAATCAAGATTGCTGGAAGAAATATCAATAACCTCAGATATGCAGGTGACACCACCCTTATGGCAGAAAGTAAAGAAGAACTAAAGAGCCTCTTGATGAAAGTGAAAGGGAAGCGTGAAGAAGTTGGCTTCAAGCTCAACACTCAGAAAACTAAGTTCATGGCATCTGGTCCCATCACTTTATGGCAAATAGATGCGGAAACAGTGGAAACAGCGGTTGACTTTATTTTTCTGGGCTTCAAAATCACTGCAGATGGTGACTGCAGCCATGAAATTAAAAGATGCTTACTCATTGGAAGGAAAGTTATGACCAACCTAGACAGCATATTAAAAAGCAGAGACATTATTTTGCCAACAAAGGTCCGTCTAGTCAAGGCTACGGTATTTCCAGTGGTCATGTATGGATGTAAGAGTTGGATTGTGAAGAAAGCTGAGCGCCAAAGAATTGATGCTTTTAAACTGTGCTGTTGGAGAAGACTCTTGAGATTCCCTTGAACTGCAAGGACATCCAACCAGTGCATGCTAAAGGAGATCAGTCCTGGGTGTTCATTGGAAGGACTGATGTTGAAGCTGAAACTCCAATATTTTGGCCACCTGATGTGAAGAGCTGACTTATTTGAAAAGACCCTGATGCTGGGAAATACTGAGGGCAGGAAGAGAAGGGGACAACAGAGGATGAGATGGTTGGATGGCATCACTGATCCAATGGACATGAGTTTGGATAGACTCTGGGAGTTGGTGATGGAGAGGGAGGCCTGGCATGCTGCAGTCCATGGGATCAGAAAGAGTCAGACACGATTGCACGACTAAACTGAACTGAACATTGGAAGGTACATGTGTCTTTTTCAATTTTGGTTTTCTTAGGAAATATGCCTAGTATTGGGATTTCTGGATCATATGACGTTTTTTATTCCTAGTTTTTTAAGGCATCTCCATACTGTTCTCCATAGTGACTGTATCGATTTATATTCCCACCAACTGTACAAGAGGGTTCCCTTTTCTCCATACCCTCTCCTGCATTTATTCTTTGTAGATTTTTTGTTAATGGCCATTCTGATTCGTGTGAGGTGATATATCTCATTGTAGTTTTGATTTGCATTTCTCTAATAATGAGCAATGTTGAGCATCTTTTCATATGTTTATGAGTTATCTGTATGCCTCCTTTGGAGAAATGATGTCTGTTTAGGCTTCTGCCCACTTTTTATTTGTTTCTTTTGAGTTTTTTTATATTGAACTGCGTGAGCTATTTGTATGTTTTGGGTATTAATCCCTTGACTGTTGGTTCATTTGTAAATATTTTCTCCCATTCTGAGGTTTCCTTTTCATCTTGTTTATTGTTTCCTTTATATTATATATTTACAATGGAATACTACTCAGCCATAGAAAGGAAAAAATTGAGTCATTTGTACAGATGTGGATGGACTTCATGCTATACAGAGAGAAGTCAGAAAGAGAGAAACAAATATTGAATATTAACCCATATATGATGGCACACCACTCCAGTACTCTTGCCTGGAAACCCCCATGGACAGAGGAGCCTGGTAGGCTGCAGTCCATGAGGTCGCTAAGAGTCGGACACGACTAAGCGACTTCTCTTTGACTTCACTTTCATGCATTGGAGAAGGAAATGGCAACCCACTCCAGTGTTCTTGCCTGGAGAATCCCAGGGACGGGGGAGCTTGGTGGGCTCTCATCTATGGGGTTTCACAGAGTCGGACACGACTGAAGCGACTTAGCAGCAGCAGCAACACATATATGTGGAATCTATGAAAATGACATAGATGATCTTATTTTCAAAGCACAAGTAGAAACACAGAGTCTACTCACACAGATTGGGACTGATATGTATACACTATTAATACAGATAAAACAGATAACCAGTGATAACCTGGGCTTCCCTGATGACTCAGAGGGTTAAGTGTCTGGCTGCAATGCGGGAGACCTGGGTTCTTTCTCCAGGTTGGGAAGTTCCCCTGGAGAAGGGAATGGCAACCCACTCTAGTACTCTTGCCTGGAAAATTCCATGGACAGAGGAGCCTGGTAGGCTACCGTCCAAGGGATGGCAAAGAGTTGCACATAACTGAGCAGCTTCACTTCATGAATGATAGCCTACTATGTAGCACAGGGAACTCAGCCCAGTGATCTCTGGTGACCTAAACGGAAAGGAAATCCAGAAAAAAGGAATGAATGTCTAGCTTCTTCACTTTCCTGTACAGTGGAAACTAACACATTGTAAAGCAACTATACTCCAATAAAAATTAATTAAAAAGAAAGATTGAGCTTAAAAAAAAAAACTATCAGGAGTAGCAATGTCTTTTTATTATTGGTTCAATGTTATATTGTGACTTTTTTCTTTCCCTCTGCATAGATGGCTAATATTTACTTTGAAATATAAGCATATTAATGTTAGGATGGTAACTACATGATTTTCCATTGTATGACTTTTGTCTTCTTTCCATGAAAACATTTGACTCCCATTATTTCTGTAGGACCTAGAGTCTAATTGTAAAATAATTTTATTACTGTGCCTTTATATAGTTATGGGATGCTGGACAGTCATCCCACTAGAGATAATTAAGGGCAGTTCAGCACAGAGAACCAAGGTAATATTAGGAGCCTGTAATCTGAGCCAAGACCTAATGATTAAGTGGAAAATATCAATCATCTCTGCTTTGCAAATAAACAGGGATATGGGAACTATTCAGATAGGATACTAAAATGTGATAGAAATACAATAAACAGATGATTGTAAATATACAGTGATTTTTTCCCACTAAATTTTTAGCACTCTGAGGGCAGGCACACCATGTTAGTTGTGTTTGTGGCCTTAATACCTGGTTCTTAGAAGTCAAATTCTTGCATTAGACAGGAACTTGGTAATGGGAGTGAGAGGTGGATAGGAATATAGGATGGTGATGTGAGACACTTACTCCCAGAAAGTAAGTTGATCTGTCATGAAAAAATAGGACTCCTACAGATGACTGTACCATAGAGTAGGACTAGCCCTACCAGCAGGTTAGGTAAATCAGATAAAAAAAGGACAGTGAGCAAGGGCTTCCAAGTATAGCGGACCACAGGAGAGCAGATAGTTTGGTGTTCAGTGAGGGCAAAGCCTGGCAAAAAGCATGAACTTCCACCCAACCTAGAATGAAAAACATAACCCTGGGGTCTCTACCTGTAGATGAAAATGTAATCTAGGTTATGAGAGAGGCTGAAGATGGAAATCTTTATGATTAAACCAAATGAACCTTGGGGTAGTTGTTCAAGTGTCTCAGTCAGCTGGATATTCCTCTACATTAAAGTCTCATATGTTTGACATGAAGAAAAATAACAATTTTCTAAGACAAGCAAAGTCTTTTTTTGTTAATCATTCATATGAAGTCTTGGTTCTCATTGTTCTTTTTGTTGCTTTTATTTAAACTCACTTTTCTAATCAACTAAAACATAGTTGTATTTTAGTTAAGTGCTAAGGAAACTTTATTTTCCACACACTGTTTAGGATATGTAGAGGGATTAATTGGCCTTCAAAAGTGAGATATAGGATATGGCAAGGAAAGGACAGTTAATCTGGCCAGAGAGTACCCAGAGAATGAAAAGAGGTGTTTGAACACGTCTAAAGCTTATGGGGAATAACTAGAATGCACCTAAAAGAAGAGTGAGAATCTGGGAAGGAAGACATTGCTGAGAGCGAATTCCCAGGAAACAGAAGCAATCCATGTTTTTTTGCAGTTGTTATCTGGACACTGTAGACTGACACTTGATATTATGCATTAAAATGTGCTGCAGATGAACTCATTGTGTTTAAGATGGTGAGGCAAAGAGGGGTAATAATACACAGAGGGAGAGTTAAGACTGTGAAATTCAGGATTAGTAGAAAAACTTCAGCTAGGATTCTGCCATTTTTATCAAAAAACTAATCTATGGTTAAAAAACAAGGCTGATTCACAGACTGAACCAAGTCTAAGACTTCTTTAACAGACACAGATTTGTACACTTTCCATCATCACTTGTTTAAATTGATAATCAAATCACCATCATAACATGCAATAGATAATAGATATTAACTAAACACGGTTATAGAAAACAAGTACTTTTGCATTTTTCTTGACACTGTTATGAACTGAATGTTTATGTCCCCTATAGCCAAATTTGCATGTTGAAGTCCTAATCTCCAATGTGATGTTATTAGGAAGTGGGGCCTTATGAGGTCATTAGGTCATGAGCCCTCATGAACGGGCTTAGTGCCTTTACACAAGGTGCCCCACAGAGCTCATCTTCCTTCTGCCGTGTGAGGATACAATGAGAAGTCAGCAGTCTGCACCCCCAGAAAACAGTTCCCGCCAGAACCTAACCATGTTGGTACCCTAATCTAGCATTTCCAACCTCCTGAAGTGTGAGAAATAAATTCCTATTGTTTATAAACCACCTGGTTTGGTTTGGTTGGTGGTGTTAGTTGCTAGGTCATGTCCGACTCTCGCGACCCCATGGACTGCAACCTGCCAGTCTCCTCTGTCCATGGGATTCTCTGGGCAAGAATACTGGAGTGGGTTGTGGTATCTTGTTCTAACAGCCTGCACTAAGATACTAACAATAGAAAATATTTAGTAATAGAGGCAAATTCATCAGAGTCCTAAATTATACATATGTATATACAATATACATATATGTATATACATGTATATGGCAGTATTAAACTCAACAAACATTTAAAAAATTAATTTAGAAAAATGAATGTCTTTTGGCAAAATATTTTTTAACCATATGAAAAATACCGTATATACCATCTTTGGATAAATTCTTTCCTATGTCATGGGCTCCCTTGCCACATTTTCTTTACCTCTCCTCACATTGCCAGCTCATTTAAATGAATATGAAATGGATAAAATGTAGGTTGTTATAGTCACTTATTTGAACTGACTCCTTTTTAAAGTATTTTTTCTCTTCTCTTACAGTCTTGCCACCGTGCTGGCCTGATTTTATTACCTCCATATCACTTATCTTTCCCCTTACTCTCCTACCAAAGGCTACCAAATTAATCTATGAAATTAAATCCTTTGCTTAAAAATCTTCCATTAGCTTTCATTGACTCTGAGAGAGCAAATACCTAAACCTTCCATTCAAGGTCCTCCCTAACCTACCTTGCACTCTTTGTTTTAATTCTTACCTCACCTGTACCCTTTCCCTGAATATAAAGTGACTCATTAATACGCTTTCACCTTTGCCAGTTGGTTCCATTAATGCACATTCCTGTTCCCCCAAGTTCATGTCCTTTTGCATGGAATGCTAATTTCTGTTCCATACATCTGTATCTGTTAAATTTATACACTTAAAAACACAGTTCAGTGCCATCTCCACCAGGATTGCTTCTTGTCCCTACAGCTAGAGGTGACTTCTTTCTCTTTTAGGTGTTTTAAAATATATTGATTAGAGCAGCAATAGTACTACATGTATAATGTTTATCACATATTGCTTTGTTCCACAATTCTTAGTGCATTTATTTTTTTATTTCTTCAGCTGGTTTACAACCTACTTAAGAGTAGCCATTTTCATTTCTCATGTTTGACCCCAGCATATTATACATGAGAAATACTTAGTGGAGATTTATTGAATGAATGAGGAGATCTTTGTGATCTCTAATTGTGTCTAAGACATGGTATGTGACACCTGGTAGTTAAGAATTTAATTGAAAGGTGGAAGTGAATTGAGTGGAGACCTTCCAGAAAACAAAAATAAATGTTCATTTCCCTGTTATAAAATTAAGAACTATGGAAGGGGCTTTCCTGGTGCCTCAGCGGTAAAGAATCCACCTGTAATGCAGGAGACACGGGTTTGATCCCTGGGTTGGGAAAATTCCCTGGAGAAGGAAGTGGCAACCTACTGCAGTATTCTTGCCTGGAAAATCCCAGGGTCAGAGGAACCTGGTGGTCTACAGTCCATGGGGTTGCGAAACTGTCAGACGTGACTTAGGTGTGACTAAACAACAACTATAGGAACAGATGTCTTAAAACATGTTACTAATTTTTATCATTTTGTTTTAGTGGTCTAACATTGGTGTTTCAACTCCTTGGTTAAGTTTATTCTTAAGTATTTTATTTTGTTGGGCCTAAATTTGAACAGAATTTAATTTTTTCTTTCTCATAATTTGTTGTTAGTGTAAAGACACACTGCAGATTTCTATATATTAATATTGTATCCTGCTACCTTGCTAAATTCATTTATTAGTTCTTGCAAGTTTTGTATGGAGTCTTCAGGATTCTCTATATAGGGTATCATGTCATCTGCAAATAGCTTTAGGTCTTCTCTTCCAATTTGGATGCATTTTATTTCTTTTTTCCTATCTGATTTCTTTGGCTTGAATTTCCAATACTATGTTGACTAGAAATGGTGGTAGTGGGCATCCTTGTGTTGTTTCTGAATTTAGTGGGAATATTTCATGTTTTTGTGGTTGAGTAATATGTCAGCTGTGCATTTGTTGTAAATGGCCTTTATTATACGTTCCCTCTATACCCACTTTGATGGGAGGTTTTTCTTTTGTAAACGGAAGTTGAATTTTGTCAAATGCTTTTTCTATGTCTATTGAAATGGTCATGTGGGTCTTATCTTTTGCTAATGTGGTGTATGAAACTGATTCATGTCTGTTGAACCATCCTGGGGACCATGGGATGAATCCACCTGAATCATGGTGTGTGATCCTTTTAATGTATTGTTGGATTTGTCTTGGTAATATTTTGTTAAGGATTTTTGCATCTACATTTATCTAAAAATACTGACCAGACACTTTCTTTACTTATGGAGTCTCTTTGGTTTTGGTATCAGGTAATGGTGGCCTCATAAAACGAATTTGGGAGTGTTCCTTCTTTGTAATTTTTTGGAATCGTTTGAGAAGGATAGGTTTAGGTTCTTCTTTCTGTGTTTGATAGTAGTCCCCAGTGAAGCTGTCTAGTCCTGGACTTTTGTTTGCAGGGACTTTTTGTTTGTTTATTTTTAATTACTGATACTGTTTCACTTCTAGTGATCTGTCTTTTCATCTTGTTTCTTTTTGACTATGCCACGGCTAACTGTGTTTCTAGAAAATTGTGCATTTCTTCTCTATTGTTGACATATGTTCTTCAATGATTTTTTTTGTATCTATGTTACTGGTTGTTATTTCTCTTTTTTCATTTCTTTATTTAAATCTTCTTTTCTTCTTGGTGAGCCTACACTGAGGTCTGACATTTTAGTTTATCTTTTCAAAAAGCCAGCCCTTGGGTTCACTGATCTTTTAAACTCTATTTCCTCTTTGAGCTTTATTCTTTCTTCTTTTTTTTGTTTTTACTTTGGACTTTGGTTGTTCTTTTTCTAATTCTTTCAAGTGGTAGGTTAGGTTGTTTGAGGTTTTTCTTGTTTCTTGAAGAAGACGTGTATCATTATGAACTCCCATTTTAGAACTGGTTTTGCCGCAGCACATAGATTTTGTAAAGTTGTATTTTCATTTGTCTTGAGATATTTTCTGATTCATTATTCAATTTCCTCATTCACCCATTGGGTTTTTCAGTAATATGTTGTTTACTGTCCAAGTGTTTCAACTTTTCTGTATTCAGAAAAGATGTTTGAAATCATCGCTATGCTCTCAGTTTTGTTGAGGCTGTTTTAGTGATAGTATGTGGTCTGTCTTAGAGGACATTCCATGCATTCTTGAAGAGACTTTGTATTCTAGTTTGGGGGAATGTAGTGTCTTATAGATATCAATTAAGTTCAACTGGTCTATTGTGTCATTTAAGACCTAATGCCTTATTGATTTTCTGTCTGTATGATCTGTCCATTGATGTCAGTGGGATGTTAAGTCTCTTACAGTTATTATATTATTGTCAGTTTCTCTGTTTATATATCTTAGTATATGCTTTATATATTTTGGTGTTCTATACTGGGTGCAGAGAAGACAATGGCACCTCACTCCAGTACTCTTGCCTGGAAAATTCCATGGATGGAGGAGCCTGGTAAGCTGTAGTCCATGGGGTCGCAAAGAGTCAGACACAACTGAACGACTTCACGTTCACGCATTGGAGAAGGAAATGGCAACCCACTCCAATGTTCTTGCCTGGAGAATCCCAGGGACGGGGGAGCCTGGTGGGCTGCCGTCTATGGGGTTGCCCAGAGTCGGACACGACTGAAGCAACTTAGCAGCAGCATACTGGGTGCATGAATGTTAATAAGTATATATGCTCTTCTTGTATTGAGAACATTTTATAATGCCTTCATTTTTTTCTTATGACCTTGTTTTAAAATCTGTTCTATGTGATATGAGCATTGCTACCTCCACTTCTGTTGCTTCTGTTTGCATGAAATAGCACTTTTCATGTTTTTATTTCAATGTGTTTATGTCTTTCATCCTGAATCGAGTCTCTTATAGGTACCATATTGCAGGTTCTTGTTTTTTTTTTTTTTTAATCCTATCTACCACTCCTATGTCTTTTGATCAAAGCTTTTACTCCATTGGGATTTAATTATTGATAGGTATGTACTTAGTGCCATTTAATCCTTATTTTCTATTTTTTCTTCTTTCTTCATATCTTTTATATCTCTTATATTTTTATAATTTTCTTTTGTAATCTGCTTGGGTTCCTTTCATTATATTTTTTTTGTGAATCTATTGTATATTATTGATTTGTGGTTTCCGTGGAGTTCAAGTATGTTGACCCATAACTATATGTATGTGTTTAAACTGATAGCTATCTAAATTCAGTCACATTCTAAAAAATCTGCCTTTTATACTCCCTTCCTCTATGTTTTGTCATTTCGATGTCCTATTTTAAAATCTTAATCCTATCTTTTTTATTATTTATTGTAGTTCCATAGTTATAAACACTGTCACAATTTCTTTTGATTTTTTAAAATTTACATATTGATTTTTTAAGGGATCTTCAATCCTTAGTGCATATGTGCCTTTCCTATTGTGATTGTCCCTCTCCTATAGATTTTTACTTCTATTTAGAGAAAAAAACTTACAATGTTTATTTTAGTGTAGGTTCAGTTTTCTTTTAATCTTTCCTTGTTTGAGAAATTATTTATCTCTTCTATTCAAAGTGATAATCTTGCTGGGTAAAGTATCCTAGATTACAGATTTTTCTGTTTTAACTCTTTGAGTGTATGACGTAGCCCTCTGTTCTGCAGAGAAATCAGCTGATACCCTAGTGGCTATTCCGTTGTATGTGATTTTCTCTTTTGCAGCTTTTAGAATCCTCTCTTTGTCTTTACATTTTGCCATCTTAATTATTGTATGTTTTGGTGTGGATCTGCTTGGATTCATCTTGCTTGGAATCCACTGTACTTCCTATACTTGGGTATCTGTTTCCTTCTTTAGATCTGAAAAGGTTTCAGCTATATTTTCATCAAATATATTTTAAATTGCCTTCTCTCTCTCTCTCTTTTTTTTTTTCTGGAACTCTTATTATGCATAAGTTGAGACATTTTATATTATTCCATAGATCTCCTATTTTTCTTTTAGTTTTTTAATTTGTCTTTCTATCTGTTGTTCTAATTCATTGATTTCCAGTATTCTATCTTCAAGATCATTTATTTGTTGTTCTCTTTCATTATTTCGCTATGCATTGCTTCTAGGTTGCTTTTGATTTTGGCAACTGAATTCTTTTTTGTATGGTATGTTATATTTTTTACTTCCTTCATACATTGATAATTCACTTTTGTTGATCAGTTCAATTCAGTCACTCTGTCATATCCAGCTCTTTGCAACACCATGGACTGCAGCACACCAGGCCTCCCTGCCCATCACCAACTCCTGGAGCTTGCTCAGACACATGTCCATCGAGTTGGTGATGCCATCCAACCATCTCATCCCCTGTCGTCCCCTTCTCCTCCTACCTTCAATCTTTCCCAGCATCGGGGTCTTTTCTAATGAATCAGTTCTTTGCATCAGATGGCCAAAGTATTGGAGTTTCAGCTTCAGCATCAGTCCTTCCAGTGAATATTCAGGACTGATTTCCCTTAGGATTGATTGGTTGGATCTCCTTGCTATTCATGGGACGCTTAAGAGTCTTCTCCAACACCAGAGTTCAGAAGCATCAATTCTTCGGCAGTCAGCTTTCTTTATAGTCCAACTCTCACACCCATACATGACTACTGGAAAAACCGTAGCTTTGACTAGATGGACTTTTGTTGGCAAAGTAATGTCTCTGCTTTTTAATATGCTGTTTAGGTTGGTTATAGCTTTTCTTCCAAGGAGCAATCATTTTATTTCATGGCTGCAGCCACCATCTGCAGTGATTTTGGAGCCCCTCAAAATAAAGTCTTTCACTGTTCCCATTGTTCCCCATCTATCTGCCATGAAGTGATGGGGCCGGATGCCATGATCTTAGTTTTCTGAATGTTGAGCTTTAAGCCAAATTTTTAACTCTCCTGTTTCACTTTCATCAGAGGCTCTTTAGTTCTTTGATTTCTGTCATAAGGGTGGTGTCATCTGCTTATCTGAGGTTATTGATATTTCTCCCGGCAATCTTGATTCCAGTGTGTGCTTCTTCCAGCTCAGCATTTGGCATAATGTACTCTGCATATAAGTTAAATAACAGTGTGACAATATACAGCCTTGACATGCTCCTTTCACAATCTGGAACAAGTATGTCATTCCATGTCCAATTCTGTTGTTTCTTGATCTGTATACAGATTTCTCAAGAAGCAGGTCAGGTGGTCTGGTATTCACATCTCTTTCAGAATTTTTCACAGTTTGTGGTGATCCACACAAAGGCTTTGGCATAGTCAATAAAGCAGAAGTAGATGTTTTTCTGGAACTCTCTTGCTTCTTTGATGATCTAGGGGATGTTGGCAATTTGATCTCTGGTTTCTCTGTCTTTTCTAAATCCAGCTTGAACATCTGGAAGCTCACGGTTCACATACTGTTGAAGCCTGGCTTGGAGAATCTTGAGCATTACTTTACTAGCGTGTGAGATGAGTACAATTGTGCGGTAGTTTGAGCATTCTTTGGCATTGCCTTTCTTTGGGATTGGAATGAAAACTGACCTTTTCCAGTCCTGTGGCCACTGCTGAGTTTTCCAGATTTGCTGGCATATTAAATGCAACACTTTCACAGCATTGTCTTTTAGGATTTGAAATAGCTCTACTGAAATTCCATTGCCTCCACTAGCATTGTTCGTAGTGATGCTTCCTAAAGCCCACTTGACATCACATTCCAGGATGTCTGGCTCTAGGTGGGTGATCACACCATTGTGGTTATCTGGGCCATGAAGAACCTTTTTGTATAGCTCTTCTGTGTATTGTTGCCGTCTCTTCTTAATATGGTCTTCCTTTATAGCACAGTTGGTAAAGAATCTGCCTGCAATGCAGGACACCCTGGTCAATTCCTGGGTCAGGATCATCCACTGGAGAAGAGACAGGCTACTGATTCCAGTGTTCTTGGGCTTCCCTTGTGGCTNTTTTTATTATTTATTGTAGTTCCATAGTTATAAACACTGTCACAATTTCTTTTGATTTTTTAAAATTTACATATTGATTTTTTAAGGGATCTTCAATCCTTAGTGCATATGTGCCTTTCCTATTGTGATTGTCCCTCTCCTATAGATTTTTACTTCTATTTAGAGAAAAAAACTTACAATGTTTATTTTAGTGTAGGTTCAGTTTTCTTTTAATCTTTCCTTGTTTGAGAAATTATTTATCTCTTCTATTCAAAGTGATAATCTTGCTGGGTAAAGTATCCTAGATTACAGATTTTTCTGTTTTAACTCTTTGAGTATATGACGTAGCCCTCTGTTCTGCAGAGAAATCAGCTGATACCCTAGTGGCTATTCCGTTGTATGTGATTTTCTCTTTTGCAGCTTTTAGAATCCTCTCTTTGTCTTTAAATTTTGCCATCTTAATTATTGTATGTTTTGGTGTGGATCTGCTTGGATTCATCTTGCTTGGAATCCACTGTACTTCCTATACTTGGGTATCTGTTTCCTTCTTTAGATCTGAAAAGGTTTCAGCTATATTTTCATCAAATATATTTTAAATTGCCTTCTCTCTCTCTCTCTTTTTTTTTTTCTGGAACTCTTATTATGCATAAGTTGAGACATTTTATATTATTCCATAGATCTCCTATTTTTCTTTTAGTTTTTTAATTTGTCTTTCTATCTGTTGTTCTAATTCATTGATTTCCAGTATTCTATCTTCAAGATCATTTATTTGTTGTTCTCTTTCATTATTTCGCTATGCATTGCTTCTAGGTTGCTTTTGATTTTGGCAACTGAATTCTTTTTTGTATGGTATGTTATATTTTTTACTTCCTTCATACATTGATAATTCACTTTTGTTGATCAGTTCAATTCAGTCACTCTGTCATATCCAGCTCTTTGCAACACCATGGACTGCAGCACACCAGGCCTCCCTGCCCATCACCAACTCCTGGAGCTTGCTCAGACACATGTCCATCGAGTTGGTGATGCCATCCAACCATCTCATCCCCTGTCGTCCCCTTCTCCTCCTACCTTCAATCTTTCCCAGCATCGGGGTCTTTTCTAATGAATCAGTTCTTTGCATCAGATGGCCAAAGTATTGGAGTTTCAGCTTCAGCATCAGTCCTTCCAGTGAATATTCAGGACTGATTTCCCTTAGGATTGATTGGTTGGATCTCCTTGCTATTCATGGGACGCTTAAGAGTCTTCTCCAACACCAGAGTTCAGAAGCATCAATTCTTCGGCAGTCAGCTTTCTTTATAGTCCAACTCTCACACCCATACATGACTACTGGAAAAACCGTAGCTTTGACTAGATGGACTTTTGTTGGCAAAGTAATGTCTCTGCTTTTTAATATGCTGTTTAGGTTGGTTATAGCTTTTCTTCCAAGGAGCAATCATTTTATTTCATGGCTGCAGCCACCATCTGCAGTGATTTTGGAGCCCCTCAAAATAAAGTCTTTCACTGTTCCCATTGTTCCCCATCTATCTGCCATGAAGTGATGGGGCCGGATGCCATGATCTTAGTTTTCTGAATGTTGAGCTTTAAGCCAAATTTTTAACTCTCCTGTTTCACTTTCATCAGAGGCTCTTTAGTTCTTTGATTTCTGCCATAAGGGTGGTGTCATCTGCTTATCTGAGGTTATTGATATTTCTCCCGGCAATCTTGATTCCATTGTGTGCTTCTTCCAGCTCAGCATTTGGCATAATGTACTCTGCATATAAGTTAAATAACAGTGTGACAATATACAGCCTTGACATGCTCCTTTCACAATCTGGAACAAGTATGTCATTCCATGTCCAATTCTGTTGTTTCTTGATCTGTATACAGATTTCTCAAGAAGCAGGTCAGGTGGTCTGGTATTCACATCTCTTTCAGAATTTTTCACAGTTTGTGGTGATCCACACAAAGGCTTTGGCATAGTCAATAAAGCAGAAGTAGATGTTTTTCTGGAACTCTCTTGCTTCTTTGATGATCTAGGGGATGTTGGCAATTTGATCTCTGGTTTCTCTGTCTTTTCTAAATCCAGCTTGAACATCTGGAAGCTCACAGTTCACATACTGTTGAAGCCTGGCTTGGAGAATCTTGAGCATTACTTTACTAGCGTGTGAGATGAGTGCAATTGTGCGGTAGTTTGAGCATTCTTTGGCATTGCCTTTCTTTGGGATTGGAATGAAAACTGACCTTTTCCAGTCCTGTGGCCACTGCTGAGTTTTCCAGATTTGCTGGCATATTAAATGCAACACTTTCACAGCATTGTCTTTTAGGATTTGAAATAGCTCTACTGAAATTCCATTGCCTCCACTAGCATTGTTCGTAGTGATGCTTCCTAAAGCCCACTTGACATCACATTCCAGGATGTCTGGCTCTAGGTGGGTGATCACACCATTGTGGTTATCTGGGCCATGAAGAACCTTTTTGTATAGCTCTTCTGTGTATTGTTGCCGTCTCTTCTTAATATGGTCTTCCTTTATAGCACAGTTGGTAAAGAATCTGCCTGCAATGCAGGACACCCTGGTCAATTCCTGGGTCAGGATCATCCACTGGAGAAGAGACAGGCTACTGATTCCAGTGTTCTTGGGCTTCCCTTGTGGCTCAGCTGGTAAAGAATTTGCCTGCAATGCGAGAGACCTGGGTTCAATCCTTGGGTTGGGAAGGTCCTCTGGAGGAAGGGAAAGGCTACCCATTCCAGTATTCTGGCCTGGAGAATTCCATGGACACAGTCCATGAGGTCGCAAAGAGTCAGACACGACTCAGCAACTTTTACTCCTTAATATCTTCTGTTTCTCTACCATTTCTGTCCTTTATTGTGTGCATCTTTGCATTAAAAGTTCCCTTGGTATCTCTAATTTTCTTGAAGAGATTTCTAATCTTTCCCATTCTATTGTTTTCCTCTATTTCTTTACATTGATCACTGAGGAAGGCCTTCTCATCTCCCCTTGATATTCTTTGGAACTCTGAATTCAGATGGATATATTCTTCCNCTTGGTATCTCTAATTTTCTTGAAGAGATTTCTAATCTTTCCCATTCTATTGTTTTCCTCTATTTCTTTACATTGATCACTGAGGAAGGCCTTCTCATCTCCCCTTGATATTCTTTGGAACTCTGAATTCAGATGGATATAATCTTCCTTTTCTCCTTTGCCTTTGTCTTCACTTCTTTTCACAGCTATTTGTAAGGCCTCCTCAGACTACCATTTTGCCTTTTGCTTTTCTTTTTCTTGGGTATGTTCTTGATCGCTGTCTCCTGTACAATGTCACAAACCTCCATCCACAGTTCTTCAGGCACTCTGTCTATCAGATCTAATCCCATGAATCTATTTGTCAATTCCACTGCATAATCGTAAGGGATTTGATTTAGGTCATACCTGAATGGTCTAGTGTTTTCCTTACTTTCTTCAATTTGAGTCTGAATTTGACAATAAGGAGTTCATGATCTGAGCCACAGTCAGGTTCCAGTCTTGTTTTTGCTGACTGTATAGAGCTTCTCCATCTTTGGCTGCAAAGAATATAATCAATTCATTTTCAGTATTGACCATCTGGTGATGTCCATGTGTAGAGTCTTCTCTTGTGTTGTTGAAAGAGGGTGTTTGCTTTGGTTAGAGCATTCTCTTGGCAAAAGTCTGCCTTTGCCCTGGTTCACTTTGTACTCCAAGGGCAAATTTGCCTGTTACTCCAGGTATCTCTTGACTTCCTACTTTTGCATTCCAGTCCCCTGTATCGAAAAAGATATCTTTTGGGGGTATTAGTTCTAGAACGACTTGTAGGTCTTCATAGTACTATTCATCTTCACCTTCTTCAGCATTACTGGTGGGGGCATAGTCTTGGATTATTGTGACATTGAATGGTTTGCCTTGGAAATGAACAGAGATCATTCTGTCATTTTTGAGATTGCACCCAAGAACTAAATTTCGGACTCTTTGTTGACAATGAGGGTTATTCCATTTCTTCCATGGGATTCTTGCCCATAGTAGTAGATACAATGGTCATCTGAGTTAAATTTGCCCGTTCCAGTCCATTTTAGTTCACTGAGTCCTAAAATGTTGATGTTCACTCTTGCCATCTCCTGTTTGACCACTTCCAGTTTACCTTGATTCAGGGACCTAACATTCCTGGTTCCTCTGCAGTACTGCTCTGTAGCATCGGACTTTACTTCCATCACCAGTCACGTGCACACGTGGGTGTTGTTTTTGCTTTGGGTCCATCTCTTCATTCTTTCTGGAGTTTTTTCTCCAGTAGCATATTGGGCACCTACCAACCTGGGGAGTTCATCTTTTAGTGTCAGTTATCAACTTTTACTGATCATTTTTCTTAATTCTATTAATGTTTGCATAACCCCTTCTTTGAGCGCTGGTGTGCTCTGTTTCATTATTTGTTCTTTCTCACAGTTTTTCTTGCTCTTTTAAGTAGGAGTGGTTTCTCTACTTTCTCATTTTACTTAACTTTATCTCTACGAATTTAGGGGAAAATAATCTCCTGTGGTTTTGAAGGGGTGTTTTTATGTGAAGATGTCCCTGTGAATCTAGAATTTCTGTGTCCACAGTCTTTGGTAAGAAGGTTGATTTTGATACACCAGCCATATTCTTGCTCAGAGTGTCCTGGCCATTATCCTCTTGAGTATGGTTGATGTTGGGCCTTTTCAGAATGTGAGCCGGCCTTCCTCTCTGCTCTGCAGTGTCACCTCTTTCTCAAGGATGGGGTTTGCTCCCCAGTTGGAGTAGAAGCTTTTACTGTCAGTCTCAGTCAGGCTCCACTGCCCTTTAGTGCATGTCCTGCCACAAAGGAGGTGGCTGCTCACAGAGGATCTATGCTTTCCCTGTGTAGACACCCAGAGCTCTACTCAGAAGCAGCCCAGGGTCACATCCCTTCCCCTGGTGTGTTTGTCCCAGATCTAGGACAGTGCTTTGGTTTAGAGTAGACTGAAGCTAGGGGTTGGAATGTTGTGACTGCAGGAATTGAGGTGGCCATGCTGGCATCAGAGTTCTACAGTGTCTCTGTGGTAGATTTCTCCCAGGACCTGTCTGTTCCAGATCTAGAGCAAGCTGTGGTATGGAGTGGGCTGAGCCAAAGTGCTCTTGCTGGGAGACAAACCTCTGCATGTTCCTGAGAGTGATGAAAGTGTTCACCACCACCCTATCAAGATCACACCTCAGGCCATCTAGTACGTTGTGTGTAACTCTTGTTCAGTCGCTCAGTTGTGTTGAACTCTTTGCAACCCCATGGACTGCAGCATGCCAGGCATCCCTGTCCCTCACCATCTCCCAGAGTTTGCCCAAGTTCATATCCATTGCATCAGTGATGCCATCCAGCCATCTCCTTCTCTGATGTCCTCTTCTCCTACCCTCAATCTTTCCCAGCATCACAGACTTTCCCAATGAGTTGGCTGTTTACATCAAGTGATCAAAATACTGGAGCTTCAGTTTCAGCATCAGTCCTTCCAATGAGTATTCAGGGTTCATTTTCTTTAAGATTGACTGGTTCGATCTTGCTGTCCAAGGGACTCTCAGGAGTCTTCTCCAGCACCACAGTTCAAAAGCATCAGTTCTTTGCTGTTCTGCCTTCTTTACGGTCCAGCTCTCCAAACCCTATGTGACCATTGGGAAGACCATAGCCTTGACTATACAGACCTCTGGCTAAGATCAAGGGTCGTATTTGTGTGTGTGTAACTAGACCTTGTCTTTTTCCAGGGCTGGTTGGCCCAGATCCTGCACTGGTCTGTGTTGTGGAATGAGTGAGTTTAGGGAGTTCACCTCTTTCAGCTAGGGGAGTGCAGGTGGGTGCCAATTTCCAATGCAAGGCGCTCTCTCTCTGCCCTGGTCACTGGCAAGGCAGCATATGTGTACCCCTGAGGAGCTAAGTCTGGGCTTCTCCAGCCCTCTCTCTGTCCCAACAGTCCTCCCAGGGGCTCTTTTGCTCTACAAGGACTCTAGGACTTGAGTGACCAGACTGTGGTCCCATCTGCTTGCTCCCCAGGACAGGCGTCTGTCCATGTGTGTTCTTCTTTGCAGTTCCCTCCCAGGGATGCACCAGTTCTTCAGTGCTCAGCTCAACTCTCACATCCATACATGACCACTGGAAAAACCAAAGCTTTGAATAGACAAACCTTTGTTGCAAAGTAATGTCTCTGCTTTTTAATATGCTGTGTAGGTTGGTGTATAGAAATGCAACAGATTTCTGTGTTTTTATTTTGTCTCCTGAAACTTTGTCAGACTCATTGACGGGCACTAGTAGTTTTCTGGTAGCATCTTTAGGATTTTCTGTGTACGGTGTCATGTCATCTGCAAACAGGGACGGTTCTACTTCCTTTCCAATTTAGATTCTCTTTATTTCTTTTTCTTCTCTAATTGCCACGCCTGGGACTTTCAAAGTTTTGTTGAATAAAAGTGGTGAGAGTTGACATCTTTGTCTTATTCTAGACCTTAGTGGAAATGCTTTCAGCCTTTCACTGTTAAGTATGTCAGCTGTAGGCCTGTCATATATGGCCTGGATTATGTTGCAGTAGGTTCCCTCTATGCCCATTTTCTGGGGAGCATTTTTTATCATAAATGAGTGCTGAATTTTGTCAAAAGACTTTTCTGTATCTAGTGAGATGATCATATGGTTTTTATTCTTTAATTTGTTGATGTGGTGTTTCACACAGATTTATTTGCATATTCTGAAAAATCCTTGCATCCCTGCGATTAAATCCCATTTGTTCATGGTGTAGGATCCTTTTAATGTAGTTTTGGACTCAATTTGCTAGTATTTTGTTGAGGATTTGTGTGTGTGTGTGTGTGTGTGGTCATCAGTGACATTAACTTGTTATTTTCTATTTTGTGTTATCTTTGTCTGATTTTGGTAGCAGGGTTATGGTCGCCTCATAAAATGGGTTAGGTAGTGTTCTTTCTGCAATTTTTTGAAATAGTTTTAGAAGGATAGGTATTCACTCTTCTCTAAATGTTTGGTAGAATTTGCCTCTTAAGCCATCTGGTACTGGACTTTTGTTTGTTTTTAAATCACATTTTCGGTTTCACTGCTTTGTGATTGGTGTGTTCATATTTTCTGTTTCTTCCTGGTTCAGTTTTTGGAGATTGTACTTTCTAAAAATGTGTCCATTTCTTTTAGGTTGTCTATTTCATTGGCATATATAGTTGCTTGTAGTAGTCTCTGACAATCCTTTGTATTTTTGTGACATATTTTAAATTTCTAATTTTATTGATTTTAGCCCTCTTCCTTTTTCTCTTGGCTAAAGATATATCAGTTTTGTTTATCTTCTCAAAGAATATCAGTGAAATTAAAAGTTGGGTTTTCTATAATTGTTTTCATCGCTATTAATTTCTGGTCTGATCTTTATGATTTCTTCTGCTAACTTTGGGTTTTGCCTTTTTTCTTTCTCTAGTTCTTTAGGGGGAAGGTTAGGTTGTTTATTTGTGATTTTTGTTGTTTGCTGAGGTATGATTGTATTGCTGTGAACTTCCCTCTTAGAACTACCTTTGCCATGTTCCATAGGTTTTAGATTGTCGTTCTTTCATCTTTGTTTGTCTCTAGGTATTTTTTTAAATTTCCTCTTTGATTTCTCCAGTGATCCATTGGTTGTTTAGTAGCATATGGTTTAGCCTCCATGTCTTTGTGTGTGTGTTTTTTTTTACTTTTTTCTTATAGTTGATTTCTAATCTCACAGCACTGTGGTCAGAGAAGATGCTTGATATGATTTCAGTTTTCTTACAGCTTCCCTTGTGGCTCAGTTGGTAAAGAATATTCCTTCAATGTGGGAGACCAGGGTTCGATCCCTGGGTCAGGAAGATCCCCTGGAGAAAGGAAATGGCAACCCATTCCAGTATTCTTACCTGGAGAATTCCACAGACAGAGGAGCCTGGCGGGCTACAATCCATGGAGTCTCAAAGAGCTGGACACTACTGAGCGACTTAACACTTTCTTAAATTTACCAAGGCTTACTAGTGACCCAGCCTGGGATCTACCCTGGAGAATGTTCCTTATCACTTGAGAATAATGTATTCTGGTGCTTTCTGATGGGTTGCTCTATACATGTCAATTAGGTTCTGGTGTAGTATGTCATTTAAGGCCTGTGTTACCTTGCTGATTTTTCTGTTTGGGTGATCTGTCCATTGATGAAAGTGGAGTGTTAAAATCCCCCACTGTTGCTGTTTCACTGTCAATTTCTTCTTTTATGGGTGTTTGATTTGCCATATATATTGAGGTATTCCTAATTTGGGTGCATATATATTCACAGTTGTTCTCTTTTTTCCTTGGATTGATCACTTGATCATCCTGTAGTTATCTTTTTTGTCTCTTATAACAGTTTTTATTTTAAAGTCTGTTTTGCTGATATGACTATTGCTACTCTAACTTTCTTTTGATTTCTATCTGCAAGGAATACCTTCTCCATCTGCTTTCAGTCCATCTGTGTCCCTAGATCTTGCAGACATTATATATATGGGTCTTGTTTTTGTATTCATTCAACCAGTCTGTGTCTTTGGTTGGGGCATTTAATACATTTACACTTAAGAAAATTATTGATATATGTTTTCTTATTGCCATTTTGTTTAGTACTGGGGATTTATTTTTGTAAAATTTTTTTTTCTTCTCTTTTATGTTCTCTTGTGATTTGATGACTAACTTTACTATTGGGTTTGGATTCCTTTTTATGTTCTCTGTGTGTATTCTGGGTTTTGGTGTGTGGTTATCATGAGGTTTTGATATAGCTGTCTGTTTGCACACAAGATTGCTTTTTAAGTTGTTGGTCTTTTCATTTCAAATGCATTTCCAGTATCCTACATTTGTATTCTCCTCTTCCCACACGTGCTGGTTCTGCTATTGTGTTTCTGTGTGATTTCCTATCTATAGTGTATGTTTGCCTTTACTGGTGAGCTTTTCCATTTGTAATTTTCCTGTTCCTAGTTGTGGGCTTTTCCTTCCCACCTAGAAGTTCCTTTAGCATTAGCTGCAAAGCCGGTCTGGTGGTGCTGAATTCTCTTAGCTTTTGCTTCTCTGTAAAGCTTTTGACATCTCTGTCAAATCTGAATCTAAGTCTTGCTGGTAGAGTATTCTTGGTTGTAGGTTCTTCCCTTTCATTGCTTGAAATATATTGTGCCACTCTCTCCTGGCCTGCATAGTTTCTGCTAAGAAATCAGCTGATAACCATAAGGGAGTTCCCTTGTATGTTATTTGTTGCTATTCCCTTGTTGCTTTTAATATTTTTTCTTTGTCTTTTGGAGAAGGCAATGGCACCCCAAGTCTTTAATTCTTGTCAGTTTGATTGCTGTATGTCTCATTGTGTTCCTTCTTGGATTTTTCTCCCCTGGCCCTCTGTACTTCCTGGACTTGGACGACTGTTTCTTTTTCCATATTAGGAAAGTCTGTAGTGATTATCTCAGGTTCTTTTTCCCTCTCTTGGAGCCTATAATGCAAATATTGATGCATTTAATTTTGTCCCAGAGACCTCTTAGACTGTCTTCATTTCATTCTTTTTTCTTTGTTCTTTCCCAGTAGTGATTTCCACCATTATGTCTTCCAGATCACTTATCCCTTCTTGTGCCTCAGTTATTCTACTGATTCTTTTTAGTATATTTCTTATTTCAGTTATTGTTCATCTCTGTTTTTCTTTAATCCTTCTAGGTCACTGTTAAGCATGTCTTTTATCCTCTTGATCTATACCGCCGTCTTTTTTCTGAGATCTTTGCTCATCTTTACTACCATCACACTGAGGGCTTCCTCGGTGGCTCAGTGGTAAAGAATCTACCTGCAGTGCAGGAGACACGGGAGACACGGGTTCAGTCCCTGGGCTGGGAAGATCCACTGGAAGATGGCATGGCAACCCACTCCATTATTCTTGCCTGGAGATCCCCTGGATAGAGGAGCCTGGTTGGCTATAGTCCATAGGGTGGCAAAGAGTTGGACACGACTGAAGTGAGGAAGCAAGCACACCATCACTCTGAGTTGTTTTACAGGTAGATTGCCAGTCACCTGATTGTTCTTCTGGGGTTTTATGTTTTTCCTTCATCTGGGACACATTCCTCTGCTCTGCTATTTTGTCTTCACTTTCTGTTATTGCAGTTTCCATCCTTCAGGCTGCAGGGTTGTAGTTCTTGCTTCTGCTGTCTGCCCCAGTGAATGAGGCTGTCTCAGAGACTTGTGTAGGCTTTCTGGTGGAGTTAGGGGGACTGGTGCCTGCCCTTTGGTGGGTAGAACTGGGTCTTGTCCTCTGGTGGTCAGGGCACATCGGGGCATGTTTTTAACTGGCAGCTGTATGCTTAGGAAGACTTCAAACAGCCTGTCTGATAATGGGTGGGGCTGTGTCCCTTCCCTCTTGGTGTTTGGCCAGAGGTGTCCCAGCACTGGAGCTTAATGGGTGGGGCCAAGTATTTGTGGGAAAATGGTGGCCTTCAGGAGGGCTCATGCCAATGAGTGTTCCCCAGAGCTATCAATGTCTTTATCCCTGTAGTGAGTCACAACCACTCCTGGCTGCCAGCCCTCCAGTACCAGCAAGTAAGTCTGGCTTAGGCTCTTCTGAAGTCATTGCTTTTTCCCCTGAGTCCTGGTGTACACACAACCTTGTGTTTGCCCTCTAAGAGTGTAGTTTCCATTTACTCCAGTCTTACAGAATTCCTGTGAACCAGCCCAACTGGCATTCAAAGCCAAATTCACTGGGGGTTTCTCCTCTTACTCCTGAACCCCCAGGCTGGGAAGTCTGACATGGGTTGCTGAACTTTCACTTCTGTGAGGAGAAGTTCTATGATATAATTATTTTCAGACCTGGTGGTTATGGGATTTGACTTTATCATGATTGCACCCCCTCCTACCATCCAGTTGTGGTTTCTCATCTTTGGATGTAGAATACTTCTTTTGTAGGTTTCACCATTTTTTGGTCAATGGTTGTTTAGCACTTATTTGTGATTTTCATGTTTTTGTAAAGAGAGGTTAGCTCGTGTACTTCTACCCTACCATCTTCAAGACAGTAAATATTTTTTATTTTGTCAGCCATGTGTCTTTGACCCAGCTATTTAGTTCTGTTGTGGCAGCATAATCAGCCATGGACAAATATGTAAATAAAATTATAGTTGTGTCTAATAAAAGTATTTACAAAAACAGGTGGTGGGCTGTATTTGGCCCATGGGCTGTATTTTGCTTTCTCCTGTCTAAAGCAGATAATAGTGGATCAGATTTTAACAGCAGTCTCATTATTTCATTTTCTGCCAATAAGAATGAGGAAAATGAATCCTTTACATTTTAGCAAAGTGAATAAATAACTAATTTAGTTCAGACATTCATTTTACATAAAGAAATGTGGTATTTGGTTTCACAGCTTATCTGTATGATAGCACTTAAAGCGATCCATGATTATGAGATTGTCAGCTAACTTTAAAAAATGTAGCAAGAAAAGTAACAATGAACACTATAATACTTCCTAAAAATATTTGAACTTTTTGCTGAGTTTCTTAAGTCTTAAAGTAATTAAGGATAAGATTATAAGATTCAATAAAACTGTAAACTAAAATGTGTGTATTTCTGACATAATTGGCTTTCCTATTCATTAGATATCATACCAGGTCAGATACTGTGAGATCACAAATAATGACAGATTGTTTTGTTAGGTAGTTGTTAAAAATTTAAATTTAAAACTTTACATCTGGCATAGGGAAAAGCTCCTATCTTCAGTGGTTTTGCAGAATGAATATATCATTGTACTCCAAAGTTGGAAGTGTCCTTAAAGTAATGGAGACTAAAGACAACCTTGTCTAGAGGTCTTTTTGTAAAACTGCCTTCACTGAGGTTTTTCTCTTATAGAGTGGGAATGGAAGCATTAAGGCAGTATGTCTGCTTGATACTTGGTGGAAGAATTTGTTCCACTGGCCCATAAAGAACCACAGACATGCTTAATTGCTATGCTAATCCAGTTTGTTAACTCAGAAGGAAGGTTCTCATTATTTTATAAAAAGAAAAATAGTCATTCTAAAGTCATGACTCTAAAATCAGCTAAATGTCAGGTCCTCTGTTAGGCATTGTAGAAAGCATTTCAGCCTTGGCTGCTGCTGCCACTGCTAAGTCACTTCAGTTGTGTCCGACTCTGTGACCCCATAGATGGCAGCCCACCAGGCTCCCCCGTCCCTGGGATTCTCCAGGCAAGAACACTGGAGTGGGCTGCCATTTAAGGTGAAAAAAGCAAGTGAAAAACTGAGGACAATTTTTTATCTATGATCAGGAAATTCTCTGTTTGGTACAAGTTAATGTAAGCACTATTCAATAAAACTAAGGAAAAGCCATCACATCTTACGGTTAGTCTAAGTTTTCACCCATTGATGTTAGTCACAAAATTATAGACATTACTACGTCAACCTCAGCTTCAGCAACTTTTTAAAAATACTTTTCAAAGGACTTTCAACTTATTTTCAAAATACTGTGATAGGCAGTGCATCCTATAATTGTTTATAAATAAGTTCAACTTATTAATCACAGCAAACTTGCTTTTTTATCTTATTTTTATGAGTTAAAAATATTAAATATGGAAAAAATAAGCAAAACTTGATAACTTTTAAACTGTACTTACACTTGCCCTTCATCTTTCCTTCCTTTTAATATTTCTGTATCTTATAGTCATTTATATTTAATTTATGTTTCTCTTAGTAGAGGAAGAACTTTTAGATTTTAGCTAGAGCAGAGGGAAAGGATTGTGATTGATTGAAGATCAGGAAGTGTGAGTATAAGATGTAAGCTCTGCTATTAACAGGTAGTGTCACCTCAGGTGTCTGGGCCCTGGGTTTTTTATCTGTAAAACGAAACTTCTTAATGACTTATAAGGAGCCTTACACTTCAGAGTGATATGAAATGCTTTTGATATTGATATCTCTGAGGTCTCACATGGAGTAAAGATGCTGAAAAAAAGTTAAAGTAGTCTCTCTGTGTATCTCTCCATTTCTGTCCCTCTGACACACTATGCCCTATATTAGAATCTGCAGGAATTCATCCTACCTCTAATAGAGCTTGTGCCACAGTTAATGCCAAATTTGGGGGGTCCTAGATTTATATGCATATTACAGAATAATCACAATTGATAAATGATAGCTGGGGTCTATACATAGTTGATGGATAAATACATAGACATTGATAGAAGAGGAGAGGGAAGAAACAGAAAACATGGAAGGTCAAAGAGACTGTTAAACTTTTGGTTTGTTAAACTACACCTCTTCTACCCATGATGCTACATAACTAGCAACCTCTCCATGATGACTCTTCAGTGGTTCCAAATACTGCTGCTTTAAATTTAGGACTTAATGTTGGACTAGATAGTTGAAGCCAGAAAGCTAATCTGTTATTAATACTACTAAGACTGTGTGTCTAGAATACTTTCTGGCTGTGCTGTTGGAATAGGCTTCCCTGGTGGCTCAGAGGGTAAAGCATCTGACTGCAGTTCAGGAGTCTCAGGTTCAGTCCCTGGGTCAGGAAGATCCCCTGGAGAAGGAAATGGCAACCCACTCCAGTATTCTTGCTTGGGAGATCCCATGCACGGAGGAGCCTGGCAGGCTACAGTCCATGGGGTTTCAAGAGTCAGATACAACTTAGCGACTAAACCACCACCACCATGCTATTGGTACNTCAGTCCCTGGGTCAGGAAGATCCCCTGGAGAAGGAAATGGCAACCCACTCCAGTATTCTTGCTTGGGAGATCCCATGCACGGAGGAGCCTGGCAGGCTACAGTCCATGGGGTTTCAAGAGTCAGATACAACTTAGCGACTAAACCACCACCACCATGCTATTGGTACCTAGAGAAGAAGAGAAAGGTTATTCTGTTATGTAAACTAATGTCAATGTTTAACTGTAGGATAAGCATAGAATCTCTTGGTACATTTTGCATTTCTAAGTTGTTGGCCTTGATGATCAATTAGAATGATGCACCAAGAGAACTGAACGAAAAATAAAATTGAAATGAGGTGTAGCAAACATAGTAGATATTTGTAATTTGTTCTCTGTAAGTTCTTAAGGGAACATGGGTGTGATAAAGTGAAAGCCACTCAGTTGTATCCAATTCTTTGTGACCCTATGGACTATACAGTCCATGGAATTCTCCAGGCCAGAATACTGGAGTTACAGGTAGCCTTTCTGTCCTCCAATAATTTGTTCTCTGTAAGTTCTTAAGGGAACATGGGTGTGATAAAGTGAAAGCCACTCAGTTGTATCCAATTCTTTGTGACCCTATGGACTATACAGTCCATGGAATTCTCCAGGCCAGAATACTGGAGTTACAGGTAGCCTTTCTGTCCTCCAGGGATCTTCCCAACCCAGGGATCAAGCCCAGGTCTCCCTCATTGCAGGTGGATTCTTTACCAGCTGAGCCACCTCAGAGCAAAAAAAAAACCAACAACTTCTTAGAGACGCTGGTAAAAAGAATTTTCTGTAAAAGGAGAAACAACAACACAGAGTTAGAATAGCTCTTTTTAACTAGTGAAACCATGAATAGTAGGGGTAAGAAACAGTGGGAACCTGACGGATTTAATCTACCTCACATTTGTGAAATCTAGTTGCAAAAGAAACAAAGTATCTGAAACTCTTGAAGACAATCCTCATTTAGACATTTCCATTTGTCTCAAGTAAGGAAATGCTTTTCCTATAATATAGATCTTTCTTTGGCTATGCTATACTTTTATTATCATAATCTAATAGAGCAGCACTGTTATCTCATCAGTGATGCACTGTGAGATATTCTACTGCATTCTGAGTATACTTCCAAAGTTTCAGTCTGTAACATTTGCATAGTGTGGGTCCTAAATTGTGTGTGTGTGTGTGTGTGTGTGTATACATATAACACACACACAGTGGCAAACAAACAGGCATAGCTAATTGTGTATAGATTAGAAGACCAGGGTAGGGGGCAGTTAATCTTCCACAGAGAGCCCAAACCTCCCCTCCTAGTATGATAAAAGGTATTTATAGTTGTTTGATCTATTTGTTTAACTTGGTTCATTTTCTTGTGTTCTTTTTTTTTTTCTTCCTTATTATTAGTCTTTATACCATGCAGTTTTCTAATGGTTGCACAGTCATCTGGAAAATATGATGAAAGGGGGAAAAAGCTTCTGCCACATCAAAAGTAAATGAGGTTAAACTACCGCAAGGAAACAAAATAATAAAATCATGTATTAGGTAAGACCTTGAAAGATACTAATTTTTGAAGACCATTGCCCTTCAATCCAAATTACATCTAAATCATTTCTAGGCTAGTAATATGATTTTGAAAGTCTTAGTTGGAAAAAAAACAGAGGCTTACAACCACGTCAAGTGTGTAACATTTTTAGAAAAGGATCATATATTTCAGCATGGTAACAAGCCATGGTGTCAAGACAGTCTTCCTTATGTTCAGCTCAGTTCTGACAGTGTGTTTTCATGTTCTTTCTTAGTAAAGCCAGGGTATATTTAGAATTGATACTTTGGCTCTATGTGGGTTTTTCAGTGTCTCCTATCAGATAGGAGCAGAGAAGTCAGAGGAGACTTGTTTCGCCCTTTCAGATACATAGCGGAAGGCATTCAATGCCTTAAGAAGAAAAGGTATTGGAACCTTGGGTTTCTTGACTCTTTACCTTCTCAATGGGAGTCTGAAAAATCAAGGGCTCTGTTCCTCAAACATAACCATGGTTCATAAGCTTTGTGAAGGGTTACCTCCTGTCAGATTTTTGGATCCTTGGATCTCAGTATCTCATGAAGAACTGATATGTTAGTTCATAATAATTATTGGAAGTCAAACAAAGGGGAAAAAATTAGACCTTTTATATTAGAAACTTTCAAAAAACTTTGTTATAGACCAGTTGGCTTATTAAAAGGTCATAGTTAATTCCAATGCCATCCTTTGAGAAAAAGTATTACCGGATTGATTATATTTTGAGAACCAAGATGCAGAGTTTATGACTTCTTTCTCTAGTGTCAGCTCTCTTTGTAATAGCTCTAGCAGTCTCGTGTTAGTTTCATCACTATATCCGCTAACAGTGACCCCACAACCTTCTGCATGCACCGCTTTTCTCTTCATTCTAGTCTTAACCAGATAATGCCATCAGCTTTTAGACTTTTGTTGTGGTTGTTTAGTTGCCTCAGTCGTGTCTGACTCTGCGACCCTGTGGACTGTAGCCCGCAAGGCTCCTCTGTCCATGGGATTTTCCAGACGAGAATACTGGAGTGGACTGCCATTTCCTACTCCTTTAAGGCTTTAAATGCTACCTGCTGCTGCTGCTGCTGCTAAGTCGCTTCAGTCGTGTCCGACTCTGTGCGACCCCATGGACGGCAGCCCGCCAGGCTCTCCCATCCCTGGGATTCTCCAGGCATGAATCCCAAATGTATATGTCAGCACAACACCTCTTCCTTTATCTGGACTCTTCTAGCTGGCTACTGCCATCTCTGTATGAAACAAGTGTTTCAAAATCAGTGTGTCCCAGAGAGAACTCATTTCAACCCCTAATACCGTTCAACCTGATCCTTGCAATCTCAGTAAATAGCATTTCTATTATTCTAGTTGCTTACGCTAAAAAACATGGGAAAATTCTTGAGTCCTGTTTCTTTTTACACTTTACGTTCAACCAATACACAAAATGTTGTCCTTTCCCTCAAAGTATATCCCCCAAACTGGCCACTTCTTACAATTACCATAGCTACAAACCTTGTCCTAGACATTCTCTCCTTGTCTGGATTATTGTGAACTCCCTAGCCCAGAGTCTGTTTTCTATTCAACAACCAGAGTAATCCTTTAAAACTATGTCAAGTCTCAGCACTCTGTTTAAAAATACCCACTAGTTTCCCATTTCAGACAAAAATCCCGTGTTATTCACCCCTATTTACCTTTCTCTGACTTCATTTCCTATTAATTTTCTTCTACTTAATCTCTTTCAATACACACCGGCCTCTTTGCTAGTCATTGCCTTCTGCCTCAAGGCAGTTTTACCCACAATTCTCTGTCTCAGGAAAACTCTTCCTAGATTATCTTGAAGGGCTTGTTTCTTTACTTTCTTTCAAGCTCAACTCATGTAGCTGGTCAAAAATCCTTCCCTGAACATCTTATTTTAGATATGCTGTCCCTTCACTAGCTCCCTGATCACACTTCTATTTTTATTCAAAACACTTTTACATTACATGTGGTTTTATCTAGAGCTCATAAACTCTTTTAAGACATATTTTTTAATTTGCTTACTACTGTGTCCACAGCACCTACAGCAACAATTGAATGGGTGAAATGTTTTATGTGAGATTTTCTCAGGTGCATTATCTCTAAAACAGAAATGGCTATTTTCTGGGCTGTAGTTACTACAAAACACTCTGTAAAATTATTAGCTAATTTATCAGGACCAAGTAATTCAAGCAACAAATGGATAACATTGTGTAAGCTAATAATTTTACAGAATTCTAAACTTGTAATTTTGGAAGTTTGGAGAAGGGGTACTTAAAAGTTGGCAAGGATTCTTTATTGCATGCACTGGTGAAGTAATTTGACTTGTCCATTCATTCACTATTTGACAAATGTTTCCAAGCCTCATTCATACAAAGTGACCTGTTCTGGAATAATGTGAAGCTGATTCAAAGATCAATCAGGATGGCAGAGTATGAAGACATGGAACTCACTTCCCCCGAGGGATACATCAAAAATGCACCTATGTGTGCCACAATTCTCAGTGAAAAGTAACTGGAAACTGGCAGAAAAACTCCTCTACAACCAAGACTGTAAGAAAGCCCCACATGTAATTGGGAAGGGTGGAGAAAAACAATCCGGTCAGAAAGGGAGAATAAACGGGTGGGGAGTAAGTGGTGAAAGCCACAGATCAGGTGCTCTGGTCCTGGGGTCTTGTACAGGGGATATGAGCCCCCTTGTCTGGTTAAAGGACATCTGGGAGTAACAGGAGAGCTGTGGGAAGCCTGGACTTCTCTCATAAGGAGTCTGCATACGTTGGCTTGCCCTCAAGGCAGGGCGGAGAGGCAGGACTGAAGACTGCTCCACTGTTTGCCAGGTTCCCTGCATGTGCCTCAGTATGCATGCCAGCCCAAGCTGAGTGAAAGCTCTAGCCCCACTTATTCCACAGCAGCGCATAGCACTGGATTGAGAGCTGCCATGATCAAGGAAAAGACTTTACCTTGGGACACAGAGGTTACCCTTCCCGAGGTGGCAGTTTGGTTGGCACTTACTCAAGCCAGCACATTGGAAGCAGCCTGGATCTCTGACAGAAGCTGCTCCCCATAGCTCACACATGGTACATACTACGAGTCCACACATCCCACACCCCTCACCCTGAGTGTGATCCACAACAGGGCATGGGTAGTGGTGGTGGGAGGCAGTGATCGACAGAGGAACAAAGACTTGGACCCAAGGCTGCATCTGAGTGGAATGAGGGAAGCGACTGCTGGCACCTGCACAAGCAGCATCCCGGAGACTGCTCAGACCTGTCTGCAGCCAACACACGCTGTGAGCACCTGTATCAACCTCCTACCCCTTGCTCCTTTATCCCCCACTCTGAGACAAGGGTCCTGGTCCTGGGCAAGGAGAAAGCACACACTTAAAGGGAACTGTGCCAGCTCAGAACGTCTACTCTCGCAACCTGGGACCAAACCCTGCCTCTGATAGGGTGGTGACAGCCGAGAAGAGGGCAGGCCCTGCCTTAATCAACTCTAGCCCCACCCTCTCCTAAAGTGACAGCTGCCAGCTCACCCTGAGGAAAGTGGTGACTTCTGTCCATGTCACATCCCTCTCTCCCATCAAAGGCACTGGGCACACAGTCTACACAGGGCTGCTCCCACGTAAAAACACCTTTTAAGATCACAACAGGCAGTTATTTTGCCTAATCATACAGAGGCAGAAAAAGTTAAGCAAATGAAAAGGCAGAGGAACTGGTCTCAATCAAAAGAGCAAGAGGAAAGTCATGAAAAATAATGAAACAGGAGTAAACAATGTACCAGATAAAGAGTCCAAAGAACTGGTAATATGAATGTTAACTGAATTAGGGAAAAGAATAGATGAATACAGTGAGAATTTTAATGAGGAACTAAGAAAGACTCCATCAAAAATGAAGAATTCAATAGCCGAAAGGAAAAAAAAACCACACACTGGAAGAAATGAATAGCAGCCTAAGTGATTCAGAAGAACTCATATGTGATCTGAATGATAGAATAATGGAAATCACCTAATTGGCAAGAAGAAAAAAAGCCCGTTTAAATGATAATAGTTAGAGAGATTTCTGAGATAACATTAAGCATACCAATGTTTGCATTATAAGAGTCCCAGAAGAAGAGAGAAGGGGACCAAAAGTATATTGGAGGAAATTATGGCTGAATACTTCTTAACATGAAGAAAGAAACAGATATCCAGGTGTAAAAGCACAGAGGGTCCCAAACAAACCCACACCAAGACATGTTATAATTAAAATGGCAAAAGTTAAAAACAAGGAATCATATACAGTCTAATCCCCATAAAGATATCAGCTTGGAAACTGAAGCCGAAAGTCTTTCTCCTAGGTTTAGAAACAGGAATGTTCACCCTTGCCAATTCTACTTGACATATTATTGGGATTCCTAGCCACAAAAGTATTTGCAGATGACACAGTGCTATATACAGAAAACCTTCAAGTATCCACCAAAAAAAACAAAAACAAAAACAAAACTATATATATATATATATTAGAATGAATAAATTGATTCAGTAAAGTTGTAGGATATAAGATTAATCTACAGAAATATGTTGCTTTTCTATGAAGTAATGTACCATCGAAAAAGATATTTTTTATAGCTCCAATTTAAATCACACACCTAAAAAGAATAAAATACCTAGGAATAAACTTAACCAAGGAAAGGAAAGACCTATACTCTGAAAACTATAAAACATTTAGGAAGGAGACTAAAGATGATACAAAGAGATAGAAAGATGTCCTGCGCTCTTGGATTAGAAAAATTAATACTATTAAAGTGGTCATAAATAACACAAATCAGTCTGCAGATTTACTGCAATACTATCAAAATGCCCATGACATATTTCATGGAACTAGAAAGAATAAACCTTAAATTTATATGGAACCACAAAAAGACCTAATATTGACAAAGAAATCTTGACATAAAAAGAGCAGAGCTGAAGTTATTACCCTCTCTGACTTTAGAGTATACTACAAAGCTATAGTTGTCAAAACAGCATGACACACAAAAACAAACACAGTTCAATGAAGCAGAACAGAGAGCCACAAATAAAGCCACACTTCTGTGGTCAATTAATCTACAACAAAGGAGTCAAGAGTATACTGTGGAGAAGACTGTCTCTTAAATAAGTGGTGCTGGAAAACTAGACAACTACATATTAAACTATTATATTAAAACATTTCCTCACATCATATACAAAAATAAACTCAAAGTGGATTAAAGACCTAAATGTGATACCCGAAACCATGATACTCCTAGAAGAGAACACAGGCAGAACATTCTTTGAGGTTAATTGTAGCAATATTTTTTTTGGATCAGTCTCCTAAAGCAAAAGACATAAAAGCAAAAATAAACAAATGGGACCTAATTAAACTTAAATGCTTTTGCACAGCAGAGAAAACCGTCAACAAAATGAAGAGATAACTTGTGAAATGGGAGAATATTTTTGCAATATGACCAACAAAGAGTTAACATCCAAAATATATGCTCATACAAATCAATATATAAACAGCAACCTTAATCCAAAAATGGTCAGAAGATCCAAATAGAAATGTTCCCCCCCAAAAACAGATAGCTAATAGGCATATGAAAAGATGTTCAACATCACTAATCATTAGAAAACTGCAAATCAAAATGAGAGATCGCCTCACACCTGTGAAAATGGCTATCATCAAAAAGTCTATAGACAAATGTTAGTAAGTATATGGAGTGAAGGGAATCCTCATACTCTGCTGGTGAGAATGTGAAAGTGGTGCACCCACTATGGAAAATAGCATAGAGGTTTTCTTTAAAAAACTAGAAATAGAACTACCATATGATCCAACAGTTCCAACCCTGGGTATTTATCTGGAAGAAAAAAATGAAAACAAAATTTGAAAAGATACACCTACCCCAGTGTTCCTAGCAGCACTCTCATACAGTAGCCAAGATGTAGAAACAACTCAAGTGTCCATCAACAAACGAATGGATAAGGAAGATGTGGCCTGTATATACAATGGAATATTACTCAGAGAAAGACAAATACTGTATGGTATCATTAATATGTGGAACCTAAAAATAAATACATAGAGAGAAATAGAAACAGATTCATAGATACGGAAAACAAATTAGTGATAACCAGTGGGAAGAGGGACAGGGAGAAGGGCATGATAGTGTATGGAAGTAAGAAATACAAACTACTAAGTAAAAGGTAGATAAACAATAAGGATATATGGTATAACATGGGGAATTATAGTCATTATTTTATGATAACTTTTAGTTGATTATAATCTGTACAAATACTGAATCACTATTCTGTACATCTGAAACTATATTTCAACATATTACATAATTTATAATAGGAAAAAAATAGGTGATTCAGAATTTGCCCTCAGCTTATTCATCTAAAATAAAGGTTGTGATTTACAATAACCTGCTTTCAATTCACAGTGGCTACTTATGTTCTAGACATTCCCAATGCAAATTGGTACTCTAGAAATAATGAAAACCTAATGTATTTCATTAGAAAATAATAGCAAGAATAAAATTATTAAGCAATTGGAATTCAGAACTGCCTGAAAACCCAAACCTTATTATGCTCTTTGCCTAGACTTCTAGAATGACATTTCTTGAAATTGCTTAGTATTTCCATTTATCATTTTACTAATCAAAATCTGAGAGTTGTATCAAATACATAATATAGAATATTACTGTTGGTTCCCTTTTTACAAATGGTCATGTTATATGATTTTATTTTAATTGGAAGTTGACTACCATACCTTTAGAAACTTCCAAACCCAGGGATGATGAACCATTTGTTCAATTTGCTATTGTACTATAGGATATCAATATGAAAATTACTTAGCAATAATTCAACTATGAAGATATAGGAATTTATATTTCAAAATTAGAAATCNTTTTTTTTGGATCAGTCTCCTAAAGCAAAAGACATAAAAGCAAAAATAAACAAATGGGACCTAATTAAACTTAAATGCTTTTGCACAGCAGAGAAAACCGTCAACAAAATGAAGAGATAACTTGTGAAATGGGAGAATATTTTTGCAATATGACCAACAAAGAGTTAACATCCAAAATATATGCTCATACAAATCAATATATAAACAGCAACCTTAATCCAAAAATGGTCAGAAGATCCAAATAGAAATGTTTCCCCCCAAAAACAGATAGCTAATAGGCATATGAAAAGATGTTCAACATCACTAATCATTAGAAAACTGCAAATCAAAATGAGAGATCGCCTCACACCTGTGAAAATGGCTATCATCAAAAAGTCTATAGACAAATGTTAGTAAGTATATGGAGTGAAGGGAATCCTCATACTCTGCTGGTGAGAATGTGAAAGTGGTGCACCCACTATGGAAAATAGCATAGAGGTTTTCTTTAAAAAACTAGAAATAGAACTACCATATGATCCAACAGTTCCAACCCTGGGTATTTATCTGGAAGAAAAAAATGAAAACAAAATTTGAAAAGATACACCTACCCCAGTGTTCCTAGCAGCACTCTCATACAGTAGCCAAGATGTAGAAACAACTCAAGTGTCCATCAACAAACGAATGGATAAGGAAGATGTGGCCTATATATACAATGGAATATTACTCAGAGAAAGACAAATACTGTATGGTATCATTAATATGTGGAACCTAAAAATAAATACATAGAGAGAAATAGAAACAGATTCATAGATACGGAAAACAAATTAGTGATAACCAGTGGGAAGAGGGACAGGGAGAAGGGCATGATAGTGTATGGAAGTAAGAAATACAAACTACTAAGTAAAAGGTAGATAAACAATAAGGATATATGGTATAACATGGGGAATTATAGTCATTATTTTATGATAACTTTTAGTTGATTATAATCTGTACAAATACTGAATCACTATTCTGTACATCTGAAACTATATTTCAACATATTACATAATTTATAATAGGAAAAAAATAGGTGATTCAGAATTTGCCCTCAGCTTATTCATCTAAAATAAAGGTTGTGATTTACAATAACCTGCTTTCAATTCACAGTGGCTACTTATGTTCTAGACATTCCCAATGCAAATTGGTACTCTAGAAATAATGAAAACCTAATGTATTTCATTAGAAAATAATAGCAAGAATAAAATTATTAAGCAATTGGAATTCAGAACTGCCTGAAAACCCAAACCTTATTATGCTCTTTGCCTAGACTTCTAGAATGACATTCCTTGAAATTGCTTAGTATTTCCATTTATCATTTTACTAATCAAAATCTGAGAGTTGTATCAAATACATAATATAGAATATTACTGTTGGTTCCCTTTTTACAAATGGTCATGTTATATGATTTTATTTTAATTGGAAGTTGACTACCATACCTTTAGAAACTTCCAAACCCAGGGATGATGAACCATTTGTTCAATTTGCTATTGTACTATAGGATATCAATATGAAAATTACTTAGCAATAATTCAACTATGAAGATATAGGAATTTATATTTCAAAATTAGAAATCAAACTGTAATTAAGATTGCAGAAGTGGGCCCAGTAATTTTGAATTGTAAACATAAAGACATATAGATTACTTTAGAAATGGAAATCATATCTAATAAATATTGAAGTGAACCATTTAGAGAGATGAGACCACTGAAACATACTACATGGTAATTAAAATAAGATAAACATTTATTATATGTGCTAATTTATTAGGCTGTGTTAGATTAAACAAATATAATTTGATATCTTATTTTTCAGGCTTATTTAATGACAGCTGTATCCTATCTCATTCTGATACAGGCTTCATTAAATCTGAAGTCTTGGATTTGAACAGGGATATCATATGTTCCCTTCAGTTTTTAATCTCCTTGCAATATCACTTTGATTCTTGGGAAGGCTCTGAAAGTCAAAGACTGAAGTCCCCTGATTATCAACGAGGCTGTTCTGCCAGTAGTGGCCAGAGAATCCAGCCTGTCATGAGGAATGTAAGCCTCTATAAGGGCAGAGATCTTTGTCATTATCAAGCACCTAGAATACCGCATGGCACTGCAGGGCACATGTTGAGGACTTAGTATTTATGTCTGTATCTGAGTTACCCCTTAATTGATTCACTTGTAAAATTAAGTGATTTAATTATATAAAAATTTCCTTAAATGGGATCCTAAGAGGCAACAGATATTAAAAGGTTTTATCTATGTATCAGATATGTTTGGGAATCAGGGGGTTAAACAAAATTAGTAGGATTTCTTTACTGAAGGACTTTTATATGCAAATATGCAAGAGAAGAAAAGCATGTGTAACAGTTCTCAACCTTTCTTTTTCCTATAAAGCATCTATACAAATCATAGTACATAAATTACCACATTTCCTCCCATCCACTGGCTTATGAAAGTGGTCTCTGCTCATTGTTCAATATTGCTCCATTTCAGAAGTACTAATAATATTCTTTCTTACTTCCTCTACAGCTACCTGGATTACATGGCAAAAGAAAGCCACTTCGTTTTTGCTGTTGCTCTGTTCCTACTAACATAGACAAATTAAAGCTGAGATCTGAAACATTTCATAACATAAATTTCATTCAAAACGTCATGAAAAGCAATGGGCTTAATGCTCCATGTCATGTAAGCATTGTCCGGGTGGCTAGCCCTGCTCCTTAGTTTTCTTACCCTCTAAGAAGTGTGTCCACAACTCAGAAACAATCTAATGTTGAGAAAAACAAAAAACCTAGTCTCAGTGTACGTTGTTCTTAAGTTTCTAATGACATCTGGGAAATCTATTCATAAGATGCTAAACAAGTACCTGCAGGTATCATCTCTTAGTTGATGTAGGGTTTTTTGTTTTGTTTTGAATAACCAACTTTGATGCCTAGATGCAAGGCATTTCTGTTCCAGTATTTATCTTCTTTGGGTTCCTGGGAAATCTCTTCTGTGATAATGTAGGAACCGAGCATCATTCTCTTCCCAGACCTTGATTTCTGAAAAGTTCTAGATTTTTCTTTCTCTTTTCTCATTTTGTAATGAGCTGTCCATCAATACACTCACCTGACTCCCTAAACATGGGGGCTTTATTGAGACTGTTGGTTCTACAGTGAGTCTGAGTTAAAAATTACAACTCTACCATTTATTTCTTGACAACTAATTTCTCTACCTCAATTCCTTCTTTTGCAGGGGACAATGATTTTTTTTTTAACCTCAAAATTATTGTGAGGATTAAGCAATGAGTGGCATTAGGGGGTTAGTGGTGAGTTTAACCCTAAAATAAGGTTTTCAGTGAATGTATGTTATTAATCCAATCCTGTTTAACAGTCCTCTTACTTCCCAACATTGTGCTGCCCTCCATCCCCAGGGACCTGCACTCTTTTAACCTGCTTCTTTCCAAGATTCTAAATGATACCGACTTGCCCAAATTAGATAAGCAACTGTTGTTTCTGCAGTAACATTTAGCTATAGTGTTTACCATATATAAGCAAACTGACAACTTTGGTACCTACCAAACAGAGCACATTTGAGATGTGTGAAAAGGAGGATTTCTGGGGTAGGGAGAGCAGAGAGGATAGTAAGTGCTGAGAAATACTGAATTTTCTCACTGGTGGTTTGTTCTGATTAGTCACCACTTAATTATTCAGCAGTATATTTCTAGTCTATAAACTCTTGCTTTTCTATGTCTGTATGACACGTCTAATCTGCAGTAGCATAGCTGATTCTCCCCACCCCACCTCCCCGCCCGACACACACTTTTTCCCCTGCCATATTAGCAAGTGATAGCCAAACAATTAATCACAGCTAGACTACGGTGCTCTGAACAAGCTGTCAAAGAAGCTAAAATAACTAGACCGACTAAGACACAATCTGCTTATTTTCAGTTTTCTTGAGCATGGCCTGAATCTCTCACTTCATTCAATTCTGGGTTAACTCTTACTCTCCTGGAATTTAGTTTTCCTGTTTTTACTGAATAATGAGGGGACAATGACAGAAACAGGGATATAAAAAGTTGAGCCCAGTCACTTGCCACAGTTGTATGGGAGATGTGTAGAAGACGTGACGGCTGGTTGTGTCCAAGGGCAGCAAACAAAGAGTGGACTAGCACTGTCCCTCAGACTCCTGATCAAAACTTTCTAGGTACATTAATGAAGTGTCTGGCTTAAGTATTCAGTATGTCAGCACATCATCCTTTCCTTTATTATATTTTTTCTTTTCCCAGGAGAAAACAAAAGAGAGCTTGCTCATCTCTACAGGGATCATGCATGACAAACTTTATTCAAAAAGGTAAATTTACAAGGAAAATGTGTGACACCGAATGTGTGGAGAGACTTGGAAAGTAAGCAGCCAAAACTGTAACAAGGAGCTAACAAGCAGCAATTTCTAATGAGTACAGCCACCCACAGTGACAAAAGTAGATGAGGACTGGCCTGAAAGTGGCATGGTAGTCAGGTTAGCAAGGACAGAAGAATCCTGGACTTCCTTGGAGGCTCTATGGCAAAGACCCGCCAGTGCAGGAGACATGGGTTCAATCCCCATTTGAGAAGATCCCACACACCACAGAGAAACCGAGCCTATGTGCCAAGAAAAAGACATGGCACTACTGGCATCCGGTCACATCACTCCATGGGAAATAGATGGGGAAACAGTGGACACAGTGGCAGACTTTATTTTTCTGGGCTCCAAAATCACAGCAGATGGTGACTGCAGCCATGAAATTAAAAGACGTTTACTCCTTGGAAGGGAAGTTATGACCAACCTAGATAGCATATTCAAAAGCAGAGACATTACTTTGCTGACTAAGGTCCATCTAGTCCAGGCTATGGTTTTTCCAATAGTCATGTATGGATGTGAGAGTTGGACTGTGAAGAAAGCTGAGCACCGAAGAATTGATGCTTTAGAAGTGTGGTGTTGGAGAAGACTCTTGAGAGTCCCTTGGACTGCAAGGAGATCCAACCAGTCCATTCTGAAGGAGATCAGTCCTGGGTGTTCATTGGAAGGACTGAGGCTGAGGCTGAAATATCAATACTTTGGCCACCTCGTGCAAAGAGTTGACTCATTTGAAAAGACCCTGATGCTGGGAGGGATTGGGGGCAGGAGGAGAAGGGGACGACAGAGGTTGAGATGGCTGGGTGGCATCGCCGACAGGATGCACATGACTTTGGGTGAACTCCGGGAGTTGGTGATGAACAGGGAGGCCTGGCATGCTCTGATTCATGGGGTTGCAGAGAGTTGGACATGACTGAGAGACTGAACTGAACTGAACTGAATGGTAAAGAACTTGTCTGCCAGTGCAAGAGACATAAGAGATGCAGATTTGGTCCCAGGGTCAGGAAGATCCCCTGGAGGAGGGAATGGCAACCCACTCCAGTGTTCTTGCCTAGAGAATCCCATGGACAGAGGAGCCTGGCAGGCTGCAGTCCATGGGGTGGCACAGAGTCAGACATGACTGAAGAGACTTAGCATACATGCACACACAAAACAATAATCCTAATCCTGATTTATAGTTAATCCCAATTCAAAAGTAGGAAGCTTTTCTACTAGAAAGTGGACTACACAGTGCTCCTTTCTCAGGGTCTTTTCATGGTGAGAAGCCACCAAGGCCACAGGAGTCGGAGACACCGCCTTACCAGGGCCGCCGAAGACGCTGTCTCACGCGCCACCCTCTGCCCACTGTAGGAGCATCCGCGACCGAGCTTTCCTCAGAATAATGTTCCTCCGGCCGTAAGGGTTTATTTATCCTCGTCATGTTTGGAATCTCATTTTGATGTGTGTGGATCACAATCAACTGTGGAAAATTCTGAGAGAGATGGGAATACCAGACCACCTGACCTGCCTCTTGAGAAACCTGTATGCAGGTCAGGAAGCAACAGTTAGAACTGGACATGGAACAACAGACTGGTTCCAAATGGGGAAAGGAGTACGTCAAGGCTGTATATTGTTACCCTGCTTATTTAACTTATATGCAGAGTACATCATGAGAAACGCTGGGCTGGAGGAAGCACAAGCTGGAATCAAGATTGCCGGGAGAAATAT
>SJYX01019591.1:170803-235713 GCA_006410675.1 Oreotragus oreotragus
AAGAAATTGAAAGAAGAGAGTGAAAAAGTTGGCTTAAAACTCAACATTCAGAAAACTAAGATCATGGCATCCAGTCCCATCACTTCATGGTAAATAGATGGGGAAACCATGGAAATAGTGACAGACTTTATTTTAGGGGGCTCCAAAATCACTGCAGATGGTGACTACAGCCATGAAATTAAAAGACACTTGCTCCTTGGAAGGAAAGTTATGACCAACCTAGAGAGCAGATTAAAAAGCAGAGACATTACTTTGCCAACAAAGGTCCATTTAGTCAAAGCTATGGTTTTTCTACTAGTCTTGTATGGATGGAGAGTTGGACCATAAAGAAAGCTGAGCACCGAAGAACTGATGCTTTTGAACTGTGGTGTTGGAGAAGACTCTTGAGAGTTCCTTGGACAGCAAGGAAATCCAACCAGTCTATCTTAAAGGAAATCAGTCCTGAACATTCATTGGAAGGACTGATGCTGGAGCTGAAACTCCAATACTTTGGCCACCTGATGAGAAGAGCTGACTCATTTGAAAAGAGCCTGATGCTGGGAAAGAATGAAGGTGGGAGGAGAAGGGGATGACAGAGGATGAGATGGTTGGATGGCATCACTGACTCAATGGACATGAGTTTGAGTAAACTCCGGGAGTTGGTGATAGACAGGGAGGTCTGGTGTGTTGCAGTCCATGGGGTTGCAAAGAGTCAGACGTGACTGAGCGAATGAACTGAACTGAAGTCTCTTAAAAGATTCATAATGCAAATCTGCATTTCTTCTTCCTAATTCTGAAAAATTTATTTCAATGAACTTGGCCATCTCTCAACTCATAAATAGATATTTATGAGAATACTCCGTCTCAAAATTTATCTAAAAATAAATTATTGTAGTGACTGCAACCCCTGCCTTTCTCAGCTTCTGAATTACAAGCATCAGAACTTCAAGTGGCCTCTTAACTGTTGAGTTTTACTTTCTTCTTAAAGGGAATTATTCTGCTTATCCTTTGATCCATTAAGAGCCAGGTAAGAAATATAGAAACAGGATAGAGAAATATGAAGACACTCAGAAAATTATTTAGAGAGAACTGAGAAATGTCAAATAAATTAAATACTAGGTATTTTTGACCTGTGCTTTTTAGGTTTTTACGGTGTTTCCCTTAGTACACGTTGGAGACCCTAAAAGTATGACTTATGTACTTCCACTGAAACTTGTAGCTTTAAAAGCTTCCCTAGGCCAGGGTTTCTACTCTTTTTCCTTTAATTTACTCTGTAGTTTTCCTTAAATATATATGTTCTTCTGATTATATAAAAGTTATATATAGTTTAAATGAATATGCTATGTATTATGAATAAAGGTGATATAGAATGTATTACATGGAAAACATACCAATGTTTATTTCACATACCAATACATAGAAGAACTGTCAAATTCCATATTTCACATAAAAGTACATAGGTCCATTCAATTACCTTGAACTTTCATCCTCACACCTTTTGACATACAAAAAAACAAAGGATTCAAGTAGTGTTATTTCATCAGCCTCTCTACTGGGCAAAGATGTGTTTGCTGATGGAGCGGAAACGCTTTGCCAGCCCATATTCCATTGTCTTCAGAAGCTATTCTGAATGGGAGCCACTGCCATTATGTGAATAAGTCATGCATGATCCCTGGGTATATTATCAGTCCCTTGTGGAACATTTTTACCAATGATGAAATGTTATTGTTGTCAGTGTCAGACATTCAGTCTTTATCAGTCTCCTTCATGACAGCCCTCGTTATTCAGGCAGACTTGGGACAACTTCAAGGTGAGAACTTTCAGTACAAGGTCAAGTGGACCAAATTTCTTTCCTATCCACTGCTCAACCATTTCCCTTTCCTTTCATCGTGACTCACAGATCAACCCCTCTGTCTTAAGGTCTGCAGTGGGAGGAGTGCAATGGCAACCTCATTCTGGTAAGAACCTAGAACCATTTAAATAACAGAAATTTACATTTCCTCACTGTGTCACTCCTTAAAATTTTAATTATGTCCTTAAATGTTGACACACATCCTTATCTACAAAATGCCTTTGGAATCAATGCTATACGTTAAAAACACTCAAGGGCTCAGAACCAGAAATAATTTTTTCAGATTTGAACTACATGAATTTTGGCCAGCTGCTTAACATCTCTGGGCCAGAACTCTCCTCTCCAAATGGATCAAATGCAACCTTTCATGCAGAACTACTGTGAGATTTAAAGGCAATATGAAAGCATTATAAGAATAGAGTAGAAGCAAGAAGCAAACATCATCCTAGATGATTACAGGAGTCCAACAAATATTTGCTTCTTGCTTCTACTCTATTCTTATGATGTTTTGTTGAAAATAATGTAACAACATCTTTACACTTATCTTGACTCCAAATTAAAATCTTTGGGAATGGGAAAATAACATATTCTTAATACCCAGGTATTTCTTGTAGTTACCTAAAACTTGAAGTCTACATATAAGTGCCTTGACTCCAGTGTAATTGTTCCTTTGTCCCTTACTGCTATTACCTTTGCCCACTAATTCTGACTCACAGCTGTTTATGGATTACTAACAGCTGTGCTGGGGGGTGCCCACAGGGCTTAGAGGACTGTCTGGATTACACAGATGAACATGCCAGAATGTCAGCGCTCCACACTAAGACTGGCAGAACTGGGCATGCATTATGTGTAATTAGGCAAGTATTAGAATGATGGATGACAGCCCTTCAGTCTCAGAGGAGCAAGGCAGAAGTGATGGGGTTCACAAAGATAGTGCAGGACTGAGTGGAAGCAGATCTTCCATGGCAAAAGACCCTTCATGGGAAAACACAGGGCCAGGGGAAACATATCTTCTCATACCGTGTATGTATTATGTGTCTACCATTCTGAACTCATCATCAAAAATAGACACATCACAAACCTAATGGTACTTGGAACTATAGTCTAATCTAAAAGATACCTCTAATCAGTGACCTCATGCATATGCCAACAAAATTCTGTATCACAGAAAATACTTAAAGCTGCTGCTGCTGCTGCCAAGTCGCTTCAGTCGTGTCCAACTCTGTGCGACCCCAGAGACGGCAGCCCACCAGGCTCCCCCATCCCTGGGATTCTCCAGGCAAGAACACTGGAGTGGGTTGCCATTTCCTTCTCCAGTGTATGAAAGTGAAAAGTGAAAGTGAAGTCACTCAGTCATGTCTGACCCTTAGCGACCCCATGGACTGCAGCCTACCAGGCTCCTAGCTTCAGTCGTGTCCAACTCTGTGCGACCCCAGAGACGGCAGCCCACCAGGCTCCCCCATCCCTGGGATTCTCCAGGCAAGAACACTGGAGTGGGTTGCCATTTCCTTCTCCAATGTATGAAAGTGAAAAGTGAAAGTGAAGTCACTCAGTCATGTCTGACCCTTAGCGACCCCATGGACTGCAGCCTACCAGGCTCCTCGCTATCCATGGGATTTTCCAGGCAAGAGTACTGGAGTGGCTTGCCATTGCCTTCTGCAATATTCAAAGCTAATACTAGTCAAATTTAGTGAATAGAAATATATTTTAAGAGCATATGGACTGTGAGGGAAAGGATTAAGAGAGCATATCTAAAAGCAGTTATTGTTACTACTGTTGAAGAGTGGCTTACAGGGTATAATGTTAGGCCTACTATGTGTGGGTAGTGCAATGAGCACTTTACATGTATTATTTCATTTAATTCTCACAGAAACTCTTTGAAGTAGCTACTATGATCACTCGGACGATGAGAAAACTGAGTCTGGTGGAAATTGATTGTCCACTATTACCCAGTTGGCAGCCATGAGTTTGGAATCTACATTTATCTGATTACAAACTTTTTAAAATTTTGCTAAATTTATACATATGATGAAATTAATGCTGCAGCAACAGCTGTGTTATCTCAGAAGGCAAAGGAGATAGGTTTCTAAAACAGAAATCATTGAAATAATGAAAAAAAATACTGTTACTTATAAAATTCATTCATTCCTGAGAAAACTCTTGAGTACCTAGTGTACAAGAGACCCTAACAGACATCTCAAAATTAGAGTCAGAAAAAAAAAAATCCAAGACTAACAATTACAAAGTCTTAGGAGGCATAATTAAAATATTCTTAATGTTTACATACTTAGGTTTTGCCATGTGTCATTCACTGAGTTTAAAAAAAATCTGTTAAGGCAAATATCAATGTAACTGTTACATGATAACTCCTTTATAAGTGAAGCCCTCAGATTGATCACATAGAAACAAGTCTCTGGGACTCAATAGTCTAGCAACAAAGAAACAGCCAGTATTAAGTGACTCATTGCTCCCCTGGTAGAAAAAAAAAAAAAAAGAACTTTTCTGTTTCATTCAAAGATATCTGTGTAAAGAATATATTCTCAGTTCCACCATATAAAAATGAGCTGGGAATCAGGATCACTAGATGGTTAAAAGCCCAGGCTCTAAAACCAGATGCTCTGGGTTTGAATCCTGACACTGCCATTCACTAGCTGTGGGACTCTCTTCAACCTTTCTGGGCTTCACTGAAGTCTGGGGAGAAGATCAAATGATTCAATACATTTAAAGAACCATATAAAAATGAGCTGGGAATCAGGATCACTAGATGGTTAAAAGCCCAGGCTCTAAAACCAGATGCTCTGGGTTTGAATCCTGACACTGCCATTCACTAGCTGTGGGACTCTCTTCAACCTTTCTGGGCTTCACTGAAGTCTGGGGAGAAGATCAAATGATTCAATACATTTAAAGTGCTTAGAAAACATGCCAAATAATGGGGACACACATGAAAAACACACAGATGCTAGCTAGATGTTGTTACTACTGTTATCGTTACTATTAAATAATTTTTTTTGCTATGGTTCATATTATTGCTCATTATAAAATACCTCTTCTAATTTTAAAAAGAGAGAGCAAACTAAAGATGTATCCCAAATGCAATATCTGTTGGAGTGTAGGATCACTAAGAAGGTAAATAACCATATGATGAAAGAAAAATCAGTAACATTTATTTATATATTTTTTCTTAAAGCCTCTTATAATAACTGCTAGTTAACTGTAAGTTTTTAACCAACAACAATGTCCAAAACAATGGAATGATGATGAAAGGCAGGTTTCAGTAACTTAAAGATAGAAAACAAACCAATCATACATTTGAGTGAAAAAAAATAGAGTGGACCTGTCCATTGTAAGTCCTGTTTTAACTACTGTTATTGTAAGTTTTGAAATATGGGGTAAACAATGAAATTTTAGGTTTATAGGTTACTCTGAGTTCTTCATTGTATATTAAGATCACATATATACAGTATTTGATCACATATATACAGTATTTGATAAATAACTTGTACTTGACCTTTGGGGGAAAAAATATTCAGAAGGGGACTATGGGCCCTTCACTAAGCATAAGCCTAATAGGATAGCACAACCTAGAGAGCAATATGGGAACCTGTTCTGAAATGCTGCTATGGGACATGCTCAATTATGTCCAGCTGTTTGCAACCCCATGGACTGTAGCCTGCCAGGCTTCTCTGTCCATGGAATTCAGCAGGCCAGAACACTGGAGTGGGTAGTCCTTCCCTTCTGCAAGGGATTTTCTGAATTCCAGGATTGAACCCAGGTCTCTCGCATTACAGGCAGCTTCTTTACCCTCTGAGCCACCAGGAAAGCCCCTGTTGTGATTAATTCTTGAGAAATCTGAACTAGTGTTTCTGTAGGATAAAAATATAAGCAACAGGAGAATGATCTTCATTAGGAAGGAAATTGCAAATAACATCTAAATTATAATCTTATACATAACAAAATCACATTTTTTTCTCATTTAAACTGGCATACTAATTTTTTGTCATCTTTTCTTTTCAAGAAATAAACACACTTGTGTGGTTAAAATTATCAAGGGAATGGCATCAAGCAATGATGCACTCTATGATCCAAACTCTAAAAANTTTTTTCTCATTTAAACTGGCATACTAATTTTTTGTCATCTTTTCTTTTCAAGAAATAAACACACTTGTGTGGTTAAAATTATCAAGGGAATGGCATCAAGCAATGATGCACTCTATGATCCAAACTCTAAAAATTCTTCATGCTGCTAAGATGAGGTCACTGAGGGATATGAGCCCCAAACCAATGAAAGTTACGGATGAGATGAAAGTGAGTTTACACGCAAAATTCCTTTATAATCAAACAGAGCATCCCCTTTGAGTCTTGAAACAGTTTGTCCTTTCTTACAGAGATAATAGTAAACATTCCAGCTTACATCAATATGAGATACAGGTTAGAAAAGTTTAGATAAATAATGAATGACACACTCATGAAGTGTTTTTAAGAGTGGGGTTATAGGTTTAAACTAAAGAAAGTGGGGAAAACCACTAGGCAAGTCAGGTATAACTTATCAAATCCCTTATGAATATACAGTGGAGGTGATGAATAGATTAAAGGGTTTTGATCTAGTAAAAGTGTGCCCGAAGAACTATGGAGCAAGGTTTGTAATACCGTACAGGAGGCAGCAAACAAAACCATCCCAAAGGAAAAGAAATGCAAGAAGGCAAAGTGGTTGTCTGAGGAGGCTTTACAAACAGCTGAGGAAAGAAGAGAAGCAAAAAGCAAGGGAGAAAGGGAAAGGTACACAAAACTGAACACAGAGTTCCAGAGGAAAGCAGAGAGACAAGAAGGCCGCCTTCTGTAAACAATATAGGGAAACAGAGGAAAACAACAGAAGGGGAAAGACTAGAGATCTCTTAAAGAAAACTGGAAATATCGAAGGAACATTTCATCCAAAGATGAGCACAATAAAGGACAGAAACGGTAAAGACCTAATAGAAGCAGAAGAGATCAAGAAGAGATGGCAAGAATACACAGAAGAACTGCACAAAAAAGATCTTAAAGAGTTGGATAACCACAATGGTGTGGTTGCTCACCCAGAGCCAGACATTCTGGAGTATGAAATCAAGCAAGTGGTCCTCAGGAAGCATTACTACAAAGAAAGCTAGTTGGGGTGATGGAATTCCAGCTGAACTATTTAAAATCCTAAAAGATGATGCTATCAAATTGCTGCATTCAAGGTGTCAGAAAATTTGGGAAACCCAGCAGTGGCCACAGGCCTGGAAAAGGCCAATCCTCATCCCAATTTCCAAGAACGGTAGTACCAAAGAATGTTCAAACTACTGCACAACTGCATTCGTCTCCCATGCTAGCAAGTTTATGCTCAAATTCCTCCAAGGTAGGCTTCAGCATTATGTGAATGGAAAACTTCCAGATGTTGAAGCTGGGTTTAGAGAAGGCAGAGGAACTGTTGATCAAACCATCAACATTCACGGGATCAGAGAGAAAGCAAGGGAATTTCAGGAAAAAATAAAAACCAACTACCTCTGCTTCATTGACTACACTAAATCCTTTAACTCTGTGGATCATAACAAACTGTGGAAAACTTAAAGAGATGGGAATACCAGACCATTTTACCTGTCTGCTGAGAAACCTGTTTGCAGGTCAAGATGCAACAGTTAGAACCTTATATGGAACAAATGACTGGTTCAAAATTGAGAAAGAAGTTCAACAAGGCTGTTTATTGTCACCCTATATATTTAACTTCTATGCATAGCACATCANTCACTGAGGGATATGAGCCCCAAACCAATGAAAGTTACGGATGAGATGAAAGTGAGTTTACACGCAAAATTCCTTTATAATCAAACAGAGCATCCCCTTTGAGTCTTGAAACAGTTTGTCCTTTCTTACAGAGATAATAGTAAACATTCCAGCTTACATCAATATGAGATACAGGTTAGAAAAGTTTAGATAAATAATGAATGACACACTCATGAAGTGTTTTTAAGAGTGGGGTTATAGGTTTAAACTAAAGAAAGTGGGGAAAACCACTAGGCAAGTCAGGTATAACTTATCAAATCCCTTATGAATATACAGTGGAGGTGATGAATAGATTAAAGGGTTTTGATCTAGTAAAAGTGTGCCCGAAGAACTATGGAGCAAGGTTTGTAATACCGTACAGGAGGCAGCAAACAAAACCATCCCAAAGGAAAAGAAATGCAAGAAGGCAAAGTGGTTGTCTGAGGAGGCTTTACAAACAGCTGAGGAAAGAAGAGAAGCAAAAAGCAAGGGAGAAAGGGAAAGGTACACAAAACTGAACACAGAGTTCCAGAGGAAAGCAGAGAGACAAGAAGGCCGCCTTCTGTAAACAATATAGGGAAACAGAGGAAAACAACAGAAGGGGAAAGACTAGAGATCTCTTAAAGAAAACTGGAAATATCGAAGGAACATTTCATCCAAAGATGAGCACAATAAAGGACAGAAACGGTAAAGACCTAATAGAAGCAGAAGAGATCAAGAAGAGATGGCAAGAATACACAGAAGAACTGCACAAAAAAGATCTTAAAGAGTTGGATAACCACAATGGTGTGGTTGCTCACCCAGAGCCAGACATTCTGGAGTATGAAATCAAGCAAGTGGTCCTCAGGAAGCATTACTACAAAGAAAGCTAGTTGGGGTGATGGAATTCCAGCTGAACTATTTAAAATCCTAAAAGATGATGCTATCAAATTGCTGCATTCAAGGTGTCAGAAAATTTGGGAAACCCAGCAGTGGCCACAGGCCTGGAAAAGGCCAATCCTCATCCCAATTTCCAAGAACGGTAGTACCAAAGAATGTTCAAACTACTGCACAACTGCATTCGTCTCCCATGCTAGCAAGTTTATGCTCAAATTCCTCCAAGGTAGGCTTCAGCATTATGTGAATGGAAAACTTCCAGATGTTGAAGCTGGGTTTAGAGAAGGCAGAGGAACTGTTGATCAAACCGTCAACATTCACGGGATCAGAGAGAAAGCAAGGGAATTTCAGGAAAAAATAAAAACCAACTACCTCTGCTTCATTGACTACACTAAATCCTTTAACTCTGTGGATCATAACAAACTGTGGAAAACTTAAAGAGATGGGAATACCAGACCATTTTACCTGTCTGCTGAGAAACCTGTTTGCAGGTCAAGATGCAACAGTTAGAACCTTATATGGAACAAATGACTGGTTCAAAATTGAGAAAGAAGTTCAACAAGGCTGTTTATTGTCACCCTATATATTTAACTTCTATGCATAGCACATCAGGTGAAATGCCGGGCTGGATGAGTTACAAGCTGGAATCAAGATTGCCAGGAGAAATATCAACAACCTCAGATATGCAGACGATACCACTTTAATGGCAGAAAATGAAGAGGAACTAAAGAGCTTCTTGATGAGGGTGAAAGAGGAGAGTGGAAAAGCTGGCTGAAAGCTCAATATTAAAAAACTAAGATCATGGCATCCAGTCCCACCATTTCATGGCACTTCCAGTTCATGGAAGCAGTGACAAATTTCCTCTTCTTGCTGAAATCATTGTGTATGGTAACTGCAGCCATGAAACTAGAAGACAGTTGCTTCTTGGCAGGAAAGCTATGACAAACCTAGACAGTGTATTTAAAAGGAGAGACATCACTTTGCTGACAAATGTCCGTATATNTCTTCTTGCTGAAATCATTGTGTATGGTAACTGCAGCCATGAAACTAGAAGACAGTTGCTTCTTGGCAGGAAAGCTATGACAAACCTAGACAGTGTATTTAAAAGGAGAGACATCACTTTGCTGACAAATGTCCGTATATTCAAGGCTATGATCTTTCCAGTAGTCATGTGTGGAATTGACAGCTGGACCATAAAGAAGGATGAGTGGCAAAGAATTGATGCTTTTGAACTGTGGTGCTGGAGAAGATTCTGGAGAGTCCCTTAGAGAGCAAGGAGAGCAAACCAATCAGTCTTAAAGTAAATCAACCCTGAATATTTATTGGAAGGACTGATGCTGAAGCTGAAGCACCAATACATGGCCAGCTGATGAAATCAGCCTATTCATTGGAAAAGACCCCGATCCTAGGAAGCATTGAGGGCAGGAGGAAAAGGGGGCAACAGAGGATGAAATGTTTGGATGGCATCACTGTCAATGGACATGAACTTGAGTAAATTCTGGGAGATTGTGAGGGACAGGGAGCCTGGCATGCTACAGTCCATGGGGTCACAAAGAGTTGGGCATGACTTGGTGACTGAAGAACAACGATGACAGCAAGTATTTAGAATACATCTGCCACACTTTGAAACAAACACAGGTAAAAACAATTATTATATTCTTCTACCTAAGTGCATCCCTCATACCTTTTTTTTTAAACCACCATTAAAAATAAGCACTGAGTTAACAATATTTTTATCCACTGTGGCATTTGTTATATTGCATTCCTTGTTTTTTCATTCATAAATCAACCCATTTTAAATATTGAGTTGTCCAAAAAGTTCACTCAGGAACTTCTTATGGAAAAACCCCAAAAAACTTTTTGGCCAATCCAATACTTGCTATATGTAAGCATGCTAGCCACAAAGATGACAATGTGAAATGGACAAATATCTGTTCTCTAGAACTGCATATGTTAGTGGGAAAGAGGTAAAAATAAGTTGCAAAATGATAAGGATTAACACAGAAGTATGGTAAATATGGCATAGACATATAAAACATTACATTGTACTTTTTTTTCTGAGATGGGAAGTAGAGTAGATGTTCATCAAATCACATGCCATAAAATCACATGAGGGTTAAGGAGTCTGAAACATGGAAAGAAACCTCTAAGAGTGCCTAGCAAGAGGAATGGATGACTGGTAGGCCAAGACTTGGCCAGTATTATTATTCGCTATGAGAATAGGAGCTAAACAACCTGGAGTTATTTTGTAAGATTTTAGTGGAGAAACTATTTTAAGGCTGTAATAGAATTCAGGTGTAAATTACTAGACTATATTTTAATTACAGGGTAAATGGCATCCATATTCATGACCAATAAGTAGAAAGCAAGTGAATGATATAGTACAACATTTGCATACCATAAGTCCAGGCTATGACAATATCTCCCTATTTAAACCACAAATATAAACCAAGGGAACTATGAAAAGCCCGATGCTTACAGTATCTTTTCTTCTGAGTTTTCCTCTCTTTTGGTTATTATGGTGTTTTCTGCAGTGTCCATTTGTTTAAACTTTCCTCCAAGTAGATATTAGCTTCTTATTAGACTTTGTATCTTGAAAAAAAGTGTGCTTGATAAAGTTGAAAATAGAAAACAAACTTTTTTTCCCAAATATTTTCTTGACATACTTTTCATACCAGAATTTAGAAGACCACAACTGTGAAGAGGAAGGAAAAGACTAAGGAAATTAGGGAAGGCCTAAATTTTTTTCTGGCCACTGTATCACTTTAAATAAGATGGCTTTTTATAAAAGATTTACCAAACAGTGTTAAATATTAATGAAAGCATAGAAGCTTAAATATATATGTGAATAGGGTTTCTACTCAATAGGCACACCAATAGAGTCCTCAGTTCAGTTCAGTTGTTCAATCGTGTCCAACTCTTTGCGACCCCGTGAACCGCAGCACACCAGGCCTCCCTGTCCATCACCAACTCCCGGAGTCCACCCAAACCCAAGTCCATTGTGTCGGTGATGCCATTTAACCATCTCATCCTCTGTCATCCCCTTCTTCTCCTGCCCTCAATCTTTCCCAGTATCAGGGTCTTTTCAAATGAGTCAGCTCTTCGCATCAGGTGGCCAAAGTACTGGAGATTCAGCTTCAACATCAGTCCTTCCAATGAACACCTAGGACTGATCTCCTTTAGGATGGACTGGTTGGATCTCCTTGCAGTCCAAGGACTCTCAAGAGTCTTCTCCAACACCACAGTTGAAAAGCATCAATTTTTTGGCGCTCAGCTTTCTTTATGGTCCAACTTTCACATCCATACATGACCACTGGAAAAACCATAGCCTTGACTAGACGGACCTATGTTGACAAAATAATGTCTCTGCTTTTTAATATGCTGTCTAGGTTGGTCATAACTTTCCTTCCAAGGAGTAAGCATCTTTTAATTTCATGGCTGCATTCACCATCTGCAGTGATTTTGGAGCCCAGAAAAATAAAGTCTGACACTGTTTCCACTGTTTCCCCATCTATTTCCCATGAAGTGATAGGACTGGATGCCATGATCTAAATTTTCTGAATGTTGAGCTTTAAGCCAACTTTTTCACTCTCCTCTTTCACTTTCATCAAGAGACTCTTTAGTCTTCTTTACTTTCTGCCATAAAGGTGATGATCTGCACATCTGAGGTTACTGATATTTTTCCCGGCAATCTTAATTCCAGCTTGAGCTTCCTCCAGCCCAGCATGATGTACTCTGCATATAAGTTAAATAAGCAGGGTGACAATATACACCGTGACATATTCCTTTTCCTACTTGGAACCAGTCTGTTGTTCCATGTCCAGTTCTAACTGGAAAAATTAGAGATACCAAGGGAACATTTTATGCAAAGATGGGCTCAATAAAGGACAGAAACGGTAGGGACCTAACAGAAGCAGAAGATATTAAGAAGTGGTGGCAAGAATAAACAGAAGAACTGTACAAAAAAGATCTTCATGACTCAGATAATCATGATGGTGTGATCACTCACCTAGAGCCAGATATCCTGGAATGTGAAGTCAAGTGGGCCTTTAGGAATCATCACTACAAACAAAGCTAGTGGAGGTGATGGAGTTCCAGTTGAGCTACTTCAAATCCTAAAAGATGATGCTGTGAAAGTGCTGCACTCAAAATGCCAGCAAATTGCGAAAACTCAGCAGTGGTCACAGGACTGGAAAAGGTCCGTTTTCATTCCAATCCCAAAGAAAGGCAATGCCAAAGAATGCTCAAACTACTGCACAATTGCACTCATCTCACACGCTAGTAAACATACTCCTCAAAGATAGCTACAGCCCAGTCCAGGAGCTTCCGGTGTGCATTTCTAGGGAAACACTATTGCTTGTTAATCTTCTCATCAGCTAGTGGCTGATGGGAGCAACAGAACTTCTGGAGGTACCTAGTATCATATCTCATCTTCCCATCTCTGAATTATACTCTGGAAAAGCCAAGAAAGACAGGGAGAGCAGGTAAAAGGAATAATGTGAGTTTCTACAGGCATTGACTTGTTATTTCAGACCCTAATGTATTTAGCCAACACTCCAACAATAGAAGTTGAAAGAGGAAGAGGGGACTGATGTTAAATTAAGCTTATCTTCAACAGTTCACAGGTCATACAATAGGTTTTCCTGAGTTTTCTGTATACCTACTGTATATATCATCTTTCCTAACCCAGAATTGACCTTAGAGGTCTTAGTCACTCCTGGAATTCCAACAGAAACATGGAACAATTAAGGAAACTTTTTCAGAACACTGCTAATTGTCCTGCTTCCTCCTTTTCTCTCCCAATCCTTAGTTTTCCCAAATCACCCATCCATACATACACACCAATCAAGTAAACAAGGGGAAAAAGAAAAGGGTCAATTTTAAGGGTGTGTCTCACCTACATGAGTAGAACATTCTACAATGTGATACACCGTGGAGGGACAAAATTGCCCTTCTTCAGAAGAGGCTCTTCTCAGAAGATTGCCACTTATGGAGTCACCTTGGATTCAGTTTTGTATCTCACTGGTAGCAAGTTCTCATTCTCTCCAATTAGAATCATAACATATTCAAATAGCCTGAACTGTCAATCCTATTTTCCCTAGAAAGCTGTGAACTCACGTAAGGAGACAGCAGTGGAAAGGCAAGGTTATACCTTATTTCTCCTTCCCAGCCTAATAGAGCAGGGGTCCTCCCCTGAATTTGTCTAAAGGCCCCTGTTTATTCCCAGTTCACCCAGGACACAACAAGAGTGCAGGTAATTAAAAGATAACACTTACATAGCACTCACGATATGCCAGGCACTGCTTTAAGCTGTTGTTTAATCTTTAAGTCATATCCAACTCTTTTGTGACCCCATGGACTGTAGCCCCCAGGATCCTCTGTTCATGGGATTTCCCAGGCAAGAATATTGGAGTGGGTTGCCATTTCCTCCTCCAGGGGATCTTCCTGACTCAGAGATCGAACCCACGTCTCCTGCATTGGCAGGCAGGTTCTTTACTGATGAGCCACCTGGGAAGCCCTGCTGCTTTAAGTCCTTCCTAATTATTCACTCATTAAATCCTCACACAAGCTCATTATATGGCTTCCTCACACAAGCTCATTATATGGCTTCCTCACACACACTCATCGTATGGCTACAGCTGATACACACACCTGAATAACTTGCTCAGGGCCATATTCTAATCAATGGCATAACTGGGATTCAACTGCAAGTGGTCTAGTCACAGTCCTTAACCATTATACTATAGAGAAATAGGCCAGAGAAGAGGTCTAGGTTAGATGGAAGAAGTTAGATCCAGTCTGAACCCTTTTCATTGCTGGGTTGGGCCCAGAAGTCCTCAGCTGTAAGAATCATAAAGCATGCCTTAACTCTCATGTCATTGCTGGTTTCAGTGAGCCAAAACCTCATCTTATCTCAGCATTGAGAAATTCCTTAGGAATTCAGCAATCAAACTTTCTCCCCTTTTAAGCATTTGTAAATAGAGGGATATTAATAAAATCTTCTTCAGTGTGATATAAGAATTCACTAAGATCTTGCGGGGGAGGGGGTGGTTGGAATAATGCATCTATAGCATGGTGGCTGACATACAGATGGTGTCTGTATATGGTTATCTATCATCACAAAAACAAATGAGTATGGATGACGGCACAAACCTAAGCATTTAGGAACCACAGAATGTGATATATGGTTCCTGCCCTTAAGAAATTCATAGTTTTACAAATCTGAAGAAAATCAGAGAACAAATCTTTTGAAAGCTAGAGAAATAATTGTTGAATAGAATCAGAATTATATGGCAACTATCTTGGAATCAGACTTCTAACCACACCTCTATATTATCTCTCTCTTCTGTATTGTTTATAGTCAATGATTACATCGATACACTGTAGGTTACCATAGTGTCGAATGCTGTTTTCACACTCCTCTCATTGGTGGGTGTTCCAAATCCTTCTAAAAATTTACACCTCTCGTTGCTAGTTCAGAGCCATTTTCAGATGGATTTCTTATCCATAGCAAGCTGTTTATTTTTTAATAATAATTCTTAATTTAAATTTATGTAGAGCCTCTAATAAAATTCTATATACAAAAAGATGATTACTATTAGTAGCAATTATAAGCATTATACTCTGATAATTCCAAATGGCTTATAAGTTAATTTATATTAAATATAGCAGTGTTAATACAGTATATTATGTGTATACTTTCTTTTCTTGATATTTTATACTATAATTTTTTATTATATACTTTTCTTAGATTCCTAATTTGATTTTCTTTCAAGTATATTGTACATGTATGAAGCACTAGGATATGGAGTGAAAAAAAGAACAATTATTGCTGATAAATAATTTCTGGTTACTAGCACACTCAAGTCTGGTGGAGAGGGGCATGAGGGATGGCTATATCATTTGGGTCTTTAACATCTAAAGAATTCACTAGAGAATTATGTAGGTGCTCATCTCATTACTTCCAATGAAAATCTACTTTCTTCCTCCAGGGGTTTTTGGTGGATTTTGTAGAATAGGGGCTTCCTAGTCTTTCCTATTTGTGAAAGATACTGTACTGATAGATTTCCATGATGAATTCTCTCACTTCTGAGTTTTGAGTGATTTTTAACACCTGATATGGAAACGAAGAAAGCAAGGAAGAATTTTGAAAAAAAATGGTTATGGAAATAGCTGGGAGTCTTCCTGCTGAGCCATCCCAGAACTAGAGTTTTGAATAATGTATGTTCCATAAATCTAAGTGCCCCACTATGCCACATTTTAGAAAAGGGAGAGAAAATAATAGCGACTGTCCACACTTATCACCAATAATAAATTGCAGGGCTCCTGTGTGTGTGGCGATTAATGCAAAATGCAACCCGAAACACATAACTAAATAAATAGATAGTTTGACTTTCATGGGGGTATCTTTCTTCCTCCTCCTTTCTCTCGCTCCTCTCTAAATAGAAAATACATTTTTAAAAAATCTCTGGAACACCAATGCTATTCTCTCTGAGACAGACAAATGGGTTTTTTTTCTTCCCAGGTAAAAGTAGGTGTGTGTGTGTGTGTGTGTATAAGAGAGAGGCAGAGTTTCTATGAGAAAGAGAAACAGAGAGACACGGAGACTGAAAACTCTGTGGCCGGGAGTCTCAGTCTGCAGAATTCAAGTATATTAGTGAGATGCAAAGGGAGAGTGTGCAGAGCAGCTACCCAGCAGTGGGAATCAAACATAGTCATGCGATAACCAAATTTTTAGAGGATGAATTTGCAAAGGAACACTGACTCTAACTGATTTCAGTTAGATTCTGAAATATTTCACATAGAAAACTCCCCTACGTCCTTCAAAATTTAAGATTATGTCAACATTTACATGAAAATCAGATAACTGATCATGCATCTAGACAAGAAAACCCTTTCAGAAGAGTTTTCAAACTCTATCATAAATCATTGTTATCAGTTTTTATGGGATCCCCTAAATACTTCCCTGATAGCTCAGTTGGTAAGGAACCCACCTGCAATGCAGGAGACCCCTGTTTGATTCCTGGGTCAGGAAGATCCCCTCAAGAAGAGATAGGCTACCCACTCAAGTATTCTTGGGCTTTGCTTGTGGCTCAGCTGGTAAAGAATCCACCTGTGCAGGAGACCTGGGTTTGATCCCTGGATCAGGAAGATCCCCTGGAGAAGGCAATGACTAGCCACTCCAGTATTGTGGCCTGGAGAATCCCATGGACTGTATAGTCCTTGGGGTTATAAAGAGTCGGACACAACTGAGTGACTTTCTCTTTCTTTTCTGAATACCGCTGTACCCTAGATGGAGCCATCATTTATTGAGGCCCTTCAGTTAATAGGCATTTTACACATGTGAAAGTGTGTTAGTTACTCAGTCATGTTCAACTCTTTGCAGCCCTATGGACTGTAGCTCTCCAGGCTCATCCATGGAATTCTCCAGGCAAGAATACTGGAGTGGGTTGCCATTCCCTTCTCCAGGGGATCTTCCTGTTAAAAAGAACCAGAGTTACTTGAGGTCCAAGATGGGGAGGAAGGTACAGTAACAAGGTTGACTTTTAAGGTGTTTACAGAAAGAAGTTGATGAATCTTCATTGTTCTCTTCGTTGTGTTTGGGAATGGACTGCATATTGATTCGAATACTTAGAGGAAGAGGGAGATGTGAGGACAGAGCTCATGCCTTCAGGACTTGATATTCTTAGGCATTCTGTGCTTCTAACCCCTCCTCACCCCAGGTTATTCTATTTAAACAGCTCTGATATCCTGGCCCTGTAATTAGAATTTATTTGCTCTTGCTGATATTTTGTTTTCAGCTCTGATTTACTGAGATTATTGCCTCAGCTTGTCTTTTTGTTTCATTGTGCTTAGGTCCTATTGGCTAATAGGTTATGTACAATTAAGCAACAAGCACATAGATGAATTCATCTGTTTTCAAGATATCATTTACTTATAAATGTTGGAATTTTTTTATTCCCTCCATTGTTTTATAGCATCTCAAATTCACTGAAGAATATTAATAATCCTTCTTCATTATAATTTCTGTTGTATTGTTTTATTGTTTATGGAGAATTAATTTATATTTATGTACTAAAATATAACATCTTTGACATCTTTTTATAAATACCGAGAAATATACTTGTCATATGCTCGTGGGTTTCTCTTCTACATATATGACAGCACAGCTACATCAGTTTAATTGACCTTGGCAATCTGCATCTGCTAGTGATGTGTCCCTCAGGGAGGGTTTCTGCAATTTTAAGCTGTGGCTTATTGAAGAACTTGTGTGTCACAATACAATTAAGTCTATATAAAAAAATCATTTCATGCATAACATTAAATTGACTAAAAGTTCCTATTTCAAAACCATTTCTTGTTTTAAAGCTACCTCAGAGTGTCTTTGTTTTTTAAATCAGCTCATTGGAACATAGTAGTAATTAAAGCCGAAAATTAACATAAATCTTGAATGTTTGGTATGAATAAAGGATGTTTTTGTTCCTTTTAAAGACTGCATAAAATTCCAGGCACCATATCATTTAACACATTTCTCTCCCATTTGCAGAATAATATAGGCTGTGAATAAGCACATTTTGGGATTCTTTTTCAAGTTCTTTTTCTGTTCATCTACGGAGCTACCAGGGCATATGCTGCAGTCTCCAGCAAGATGCAATCTCATGAAAATTGTACGGAAACTGTCTATGATCATAACAGAAAATCCCACTCTACCCACCCCCATTATTTTATAAACAAAAAAGAAAATAATACAATCCTTCTATTAATATTCATTTAACACTTCACAGGAAATGACAAGCAGTTATTTGGTTTGCAAATGTAAATATACATTTTTCATCCACTTATGCTTTCACTCTTTCCAAGCCAGATAAAGGCAGAACAGAAGATATCCTTCTGAGACTTATCTTTATTGTATCCCAAGTTAGACGTATCAGCAGAGATGTAAGAGAGCTGTGAGGAGTTCATAGAAGGATGGTTACAATGACGAGGATGAAAGTCTCCCTCGTAAGAAGCAGCTAAATAAATGAACTCCTTTCTGACAAATTATGAATAAAAGCACATGTATTTTTTTTCACTGAATCTTTAATTTGCATTCTAACTTAAATACTTTGGAGCTTTAAAAGTATGATTAAATGATGGAAATAACTTCTGTTTTTCAAAAGAGTCATTGAAATCGTGAAAAGTGTTACTTGGATCCACAGTCAGAATCAACAAAATTTCAGAAAATTAATGATCCCCCCTCTTTCTCTCTGTCTCTTTCTTTCTCTCTACCTCTCATTCTTTAATATTGAGTCTATTGTGCTTATAGGGAAATGATCCTAATCATTTGCTGTTCTAGTTGTAATGAACAGTCATTCTTGTGTTAGCTGCTTAGTGCCACTGATAGAAAACATTTCTGACTCACTTAAAAGTCACTTATATTCTTATAAGCTGTCCATGTTCTACTTTTTCAATGATAAAGTTTGTCTAAATGATAAAGGACAAGTTGAACTATTAGATATTAAAATGCAAAGAAGTGATTTTTATTTTGATTGATGTAAGTTTTGCTATACTATTTCATAACAGCATAATCAAATGCTTGGTCTCTCAATGTGTTCTATTTATTTATTAAATGAAGCTATGAACATTTTAAACATGAAGGCCTCTAAAAAAGAGTAAGGGGGAATTAAATAGATGATTTTTAAAAGAGAGCTGAGATAATTTTTAATATGAGACATAAATTCTCTTTTGGAATAGAGTATCAGGAAATTATTTGATTATTTATGAGGTTAGTTGGATGTTACAAATGATAGAATACAATTAAAACAGTTTGTGGGCTGATCTAGGACTTCAAGTTATAATTGAATCAAATATTGAGGAAAGAGAATGTAATTTAAAAATAAACAAGAGTATATATGAATGTCTACAGACAAAATAATGCAATTTGTATCTAACGGAAATACCTGTGAATAGAATTAGTGTTTTTGAATTCACAAATGCATATTCCTAGGTTGGTTTATAGTGTTGGTGCTAAATATTTTAAGAAATGCAATAATTACTTATTAAACTTCTAGTAACATCTTCTAACTATTTATTGACTGAATTAGTGATGGCACTCTAGTATTAAAGTGAATCATACCATGTGCATTAAATCATGAAAAAATTATAAAACACATTACTCATGAATTTCACTTTAATTCAAGCATTTATTCGGCACCTACTATTTATGATTCACTGAGCTTGAATAGATTCAAATTTTGTGAGACCTGAATCCTATATAATTTGAGGGATTTTTATAAAAAAAGAAAAACATTGCAAATTCAAATTTAGGTCTTGAAAGAAGCCCATGCAAGTGAGGGACCCTGGAGCTTAATCTTCAATAACTTCACAGTATATATGCCTTTGACTAATAGCTGCTGTGGGAAATCAAAGATAACTAAGGCATAATCCCTGCCTTGCTCAAGCTTAAAGTGAAATCTGTGCTAACCTTCGAGAATATTCCTATAAAAAATAAGAAAAATGTATAAAAAGGCTTTGATCTCCTAGTGAAATAGTTTCGAATTCCTTCTCATTTAAAAATCATCTTTATTTCAGATCTCTATACAGGACAAGGTTTTATCAAAGTCTTGGACAAATAAGGTCATTTCTTATACAGAATTATTTTTTATCTCTTACATATGTTTATGCTTATCTATGGGGCTTCCCTGATAGCTCAGTTGGTAGAGAATCTGCCTGCAATGCAGGAGATCCCAGTTCGATTCCTGGGTCAGGAAGATCCCCTGGAGAAGAGATCGGCTACCCACTCCAGTATTCTTGGGCTTCCCTTGCGGCTATACCATTCAATGATGGTGTGTTAATAGTTATCATTTTTATAATGAGTTGAACAGATGAGTCATGCTCACTATCAAAGTTTTGCAACTCAGGTAATGGTCAATGGATGGTAGTGATGATCTGTTATGCAATAGGGAACAAATGTTAAGGTTTCTTTCCATGTGACCTTTAAAAACATTAGAAAAATCTTCTCATAATGCCATTCTACATTGAAAACAATTTTATGAATATTAAATTTTGCTCTCAGTGAAAGGTGAAATTGCACCAGAGATACAAACACTGGAAGATTTTTAAATAGAAACCTGAGCATGATGGCATTGACCCATCTACTAATTTATTCATCCATCCATCCATCCAATCCATTCATCTATCAATTGAATTGAGTGTCTTCCATGTTTTAAGTGATATACTAGGCTTGGTGACACAGTGGTAAGTGCCACAGCATGGATATATTCTTGTTCTCATGGAACCTTCAGTCTTGTGGAGAAAGCACAATCAACAATAGTCCCTTAATGGTTTTCTAGATTTCTAATCTCTTTCAAGCAGAAAACTACAAACATGTACCAAAATTTATTTTTATATTTTTTCTATGATTGTTCAGAAAAAAAAGATTAGAATAACTTTTTTTTTGTTTGTTTTTACACTTGGCTATTTAATTTTGAACTTAAATTGTCAATCTATTCAACAACTAACTTTTGTGCTCTAAGAACTTCTATTATCTTCTCCCTTAGTTTACATAGTTATATTTTCTTTTCAAATATAGTAAAGAATAGCTCGGTTTAGTATATCATGAGAACCTGTAGGGCTTTCCAGGTGGCACTAGTGGTAAAGAACCCACCTGCCGATGCAGGAGACATAAGGGATGTGAGTTCAGTCCCTAGGTTGGGAAGATCACCTAGAGAAGGTCATGGCAACCCACTCCAGTATTCTTAAGAATCCCATGGACAGAGGAGCCTGGTGGGCTACATTCCATAGGGTGGCAAAGAGTTGGACGTGACTAAGGTGATTTAGCACATATGCATACACACGAGAAGCTCTGCTTAAAATTTATCACATGAATATCTGAAAAGAACATTTTATCTTAAACATTGGCTCAATTTGCTCCATCATATATGGTACTATCTACCTTTCTTCATTTCTTCTCTAGATCAACTTCTTTTCTAACTTACTTTCTTCTCTTCCTAATATCCAGTTCATGTGTTTAGTCAACTTCTTTAGAAATATTTTCTTAATGGGATTCAATTTCTCCCTTTTCTGACATGTTTAAATTCATTGGGACACAACATAGTTAGCAGAAAACTTAAATCTCTTTTACAGAGAAATTTCCCCAAAGAACTAATGTTAATGTTTGCATTTGTTGATTTTTGCTGGCTAATTTTAACTGTATTCTGGATTCGTTAAATCACCTAACATTAAGTGTAAAAAACTTGATGAAAATGTATAAGATTTTTTCTTGTTTATAAAACTTTCTGCAAATGGAAGATATTGGCAATTGACTCAAATTCATAATATAACTTTTACTGGTGTTACACAGGAATAAATTTGGGGTCATATAAGTAATACATTTGTGAAAATAATGGTTATGAACAAAGTTTTAGAAAATGCTTTTTATAACATTTAGAATATTTAAAGGACTCTAGTCTCCCATACTTCTTAGACAAAAATACCAGATTTGAAATATTACCTGTATCTGTACATGTGAGTTTTATTTCGAGTTGATTAAGTCAGTACACTTTGAATGTATTGTTAACTCAGATATTTCATTAACTTTCCATTTTTATGGTTCATTAAAAACAGGTTTTTGAATCCCTACAATAATAATTAAATCATAATTTTTCTTAATTTTCAAATTATTGTTATGTGTTGCACAAATTAGCCATTGCTTTTTCTTTCACTTTTTTGCAGTAAAAGAAGCCTTGAGCCCTATAAAATTTAACAGATGGGATCTCCCAGAAGTAGATCCAGAAACTATGCAAACCAGTGAACCATGGGTGTTTGCAGGTGGTGATGTTGTTGGTATAGCCAACACTACAGTGGAATCCGTGAATGATGGAAAGCAAGCCTCTTGGTACATTCACAGATATATACAGGTAGGCGTTTACCATCAAATTCAGTTAATTTTTTTCCAGTGGATTAGTACTTCATTTACCTTTGCTACTTATTCATATGAGCATTTCTTGTAGATCCAGAAACTATGCAAACCAGTGAACCATGGGTGTTTGCAGGTGGTGATGTTGTTGGTATAGCCAACACTACAGTGGAATCCGTGAATGATGGAAAGCAAGCCTCTTGGTACATTCACAGATATATACAGGTAGGCGTTTACCATCAAATTCAGTTAATTTTTTTCCAGTGGATTAGTACTTCATTTACCTTTGCTACTTATTCATATGAGCATTTCTATAAGGTGTATAGTAACTATATATGTGAAATATGTCACATATACATTTAAAAGTTTTTAAATGTGGACTGGATAGCAGACCGGTTTAGGTGATTGAAAATTCACTGTGCATTTCTACCAGTGAAATACCATGAAGTTATTTATCCTCTGTATTTAAAAGAGTCATCAATATTTTAGGACATAGATAATATATTTATCAAATCTGATGATATACAGTATGATATAAAATCTATATTCCTAAAGATTTATCAATCCAGAAAATTATGTTGTCTGTCCATTTGAACAGGTGAGCTCCTATTTACTTCCTAAATTGTATGCACCTAATTGAAAATAAAACAAGCATTTTATCAATATACATTCTAATATTTTTCACTATTGTGTTTTGTGATACATAAGCAGAACATAAAAATGATCAAATGTAAAATAAACTACTCTGCTACAGTAACTTTGTGGTCTGGGGGATAAAAAGCCCTAGCTACTAGGTTTCAGTTGTCTTACTTTTTGATGAAATGCTCTCTTCTCTTGCTCTATGTTTTGACTAAATGTAGACATAGTGACCTAATTTACACAAAGTGTATCTGGAAAAGTTTGTTTTTGTAAGTAAAATTCTTATTTTTCTTTCCTATTCAGGAAAAACTCTAAATTCAAACTATAATTCCTGCCTGGCTCCTTTTGGTATTTTTGGTTTCTTACATGCTAACAGGATTTACTTTGTCTTTAATGTTCCCTTGAACATTTTTCTTCCTCTTTGTCCTGACTATTTAGTCTGTTCTGATTGTTCTCCTACTCTTTCTGTAATTCATCCGTGACTACTTACTTCCTAGGTAGGGCTTGGACTTGGTACTGATTACATCATATTTTTATGTTCAGTTAACTTACTTGCACCTCCCTTGTGGCTCAGCTGGTAAAAGAATCCACCTGCAATGTGGGAGACCTGGGTTCGATTCTTGGGTGGGGAANGCTTGCTGCACCATACATTTGCCCAATTGCAATTCCTCTGCTATTCCTGAATAAAAGCAATTTCTGGATAATTTGAGTTTGCCTCAGTTTACCTTCTTTAAATTGGCAGCACCAAGGTACTTGGTGCTCTTGGAAAGATTATCAGAGTTTGTGGGATCATATCTGGCATCAAGGGCAGCAAAAATGTGGCAGTTACACCATGAACTGACAAGAGTATCTCTGCCAGTCACTAGAGGGAAGTGGGTGGTCTCTAAGTTCGAACTTTGTCTTATCTTCTCTACTATACATGTAACCAGTCAAGAAAGAAATCTGTACCCAAAGATTTCTGATTCCATTCTATCTTGCCCCTTCAGTTTCCAATTAATGGAAATTTATTATTTCCATTTTGAATTCAGTTTCCAGCATCCCATTCACAGGAAAGAAAAATGGTGAACTGTGGAGGGGGGAAAAATCCTAGAACTGTTTCCTAGTAAACATGTTTGAGTGCAACATTTGGCTATGCAGCTGAGATGTCAGTATTATCCTTGCCCATACCCCCTGCCCCAGGCACCACTGCCTTACTTGGCCTGCTACAGCCCCTAAGGTGTAAACCATTCTACCCAGTTTTTTTCCTCCCACAATTCTACCTGTTATAACCTCTTTGTCCTTTGCCTCACTGGCCTAGCATTCAGTCTTTTTGCTCTCTGCTAGGGATCTGATAAATGTAATATAAGCTAATCTGTTAATGACCATCAAAGGGCTTATCCCTTCCAGATAACATCTGTTGCCTTAAATGCTGTTCACACCAAGGCATAAGTAGGCTGGTAGTGGAAATATTTTAGATCAACAAGATGTTTTCATATCACTTCTATATCACATCAAATCAATGATGCCCCAATCCTCCACCCTCACTTCATGGAATTGATTGTATCTGTTTCTCTCACTCCATCACACTTTTCCATTTATTTAAACATGGTATATTAGGAAAACCAATATTTCCCCTGATTATTCATTGAGGTGTAGTTGATTGAATGGAAGTAACTAAATCTGTTGTACAAAAGCCTTGTTAGTAAAACAAAACAAAACAAAAAATATATTAACAAAAATGACTATACCAGGTAAGTAAATTGCTGGTTCTTTTTCCTCACATCCCTACCCTCATTCATACATATTATTTTCAAAGAATTGACTCAGATTCTCTCTCTCTTTAGGATACTTTTTCTTGTCCCCCAAACTTCCCTCATTTATGTGCCCATCGTATCTCCTATGTCTTTCCATTCAAGCACTGTGGTTAAACTTAGAACTCAGGAGCTTAGCTGACAGCTGTAAATTCTGACTCCACCATTTAAAAGCTGTGTAACCTGGGACAAGTTGACTTAATCTATATCTAAAGTTCCTAACTGAACTGGGATAATATGTTTCCCTCCTCATAAGGTTGCTCTGAATGAATGTATATGTATGGGAAGCAGGAGAGATATATAGTGCATAGAATGGGTCTGGCACAGAGCAAGCCTATCGTGTACACACTGTTATTTATTCTGTATGTAGGTTTATACATCTGCTTTCCAAAACTATAAGGTTTTGAAAGGCAAGAAATCTGTCAGCACTCAGTAAATGCTTGTGTAACACATAAACACACACATATGGTTTCAATGAACAAAGTGAAAATAGGCTTGGACTCTTGATTTCAGGGTTAGAATGCCAAGCAACTGGCAACAGAACTCAAAAAAATTAACTTTTTTTTTCTGTACATCTCAAGGGCGGGCTTTCCCAGTGGTCCAAATCAGTGCAGGAGACTCAGGTTTGAGCCCTGCTCCAGGAAGATCTCCGGGGAAGGCAATAGCACCCCACCCCAGTACTCTTGCCTGGAAAATCCAATGGACGGAATAGCCTGGTGGGCTGCAGTCCATGGGTCGCTAACAGTCGGACAGACTGAGCGACTTCTTTCACTTTTCTCTTTCATGCATTGGAGAAGGAAATGGCAACCCACTCCAGTATTCTTGCCTGGAGAATCCCAGGGATGGGGGAGCCTGGTGGGCTGCCGTCTATGGGGTCACACAGAGTCAGACGCGACTGAAGTGACTTAGCAGCAGCAGCAGCCAGGAAGCTCTCACATTCCCTGGAGCAACTAAGCCCCTGCTCCACAACTACTGAGCCCACAGGCTGCGGCTACGGAAGCTCCCCCTCCGAGAGCCACAGTCCCCAATAAGAGAAGCCACTGCAACGAGAAGCCTGTGCGCCACCACTGAAGAGGAGCCTCTGCTCGCTGCAGCTAGAGGAAGCCCACACGGCAACGAAGACCCAGCACAGCCCCCAGTAAAGAAAAGTCTCAGGGCTACTGAAACCTCCAGCCTTCAAGAGTGAAAAATAGTTATTCGGCTAATTGATGTGCTTACTTATCTATGCTTGTGCAGTCTATGGGGTTGCAAAGAGATGGGCACCACTGAGCGACTGAACAATGGAGTGTCTGGCCCGCAATGACTGATTTTGATTGTGAGTCTCTTTCCTTCCATATAGAAAACCCTTCTCTAATCAAGCATTCTCATGCTGTCATTTCATTTTTCAGTTAAGTTCTCATTTATTCAAAATATTTTGAGCTAGTCAGTGCCTATTCATGTGTGTATATATATTTATATTACATATATATGTTTCATGTATGCACGTGTGTATATATATTTGATGGGCTTCCCTGGTGGCTTAGTGGAAAAGAATCTGCCTGCCACTGCAGGAGACACAGGTTGATCCCTGGATCAGGAAGATTCCTTAGAGAAGGAAATGGCAACCCACTCCAGTATTCCTGTCTGGAGAATCCCATAGACAGAGAAGCTTGGCGTGCTACAAGTCCATGGGGTTGCAAAGTGTTGGACACGACTTAGCGACTAAACAACGTATATTTACGTATATCTATATAAAACAATCTTTGTCTGACTCATGTTTTCTCCCCAATGTTTGCTGTTAAAAAACTTCATAATATAGATTCAAGTTTCTATATTCCCCAAAATTGAGTCCCCAGGATGCTTGCCTGCGGTATAATTAAAAACTAGGTCACATCTGTTTTTCCTGCTCCCTTTGTAGCCAGGCTTTGTACCAGTGGGCACCCGTGGCCTTCATACTTTCTTTCTCTTTCCCCAGTCCCTGTGCCTACCAGCTGCCTCAGCTACCACTGCAGTAGACCAAGATCATTATCTTTTTTGCTTTACTCCTTGGGGGTTTCTTTTCTTTTTTCAGAGACCTAATCCACTCTTGTGAGCTAATGTGTTTACAGCTGACACTGAATTAGTCTTCCCAGATAAGGGACACATTAAAGTTTACATAACATCCAATCATATTTCCATTACAAAATGGCAACAGAATTTCACCCTGAGGTGGGAGGGAAAGGAGGAGTAAGAAAGGAGATGAAAGACTTCTCAAATTCCCTTGCATTTCAGCAAATCAGTTTAGATTCAACAAATACATTTGTGAACTACACCATGAGAAGAAGAGATGGCTCCCTGTTCTCCAGGGGTTGGGTGCCTAGTGGGAATCCATGGCTGACTGGTCTACTCAGGAAGCCACTGGGCTCCAACCCAGAGTGAATGACAGCACGTGAATGCTTGCAAGCGAGGAATTCANTTGTGAACTACACCATGAGAAGAAGAGATGGCTCCCTGTTCTCCAGGGGTTGGGTGCCTAGTGGGAATCCATGGCTGACTGGTCTACTCAGGAAGCCACTGGGCTCCAACCCAGAGTGAATGACAGCACGTGAATGCTTGCAAGCGAGGAATTCAAACTCACATCTGAGCATCCTACTATATGTATTATTCCTATTAGGGGAGAATGGCAGAGGGCAAGGAAAGATGTATTGGACAAGCTATCTACAATATGAAATATGGGGTATTTCTTTTATGAATATCAAGTGTGATCTATATTAATATATCCTAGGTTTGATTCAATTCTCCAAGGTCAGAAAATTGAATAAAACACTACAAGTACTCATATAAGGCCCCCAGAAAAGTACCCTATGAATTTATGATAAACCTAATCTGTTTGCCCAACCTGATGGGGTCATTCACACCCCATCTGGGTCTTTCCTGACCCCAGGACACTCCATGTAGAACATAGCAATGCACAGTGCCCTACTGATCACCACCACAGAGAGATTTTGTTGTGTTGTAAAAACTCAGCTGTGAATGTTATAACTGTCTTTTCTTTTCCAGTGAATAGGAATGAAGAATTAATTCACTCTTTGTAAGTTTCAAGGGGTGGGGGCCTTTGGTGAGATAAAATGAATAATGAACTTCTCTCATCACAAAGGACTAGTAACAGTTTACTCCTGAAAAACATCATCAGTGAGTGAGCAAATGTGTACATTTCCAAAACCTAACAAAGAGAAAAGGATAAAATGAGAAAAGATTCAATATAAAAGGAAAACCAAATATCTCTCAGCCTGTTGCCATATTTCTCAGGGAGCTGACTACAGATAATTATGCTGGGTCCTGAACACATTTTATACTCCTGATTTAACCTCCATCTGGGCAAACTTCAACAGTTTTACTTATCACAATTATAGAAACCTGATATTCCCTAACGCCTAGCTCGGCACCAGAAAAAAATTCCAACATTTCTTGTAATACTGAAATACTTTGAGTCATTTCCAGGTAAGTGAGCAAACAACTCAAGAGTTATCAATGAGATTTTCTTCTCTTCAGCAACAGCTCATTCTTTTTTTTTTTTTTTTCTGGTTCATGTACTGTAATCAAAGATACCACTCAATAGTGCNAGGTTATTGATATTTCTCCCAGCAATCTTGATTCCAGCTTGTGCTTCATTCAGTCCAGTGTTTCTCATGATGTACTCTGCATAGAAGTTAAATAACCAGGGTAACAATATACAGCCTTGACGTACTCCTTTTCCTACTTGGAACCAGTCTTTTGTTCCATGTCCAGTTCTAACTTGCTTCCTGACCTGTATACAAGTTTCTCAAGAGGCAGGTCAGGTGGTCTGGTATTCCCATCTCTTTCAGAATTTTCCACAGTTCATTGTGATCCACACAGTCAAAGGCTTTGGCATAGTCAATAAAGTCACCAAGTTCATCTGATCCTAAAGTTCATCCTCTATCATCCCTTGCCTCAGATACTCTTGTAACTGCTCTCTGACTTCTGCTTTTAAGCCTAGTTTTCCATGAGTAAACACATCTAAAGGTTTTTCTGCTTGGTGTCATTCTAACTCTTTGCATAGATAATAGAATTACTAAAGAGTTCTACACATCTCTTTCAGGAGATAGGCTTCATTCACTGTTCTTTGCTTTATATGTTTTCATTTTCTTTCCTAATATACTGTTAGAGTGTTTCTTATCAATTTTGGATTTATGATCTTGGTACTCTATGTTTGATTCCCTGTTCAACAACTCTACAACATTTTTATAAATGACTTTAAAATTTGACAAAATCTAAACACACAAAAACAAAATGAGAACTTTGTACAGTTAAAGTACATTAGAATCTAGGCTGGGAGGTTGAGGATAAGAGACTTATTAAAGTGCAGTCTACAAAGTAACTAAGACAAAAGACAAGCATGTAAAAAAATAAATTAGAACACGGGTAGTAAATACAATGGTAGGTAAGTTGTGGCTGATGTTTTGAGAACTGATTAATTTTATGGAGGTGGAGGTAGAGGTGGAAGAACAAAAAATTAGAAAATGACACCTGAGTTGAGTTTTGAAATATGAGTAGTTTTCCTCATGGGGAAGTGAAGGCTTGGGATGGTTATCAGAGAAGAAAAGGATTCTGGGCTAAGGGTAGATATATCATGAGTGATCCAATTACCCTGAGCATGAGTTTGAATTACAATTTGCCAAGGATAACTTTTAAAAAGTGCCTCTTTCCAAAGCCATCATCCTGAAAATGCCAGTACCCAACACATCCTTCATGTCGAGAGCTCAGAATACTGTAGTGGCGATTTAAATACAAGTTACAGCTCCACTCTGTAGGTGTATGTTCTCCAAAGATTTTATTTGACCATAATTATCCATGTTTCTGTTATTTTATAGACTAATGTTCCTGGATCTGCTTATATTAACAGGATTAATCATGAATACCTGTCTATAGAAAAAGGAGCATGAGACACTATTAGTATTATTCATTTTTTTAATTTAAGAAATTATTACTTCTTTATTAATAAGAAAAGGTCTAGAAAAGAGTGTGATTATCCTAACCATCAAAAATGAAAGCTAAAAACTATCTAACTGGACTACAGTGCTTGAGGGCAAGACATATTGACAAATATATTTTAATAATTCTTGCATACCAGGCTTTTTTCTAATAAGTGATTTATAGCACTAACTCAATTTAATCTTCACATTATCCCTGTGAGGTGGGCCTTATAGCAATTTCATATTATAAATGTGTAAACTGAGGCACAGATAAGTTTAGTATACTTGGCCAAGTCACATAGCTCATAGGCATAGAGTTCAGACTCAAGCAGTTTGGCTCCAAAGATCATGTTCCTAACCACTGACTGTATAAGGCTGCTTACTGAATACAGTAGAAAAATCTTGTTTCTTTTAAGGTCATTCATCAAATTATTACTCAGCTCAACTTTTTCAGTATTGTACACAATCGAGACAAAAGGATAGAAGTCAAGATCTCTGCCGTAAAGGAGCACACAACTTCTCTTTAAAGATAATATTAATATACAAAGCAATCAGACAGTATAGCCAGATGAATTATAGAAGCAGTAAGCCATAAAGCAAAATAATAATAATAGAAAAATAAGAGCAAAATAAAATCAACTTCATTATTTAATTTTGTGATGACACCTTTGGTTATCTTTTAACTACAGAGCTTTACGAAAGTGTTCATCTGCAATTTCAGGGGCTTCATAATCTAGGGAGCTTTTTTTAATACCAATGTGAAAACAGTGACACAAGGAACAGGCCATTAGGAAAGTGAGAGAATTAGTTAAGAGATAGTTGTCTAACCTATATGGGGAAAAAAATTTGGAAAAGAATACATACAGGTATATGTAGAGCTGAATCACTTTTTTGTATGCCTGAAATTATCAGAATATTGTAATTCAAATATACTCCAATATAAAATAAAAAGTAAAGAAGGAACAGTCATCTAGTGTCTTTTATGCATAAAGTCCCATACCAGGCATAGAAAAATGCAAAATCACTTTGTAAAGAAGATCAGCAATAAGCATTTATTTATAATTTAAGAGGAAAAAAGAAAACAGGCATACAGAATTCCTCAAGAAACACTGCCAAGGTAACAGAGGAAAAAAAGAAAGCTGGCAGTTATGCTGACAAATAAAGTAAAATAATGCAAAGTAGAATATATATTAAGGTATATGACAATCTTCAGACTCTTGCAGGAAGGTGAGAGGTTTGAGCCACTCCTAAGGAAATGAAACCCATGCACTGGCAGGGTGCTGACAGAACAATCTGTCCAAGGATTCCAAAACACCATGAAGGAAATGAGCCAATAGTCTGAGGGGGTATGAGGCAACAGGCCTTGGCTATAGCAGAGGCAGGTCAAAAGGAAGGATAACAAGTAATGCCACTGGGGAAGAATGGTGTGGGCAGTTGACAGAGGGTCTTCAATTCTAGGCTTGGAGAAGAAAAGGTGACTTATCAGACATTCAGGAGCCATGTTGGTGGGTGGGGGAAGAGAGGGAAAGAAAAGCTTGTCTGGAAGCTGTGTGAAGGGTAAATTGTATGGAGAGGCTACGGTTAGCAACTCAAAGTGAACGGACTGCTAGGCTAAGGGAGTGGCTGTACGCTTGGAGACAGAGCTGAATGTGAGAGGAATGGAGATGGAATTGAAGCAAGGGACTGATGACAAGTTATTAAGACAGTCCCAAATTTGCTATTTGAAATGATTTTTAAAACCATTAAAGGATCAAGAAAAAAGGTAGCTATCAGAAAAGGAAGCCAAAGTAAGTTAGAAGGAGGAGAAAGGGGATAAGAAAGGTGGGATAGAAAAGGAAAACTGCATGGGTGTGTGCGTGAGCGTATACGTGTGTATGCTGTGGTTCATCTAAAAGAATCATTATACTCATAATTAGTGTCAGTAAATCAGTTCTACACCATTTTCCTTTATCTTTCAATTACTACAGTAGTAGGGGCTTAATCTTTATTGTACATGCACGTGTCTTCAGTGGTGGTAGGCAGATCTCTCTTCTGCTGTCACAGGATGTGTGTTGTACATGTAGAACCAGCAGGGACTACACAATAACTGGGCTTTGTGGAACAAGATAACATTTTTACTGCACATATTTGCTTCCATAATACCAAGAACATGCAGATTTTTACCACAGGTATTGCAGAGAATTTTTTTTTTTTTAAATATGTGAGGTCTGTACTTAGCATTTCTCATGAATATTTCTAATACTCATTCACAATGCATGGAAGTGTTAACTACAGCTTCATAAATGCACAGGTGGTTAGAAGAACACTGTAAATCATCACCTTTGTAGAATGCCTGTATTTTTCAAGGCCCTGCAGCATTGAGAATGAGGCAGGGACACTCTGCTCCATCCCTCTCTTGACAATGCATCCAAGTAAAATAGAAAATGATGGCCTCCCAAATCTGCACATTAGTGAACACAAACTCAGCCACACAGTGACATCTTTCTCCTTAAAAATAATGATGCAGGCTGTCTCCATGACTTAAGGAAGCCAGAGCTCACACTGAAAGGTGTCAAAAACACACTGTATTATCCCACTTTGCCTGGAGCTGCCTTGACAGCACCTTTCCTGCCATAAAAGTGGATTACAAGCAGGGTAGTAATCAGCCAAGAAGTTAGTAAAAAAAAAAAAATTAGGTTCTTTTAAGAGCAGGGTGTGAACCTGCGAACATCATAAAAAGAGTTTACCACCACACTGACTAAGGGAACAATTAGCTCCCTGCAGCCTTAAACTAACCAGGAACAGCATGGCCCCTTGCTACAGGTTGGTGAAGGGCAGCAGGGAGTTAATTGGTCCTTTGATGAAAACAATGATGAATGCTCTGCAAAGCCTACAAAGTAACAACTATGCTGAGCTCTAAGGATCTTTGGTAAAAGCTGCCATAGGAATGTGTAGAGAAAAACTAATATAAGGAAAAAGTGAGAGGCAGATGGGAAATGAAAGAGAGAGAGGCAGGAGAGGAGCTAGATGATATTCAGACAGGCAACAGAAGGAGAATGCAAGAGTCAAAGGCAGAACAGGAGAGACAGAAAATTGAATTCTGAGTTTAGCTCAACAAATTTCACCCAGTCCGATTCAGCAGGGCTTCTCTGAGATGTCCAACAACTGTGCACGATTACAACAAAGCATGGTCCCAGGTGAGCACTAGAGAGGTCCCCTAAGGACCCCACAATAGCAGGTGTCCTATTATTTCTCTAGGCTCTCCACCCACCGCCCTAATTAACTCAGTGAACTCTCACCAGCGAACACTGAGATTCTAATGAGACACAAACTCAAGACAGACCCTAGACTAAGGGGAGTCAGTGTTCCATGTGAGTCAGAAAGTGTTGTGAGGGGAAAAAAACCCAGACAGGAATAAAGAAAAAAAACACGCAACTGAAACTCTTCCTCATCTCTTCTCTTGAAGAGATGCCTTGAGTTGGCTTTGTCTGTCTATAGGAGACCAGCAGGTGGTTGGTTCTCCAACTGAGAGGATAACTGTTGCTGCCATGTTGATCTCCAGGACATGACATTTTTCTTTACATCTTTGTGCCTTTATATTACAAATAATGATGATAGCTATTTAATGAAAACTTACTACATGCCACTCAGTGTGCTAGATGCCAAAACTGTGATCTTTAATTCTTACAGTGATCCTATAAGGAAGGTATTTTTATTAGCTTCATTATTCAGAGGTTGGTGCTGGCAGTTCAGAGAAGTTAAGTACATTTCCCATATCCAGGTTACCTAAAGGTTGCAGCTGACATTCAAGCCCAGATGTGTGGGTACCAAAGTTAAATTTCTTTCACTCATCTGGTATGATCCCTTACTTTTCAATAATTAAAAGCTGGAATTTTGCTAAGCAACATAGTCTTTGGAGCAATTATAAAAACCAATTAAATTTCTTGATTTGCCAAGCAGACAGTTCATAAAACAGAGTGGACTGGGATCACCAGTGTGACTGGATTAAGATCCTGGTCAAATCTGAAAACTTTTCCTCAATCGGTTTCAGCTGGTTCAATTTTCTGCAGTAGATTCACTATTTAGGCACTCAGACTGTTCTCACTCTCCAGGGAAACTCTGCTTCTTAATACTAGTTTTCAGTTAGTATCTATGCCCCGATGGAGAATCTTCTGAGCATCTTTACCAGAGGTCCTACAGTTGACATCTTGCTTCTAAATTCTGCTTCTTCCTAGGATTCTCCATTAATTTTATCTTTCCTGTCTAAGAAATGCCCTTAGATACCAGCTCAATTGTATAACAGACACGACTGGCATCTCTAGAGAATAGGACATTCTTTTAAAAAATTGGGTTATATAGCTTCTTGCTCTTAAGGACGGTAACACTGGAATGCCTAAGAATCTGACCACATCTCGTGAACTTCAGGACAACATACACTTTAGTCAAAGCCACCACTGACTCTTGTATGGATGATTCCCACAGCCTCCTACCACGTTGTTCTGCTTTCACTACTTTCCCCCTATTGTTTATTCTCCCTAGAGTGGAGAACAGCTGGAATTATTTTGTGACGTCCTAAACTAAGATCGTGTCCCTCCTCTCCTCAGCACCTGCTCTGGCTTTCCTTCTCACTCGGAGGAAAATCTAAACTCCGTATGATGTCCTCAGTCTCCCCAGGGTCTGTGCCTTGCCTGTCCCCTCCCATCCACATCAGCCTGCTTGCTGTTCCTCATACACGAGCATTTAAAGCATGTTCCCACCTCAGGAACTTTGCATCTGCTAGTCCCACTGTTTAAATGTTCTTCCTCCAATAGTCATACATCTCTTACCCTCAAGTCTCTTGAGTCTCTGCTTCAATATCACTTGATTAGTAAAGCTTTTCCTGACAACCCACTACACACACTATTTCTTTAAAATGACCTTTTCTTTTTTTAACTTTAACATCTCTGAGAATTAGACATGTGTTACAATTAATGGCATCTTATCATTATAATTGGAAGCTTTTCTCTTCTTATCGGTGGATAAATATAGGGGCATATTTGCAATTACTCATGTCTTCGGTTTGATGAAATACAGTATCAGAGCCTCACCTACTCACTTCCACATCACCGCTTTTTATGCCCCATTTTATTTTCCATCATCCTATGGTACACTATATATTAGTCTAACTGCTCTTTTTTGCCTCTTCTTAACTAGAATGTAAGCCCATGAGAGGAACTTGGCTGCTTTGAGTCATATTGTACTCTGGATTGTAAACTCAGAACTTTGCTTAGCATGTATAAGAAACACCATAAAACACCTGTTGATTAAAAATTTCTCTCTGATATTTCATTCGAATATCAGCCTGCCACCCTACTCACAACCACCATATCCTTCATATTAAGAAATAGTTAATAGACAATAGATTCTCATAGATAGTAACAGGAGAATATAGTCTTTCCCAAAGTGAAGTTGCTCAGCCGTGTCGGACTCTTTGCGACCCCGTGGACTGTAACCTACCAGGCTTCTCTGTCCATGGGATTCTCCAGGCAAGAATACTGGAGTGGATTGCCATTTCCTTCTCCAGGGGATCTTCCCGACCCAGGGATCGAACCCGGGTCTCCCGCATTGGAGGCAGACGCTTTAACCTCTGAGCCACCAGGGAAGCCCGTCTTTCCCAAAACCATATGCATAAAAAAGCTGGACGCAAACCATTAACCATCCAGTGAAAAGTCATAGGCATATTTCATAATGATAAAATCTTAAAATATTTCCACAGTCCAAAGGGGAAAAAAGTAAACATCCATCAATCATCGTAATAGAGCTCTTAGCTGATAATCTTGGTCTAGACAAGGGACTCTGTAAGATCACGGAAACAGTTTTTTCCAGAACTGTTGCTAGTGACTCATTCAGAAATCTGAAGAACTCCATTTTAATAACTGGTTTAATGACTGCTTGCAACGTCTCCTAAAGATTTCTGGACTTTATTCAGAACACCAGCCACGCCGGAGTGCAGTCCCCCCTGTGTCTGTGTATCTACCAGGGGGAGAGGAGGAGCTGCTAAAATGCTGAAGCTGCCCAAGCACACCCATTAGCAGAAGATCTAGTCTCTGCACAGACTTCCAAAAGGTGCGAAATATTTTATTCCATGTATATTTGATGGGTTTTTAATGGTTTTTTGTCATAAGCCCCTGTAAATAAATGATTTACCAGTGTAGCCAATGAACCACAAGATCATTCCCTTTGTTTTTGTAATTCAGTGAAAACTTTAAAACTCTATGACTGGGGTCTCCAGGGAGAGCTCCCAATTTGTTCAAACACAGAAATTTGCTGAAAATTCCATGAACTCATCTCTGAACAGTCACTAAAATGTGAGGTTTCATATGTTCTTCTATGGACATGAGCGTTTCGGTGCTTTGTGGACCACAGACTTGCTTGTGGAGGAAAGGCAGCTGCTTTGAGTGGCAGATATCCCTGTGAATGTATGTCCCTCACTAAGGTTAGATTTACTGTCTTCTAACTTAATAGCCAGACCAATTTTAAGGAAACTTGGGTTGAGAGAAATATTTTGAGAATGAAGCTTTCTGTGTCAAATACTGCACCCAGGGGCCAATTTACAGCAGGGAGAGAGCGGGCACGGAATATGATGATTGACAGGCCCTTGGGAGGGAGCGTGACTTTAGGTATCACAATCAACTTCATATATTTTGCCTTGGCCTCAGAGACCCTTAAATAGAAACTACCCCAACTCCAAATGACATATTCGTGGTGATTCCAGAAGACACTGGTCTCCTTTGACAATAAAACAAAAAGCCATGCTCCTCTCTTTCAACGCTGGGTCCTACCTTTCTGGCATTTGCACTTGAAAGTCTTCCAACACGTTTGAAGTGAGAGACTTGAAATTTGTCTGGTTGCTTGGAGTACATAGTTTGGTAGATCTCAGTGTTCCTAGGACAGCTGAGATTTTCCTGTCCTTTCTAGCCACAGGAAAAGCTCCTGTGTTACAACTCAGCACCATGTCAGAGAGATACTGTTTTGTACCTTTCCTACTGCTCACTGGCTGTTCAGAATCTGGTCAGACCAAGAGAATGGCTTCTATTGTCTCTTCTGTCTCAAAGGGTGCCCAGGAGGGATCTGGAAAAGTCTTCTTTTTAAAATAAACATCTCTGTATGTGTATTAAATTTCTTTCAGGGAAAAGGAAAATTACTAGAAATCAAGTTGCAAATTAATCAACTAGCCATCCAAAAGCATGCAGCTACCTGGAGCAGCTGGGCCAGTTTGCATTCCTCATCAATTGTGGAAAAGGTATTATGTAGACCAGGACAAGAAAATGTTATTTGACCCTATTCTAGGAAAAGAGTCCTTTTAATGAATAGATGATTCCCTACAGGTCACAACTCCTCTACTCTTTCATGCAAGATTCACACAAATTTTTCAAGTTGTTGCTATGCTCATCCTTGAGCAAACTGGCCCTAACATCCCTCATGGGAAATACCTATTAGTGTTTAAAACTAGTAGTAATATTTTACAGACTGGGGTCAATAATTAACTCTAGCAGTGGACATCAAACTATAGTGGGCTTAAGATTCTACTAAGGAATCTTGTTAGAGCAACTGAATCAGAATCATTTAGTGGGGTCTAGGAGTCTGAATTCTGGTCATACGTGTTGAATGATTTGGACACAAGTAATCCCTTGGTCAGACCATTAGTAGTCCTGGCTCACAGAGTTGGCTTCTCCTTGGGGAGTTTATGGAAGAAACTACTAACTTAAATGTGTCTTCCTCTTTAGGCGTACCATGTTATCCAATAGAAAGCCACTTTTTTTTTGAGGCATTGGGGTAGCACTATCTATTAAAATATGAGTATATTAACTTGAAAAATAAGCATATTTAATGCATCAAGGACTATTAATATACTGAGCATAGAAAAGTTTACTAGACTTCAACCAGAAGAATTCTGAGAGACTGAAACAGGGAAGTAATGAGTCACTGCAACAGGGCTCAAGCACACCAGGGAACAGAAGGAGGTCAACCAAGAGTAGGAAGAGCAAGATTTCTACATTCGAGGAAAAATAACACATCAGCCATGTCTACGCATGAAATGTTCTCATATGCACATTTAATTGTAGGTACATATAACAACCCTTGTAAAGAAGTCAGTAGTATCAGAAGTACCTTGGCAAAATATGTCCAAAGTTAATTTTTTTTAGGTTTAAGTCTGCTTCACTACTTTCTACCTTTGTGAGTTCAGGCAGAAAATTAATCTCTCTGTGTCTCAACACCCGCTTCTGTGTAGAGGCTGCATCAAAGCTCAATAAGATGAACACAGATTTAGTCATCACAGTGTCTGACACATAGCAAGAGATCAAATGTTAACTCTTCTTATTTTTCATTTGAAATGGCAACTAAGACTCAGAAAATTAAGTGGGTCAAAATAGCTTGCCAAGCAGTCTCCCAAGTCCTTACTGCTATGCACATAGATAATATATGCATATATATATTATAATTAAAAGAAGAAAAAGCTGTGGCAATGTTATCTGTTGATGCCAAATCAGAATGTACAGATTCTAAAGCAATTTGTGACAAAAAATGCCACTGATCTACAGAAACTCTCTGGCTCTGTAACAACTACCCTTCCACTCCCTGCCCCACCCCCCACCCCCCACCAGCTCTTACACCAATTCTGACACTTCCTAATGCACTGGCTACCTTTCTCAAGGGGAATAAGCTTTAATAGAAATAAATCACCTCTAGCCACTCCTGCAAGAGCAGAATGCACCAAAGTAATGATTTCCTTAAAGCATTTGATCTAAGTGTTAAACAGCAATGGTTAATAAAGCATAACGTGAGATTTTTCCTTCTCTCACTCTCCTAAGTACTGAACTCCAAATTGTCCAGTTAGCCCTTGGAGCATGTACTCTAACCTCCCTGCCCCACCCCCCACCCCCCACCAGCTCTTACACCAATTCTGACACTTCCTAATGCACTGGCTACCTTTCTCAAGGGGAATAAGCTTTAATAGAAATAAATCACCTCTAGCCACTCCTGCAAGAGCAGAATGCACCAAAGTAATGATTTCCTTAAAGCATTTGATCTAAGTGTTAAACAGCAATGGTTAATAAAGCATAACGTGAGATTTTTCCTTCTCTCACTCTCCTAAGTACTGAACTCCAAATTGTCCAGTTAGCCCTTGGAGCATGTACTCTACATTATGTATGGAGGAGAAATATTGACAGTGAGTGCACTTAACAAAGCCTGCTTGGTGCTCTGAGGTTCAAGCCAGAGAGTATCCATGATCAGCACACTCGCGCAGCTGTGAAAAGGCCAATGAGTACAAGACTCTGGTCTCTGGATGAGCCCCACAGCAAGCTTTTTAAGTAACAAAACTGCTGGACTAATGTGTATCAAGTAGCTAGGTGCAAAGGGAACCCGATCTGGAAAGGATTTTAACCTCTGGTCGCAGCTTCCCTTTCCTTTCTGTCCTGCGACTTTTTAGTTAAAAGCTTTGATAGAGAAGTATAAGTGCTGTGAGTCATTTTTTTTTTCAGTGAAGTAGAGAGTTTTATTTTTCCTTCAGCTTTGTTTCATATTCACAATTTAGGATTCCCATTAATCTCATGCTATTTGTACCTAAGTCATTATACCCAGGACTGCTGATGGTTAAATGGTTGGGGCAGAGAAACAATGGTACAAGATTAAACTTTAGGCCTCTGAGCAAAATTCTGCCAAATACTTATTCACCTCAAACTGGAGTCCTCAGGATAAACAGGAAATTTCCTGCCTTAAACCAGGAGACATAGCAAAATTTCATTGTGGCACATATACTGTGACCATTCATCTCATGCTGGTTGAATTTTTCTTTTTCCTATAGCTGTAACTTCAGTTCTTCATATTTCCAGCAAAAGTAATTGCAGTCTCTAGCTACAGACTTAGTCCTGCTCACTCCCCTATTTCCCTGGTTAATGTTACCACTCTCCTGGCCTCTGAGTTCAAATCACCATGAGAAGTATTCCCCTGCCAGTCATCTAAGCGCATGGTGGTGATGAGGCCAAAGATGGTTGCAGGCCTGGTTTGAAATACTAGTGATGCCATAACTTTGAGAGCCAGGTAGGACAGGATTTGCGGCCCCAGACACCAATTCCCACTGACAGTACACCCAGGCTACTGTTAGATCAGTTTCTGGTTTGGCATGCTGTATGATGACATGTTGGCTGTATTCTGAAAACCTTCCAAATGACAAGCTAGTTTCTAGAATTCATTGTCATTTCAAGTTTGTGTATCTGACAGTATATTCACAATTTCAACTGAGGCAATCCCAACTCAGACTAGCTTAAGAAAAAAAAAAAATTCTTCGCAATGAAAGTCCAAATATGAATCTAAAGTCAACTACAGCTAGGTCCAGCTCCTCAGAAGACTGATAATCAATCTTTCTTTTTCTCCATCTCTCCATCTCTTTTTCTCCTTCTCTTCTTCCCACCTTCCATTCTTCAGCTTTGTTTTTTTCTCTACTAGTTTTATTCTCAGGCACATTTTTTTTTCCCCACAGAGGGCGAGTCTGTTAGGTACAACTCTCAGAAGCATCTCCCTCACAGCTTTCATAAATGGCTCAGTGAGGACTCCGAGTTATCAGGCTGGGTCCTGTCATCACTCCTGAACCAATTGCTGTGGTCAGGGTGGAGGTAGAGTGTTCTTCTCATTAGCTGGTTGTGAGTCACATACCTTCTCCTGGGCCTCTGGGTGAAGGCAGAGTTATAAGTGAATAGGACATGATGTTTTTCAAAGAAAGGAACAGACAGAAAAATTAATTTCACTTTATTGCTCATGGACGGGCAGTTTATAACTGTCCAGTACTCTGCCTTTGTATCTCAAAGAGGAACTATACTTTGTACCTCTTTTCTCTTAAGCAGGCTAGTGTGCAACCTCTATTTTCTTCAGTTATGCATTGAACGGTCTGCTTGTTTGCACGTTACAGTGCATGGAAACGACTAAAGACTTCTTCTGTTTATAGAATCCCCTGGCAAAATGTCTCAACAAATGTCTAATGTTGTTCATGACTGTACTGAGCTCAAAGGCTTTCCAGCTGCACAGGGAAGGCACTCCTGTGCTGTGCTCCAAGCTTCTTGTGGCTTGCAATACTGTGTGTAAGGACTAGCATACTAATGGGTCTATCGTGCCAGTGTTCCACCTGACCAACTATGGAGACAAGGCAGGCTGGGCATCGGTGGTGCTGAACGAAAACCCATCAAGTAGGCTGGGTGAGTTTCTTGGGGGGCAACTAAGCTTGTAGTTTTCTAGAGCTTCTAAAGCTCTCAGAACATTTTAAAGTGAATTAGCAGAGTGGATTAATCCTTCCAATTTTACTACAACTGAAATTTAGGAAAAAAAAAGAAGCAATCACATAGTATAGTAAATAGTAGCCAAAATTATTCTGTCATTCCATGAGTTTCTTTTTTTTTAAACTTTTTATTTCATATTGGTGTATAGCTGATTAACAATGTTGTGATAGTCTCAGGTAGACAGCAAAGGGACTCAGCCATAGACATACATGTATCCATTTTCCTCCAAATTCCCCTCCCATCCAGGCTGCCACATAACACTGAGCAGAGTTCCCTGTGCTATGTAGTAGGACTTTGTTGGTTATCCACTTTAAATATAGCAGTGTATACATGTCGACCTCAAACTCCCTAACTAATCCTTTCCCTCCATGAGTTTCTGATTGATGATGTCCTATAGAAGATTATAAGAATGCTAACTGAGATTTCCCATAACATCCAGTATAGGACATGATTTCAATCAAATTAATGCACTAGGTCAAGCCGTGTTGCGGATGTTGTTTCGGTGCTGATGATTAAAATGAAAAGGTAAATGTATTCTAATATTACATGCCTTCAGCTCGGGGAAATTTTTGACATATTTTCCTGTGTATGAATCTAATTGCTAAGAGATAGCTCACTTTTCATAGAGACACATACCCAGATACTTTGAGACAAGGAGGGCCATGCATGACCATGCTCCGCATCAAGAACTCTCAAAATGTAATGTAATAGTCTAACTTCTTTGAAATTCCAAAGCTCAAGCTTTATTCAGTGTTATTCCTTCCATTCTACACCAATGTAGAGGACTGATGAAGAAGAGAACTAGAGAAATACAGTCTAGAACTATGGGTGATATAGTTGATTCTTCCTGTTCCAACATCTCTCGACACATTCTTTTTCCCCTTTGGACTCTTTCTCTCCTTTGAATACTAGTTCCTCCTCAAAATCATCCTTTAAAGTTTGCACTAGAGCACAATCCAAATCATGCAAGCACTGTGCACTGACCACATGGATGCTACTGCATTTACCTCTATGGATACAGATAAAAACCATCAAATTCATGGATAAATGCAGTGAAATACGAAGGGCATGGCTCTATTACCTTCATCAAATGTGCAAAAAAAAAAAAAATGCATACAAGTTAGCTTGTATCTTTCTCTTCAGACCAGTAAGAAACACAAAAGTTATTCTTGCCATATTTATGGATGCAACTAAAATCAACTGCCTGAATGGGAGCCACAGTTGCTAATTTGCCATGTTTTCAGCATTTATAATTCATCTAGATACAACTACTAATTAGCTACTGTTGGTAAACTTAGATTTCTGCACAAGTCAATGCCTTGGTAATCTGGTTCCTCTTATTTTCTGATGTATCGGAGGGGGAAAAAAAATGGTTTCTGTTCCAAGAAGCTGAATATTCCTCAACTAAAGTAAGTATTTAGAAAAGCCAGTTTAACACCAAATGCAGCCATCCTGTTTGAGAACTGGCATATTTGGGTAAATGGAAATATTTTACACATGCTAGATGCTGCTGACTGAAATCTCAATGGAAAGAAAACACTAGTGCTAGACTGGAGAAAATAATTCACTTATAAAGTATTTCATCGAGGTTTTACTTTGTGGCAGCTGATTTATCTATTACTCAACTGTCTAATTATCTTTTTCTCTTCCTTCCTTAAAAAGTCCTAATTAGATTCAGAGCATCACAGTACTTAGTTAAAAACAAGAACAACAACAACAAACTCTTTTCGGCATTAAGAGACAGTCATAGCACCTCTTTCTATCTCAGTGAGGTAGAAGTGGATATCTGCTAGTGGTTCCTGGGAAAGTTTTTTGGTTTCTTTTTTTTTAACTGATGAAAGTGAATATTTGTGACTGGCTCTTCATCCCCCATACCTCCTTCCCCAACCTGCTTTTCTTTCTGCCTTGAATAGAACTCATCTCAGTATCTGAGGTTGAGGCCAACATCCTACATCATAAAGGAAAGCCCAAAATGTCATATATATGTTAACACTGGCAACAATGAAATATTGAACTAAGAGCTACAGCCTCATACATCTAGCCTTCTAGAAAAGAAAAGAAAATTGCTTTAAAAATCATCAAAAAATGGGATTTTTGTTACCTGCAATTGAATCCATGAAATTGACATGTGAACTTCACTTTCTCTTTAACTGGTCAAGAGCACCACTCAAGTCTAATCACTAAGTGGAAAGGTTCAGAGTTATCTAAGACAGTCACAAACACACTCTCCAAATTCCATTTAATTTAAACCCATTACAATTATAGGAACATGGGCATTATAGTTTTCATGGAGTTTTCTGATATGCATTATACACTTATAAGTTGTTGCCTTAATATCTATAACTGTAATTAAACTCTCTTTCCAAATAAAGGAAACTGTGGGTCTAAGAGGACAAATAATCTTTTAAAGGACATAAGACCTAATAAATGGCTAAGTCATGACTAAAGCTCAAGGTTTCTGATTCCAGGTCTGGTGTTTCTCTGTAATACACTGAACCTAGGTCAGAGAGGAAGGACAGAGATAATGCAGTCTTGATTTCAATACCTGCTGCTGCTGCTAAGTCGTGTTAGTCATGTTCGACTCTGTGTGACCCCACAGACGGTAGCCCACCAGGCTCCTCTGTCCCTGGGATTCTCCAGGCAAGAATACTGGAGTGAGTTGCCATTTCCTTCTCCAGATTTCAATACCAGCAGTGGAAAATTCTATCTATTCCAAACCTGGAGGTAATGCAAGTTGCATGTAGGATGGACTGAAGTAAGAGGTGCTGGAATCTAGGTCGGGGTGCAAGTGTATGGGTGCAGGTGATGGTGAACACGCTTCTTATGTCACGAGCCCTGTGGTATCACTGTGAGTCCTGCTGGTTTCATGCTGCTTCCAGGACTGAGACCTCTTCCATGTGTGAATCCCACTCACTGGGGCAGTATAGAAAGCACTCATGATTTTCCATCTTGTTTATAATATGAGCTGAAAAAATATGCTCCATATTTCTCAGTTTCTTTTCTTTTGGGTCATTATTTGTTATTTGGAAGTTAACTATCTTCTTGAACTATGGGAAGCAATTGAGAGAGCTATTTTATACAAATGTATAAATAAACTGAGATACAGCAAGTTATGTTAGAATGTTTAGCATTGGTGACGAAAATCATCAACAGATACTAGGAAGCATTTACTGTGAGCAGCAGTCAGGTGCTATAAGCTTGGTCCTCCTGTCATGTCCAGACGTTTTAAAATCATGATTCTTGATTTATAATACTTGAGCTTTATGCCAGAGACAAGTGAGGTTCTAAGGATATTTTCAGTGTGTTGTGTCAGCTCAGTGGCTCTTTCAAAGACAGATCATTAGAGGTCACCTTATCAAAACAGGAGGGAAGAGAAGAGGACACGACTTTTAAGAAAATGACATAGACAAAAGACATAACAAAAACTGTTTAGAACCAATTACATCCAAGATAGCAGAATATTAAACTTCCAGTGGACCTTGGGCCTCATCAGTTAAGTTCAGCTCCGTTGCTCAGTCATGTCTGACTCTTTGTGACCCCATAGACTGCAGCATGCTAGGCTCCCCTGTTCAAAACCAAATCCCGGAGCTTGCTCAAACTCATGTCCATCAAGTCAGTGAGTTTTGCCAAGAGAATGCACTGGTCATAGCAAACACCCTCTTTCAACAACACAAGAGAAGACTCTACACATGGACATCACCAGATGATCCATACCAAAATCAGATTGACTATATTCTTTGCAGCCAGTGATGGAGAAGCTCTATACAGTCAGCAGAAACAAGACAGGGAGCTGACTGTGGCTCAGATCATGAATTCCCTATTGCCAAATTCAGACTTAAATTGAAGAAAGTAGGGAAAACCACTAAACTATTCAAGTATGACCTAAATCAAATTCCTTATATAGTAGAAGTGACAAATAGATTCAAGGGATCAGATTTGATAGACAAAGTGCCTGAAGAACTACGGATGGAGGTTCATGACATTGTACAAGAGACAGTGATGAAGATCATCCAAAAGAAAAGAAATGCAAAAAGGCAGAATGGCTCTCTGAGGAGGCCTTACAAATAGCTGAGAAAAGAAGAGAAGTGAAAGGAAAGGAGCAAGGGGGAGATAGACCCATGTGAATGCAGAGTTTCAGAGAACAGCAAGGAGAGATAAGAAAGCCTTCCTCAGTGATCAGTGGAAAGAAAGAAAGAAAAATAATAGAATGGGAAAGACTAGAGACTTCTTCAAGAAAATTAAAGATATCTTGGGAACATTTCATACAAAGATTGGCACAATAAAGGACAGGAATGGGTATGGACCTAACAGCAGCAAAAGATATTAAGAAGAAGTGGCAAGAATACACAGAAGTACTATACAAAGAAGACCTTCATGACCAAGATAACTACGATGGTGTGATCACTCACCAAGCACCAGACTTTCTAAATTGTGAAGTCAAGTGGGTCTTAGGAAGCATCACTACAAACAAAGCTAGTGGAGGTGATGGAATTCCAGGTGAGCTCTTTCAAATCCTAAAAGATGATGCTGTGAAAGTGCTACACTCAATATGCCAGCAGATTTGGAAAACTCAGCAGTGGCCACAGGACTGGAATAAGTCAGTTTTCATTCCAATCCCAAAGAAAGGCAATCCCAAAGAATGCTCAGACTACCGCACAATTGCATTCATCTCACATGCTTGCAAAGTAATGCTCAAAATTATCCAAGCCAGGCTTCAACAGTACGTGAACCAAGAACTTCCAGATATTCAACTGGATTTAGAAAAGGTCTAGGAACTAGAGATCAAATTGCCAACATACGTTGGATCATTGAAAAAGCAAGAGAGCTCCAGAAAAACATCCACTTCTCCTTTATTGATTATGCCAAATCCTTTTACTGTGTGGATCACAAGAAACTAGGGAAAATTCTTGAGCCTCATAAGCTCATTGTAATTTATTAGCATATATTAAATGACCCACCAGTCCATGACTGTTCTCAGGCCAACCATAAAAGGCCAAAAGTGGGCACTGACCCAGTACCTGGAAATCCCTGCCATTTGCCTCCTCCCCTAAATAGTTGGAATAATCCTTCTGTTCACTGGCCTGTGAAAATACCCAGCCCATAAAAACTAACCACTCCAACTTTCAGGGCTCTCTCACCTTTTGAAATGGCCCACATACTGTCTGTGGAGTGTTTCTCTCTAAATAAATAATTCACTTCCTACCTATAACTTTGTGTCACTAAATTCTTTCAGTGACATCAAGAACCTCAGATCCACCAGGAATACTATTAAGGCCATCTGTCTCTCTCTCGCTTTTTAAAATTGTGGTCTAATCATTCACAGGCCAGCTTTGTGGTTCTCAACTGCGTATAATTTGGCAAATACCCTTCCACTGTAAACTGGTACTAGCGTGCCAGAAACACAGTACCATTAGCTATTTCAATCACAAATGCTTCTCTGGAGAAGGACGACATCTATACTCTTCTCATCTTCCATCACCTTCCTCACAGTGTCTTGCACAGAGTAGGCCCCAAGAAAAGGAGAAAGCCTAAACAAGAGGAATGGGATATAAAAACGTGGAAACCAAAGATCAACTTCAGATTTCAATTGTTTCACAGTTTTGCCTTCTGTTAACTTGGCCTGGGAGAAAACACACAGGCTGCTCACTGAGCCACTCCAGTCCTGCGTTTTGCCTGAGGCACAGCAAGATAATGGTTCTTTCCTTTGTAAGTCAGTGACCTTTGTGTGTCTGGCACTGACCTGAAGGCATAACAAGGATGTCAGGGATGGTGTCTCTCTTGTAGAATCACATCCCTTGAATAAAAGAGAGAATGCCTTAAGGTATTAGGGTGATGAGAATGAAGACAACATAGCTGCAACACACAGGAAAACATCCCTGCTGCAAACATTTCCCTATCAGTCTATTTATCACCACTTCTGGTCCACTTGGCCCTATTCCTATACTAAGAGAGAAAGCAGTTGGTTGGAGGAGGAGTGTTCCAGAGCATTAGCCAAATCCCAGTTTGAATGCTTAACAACTGACAGTGTTTACTAAAAGTACTTCATTCACTACATAAAAGCACATTAACTAGACATCTCTGTTGGTGATGTCACCCCTAATCCCCATGACATTTGAAGTGGGCATCAGATCCTTCTTCCATTTCATGTGAAGCATTTATGTAGCTGTGTATCTGTTAAAGAGGGCCATGTTGTTTCCCAGAACTGGCTGCATGTCAGCAATGTCTAAAATCGTACATAGCAGATCATCTTTATCACTTAATGAACAGTGTGTGAATCTAGCTTGGAACACAATTTGGCTTGGAACCTTTAACACGATTTCTCCAACATAATGAATGATATGGCATTAATAACATTGTAACTAATACACAAAAATGGATTCTATTTATTCCACTCATTACCCATCCATGATACATTAACTTTTGGATATCTTTTAAAAAGTTAACACTTAACTGGCTATACTCCAATATAAAATGAAAAGTTAAAGAAAAAAAAATATGTTAACCTTAGACTGAATCCTCTTACCACTTTGTTGGCCTTTAGGTCATAATTTCTGCCTTCTCTTGTCTCTTCTGAAAAAATACAAGCTCTTTAGCTTTGACTCCTGAAAGCTGAATGAATGTGAGCAAGATTCATTGTAAGCATCCAATGGCATCATGCATGTGAAGATGTCTTATAAGATACAAGCATTATGCAAATGTGAGCGATTATTGATATTACCAATAACTTCTGTAATTACATGGAGAGGTCCTCAGGTAACAGGTGTTGTCCTGTTGTTGTTCAGCTGCTAAGTTGTGCTGAATCTTTGTGACCCCATGGACTGCGGCATGCCAGCCTTCGCTGTCCTACACTAACTCCCAGAGTTCGTTCAAATTCATGTCTGTTGAGTCAGTGACAATGGACTCATTTTCCCGAGAGCTTTGTATATATTATCTCACTTAATTCTCACAATAATCCTGTCATGTGAATACTATCATTTTATATAGAAGAGGGAAACAAAACCTAGGGAGGCTAAGTAACTTGGCTAGCATGATACAACTACCAAGTGTTGACGAGGTAATGAAACCAAGTCCTCCCCAAATTGAGTTCCCATGATGAGCTTAGGATGAAACTTTCTGTCCAAAACTTTATTCCCTTTCTTGTATACTCCCAATCCCCATTCCCCTAAGGGTTGAGGAATATCAAAGAAAGGAGGGATGGAAACCAAGCAGGACCATGTGGTACCCTCGCAGGTCCAAAAGTCATTCTGTGTCATTTCTTTTTTATAGGAAAAAGCTACAGCTTCCTAGGGCTTCTGTTGAGATTCAAGCAGTTGCTAGTTAGAGAAGTGAGGGAATGCAGAATCAAAGGAAAAGCAGTCCAGAAACAGCAGTTCAGTGATAAAACAGAGTCCTCATTCTCCCTCGAGGGGTATATAGGGCAAGCTGACCCAAGTCTGAATTGTTTTGCAGGAACTGAGACCCCCTTCCAGGTGGAGGGTGGTGTCTACACACGCAAGCACAGAGACTCTAGACTGACTGAAACCGGAAGGCTGATGATTGAGATTCTTGGAGCACCACCTTGCCACCTCATCACCAACCAATCAGAAGAAAGTCATGACCCCGCAACCCTCAAATGTAGCCTTTAAAAACCTTATGCCTTGGCTATTCAGTAAGACAACATTGCTTGGTTCTAAACTCTAATGTTTAGATTTGCTTGCTTTCAGAGTGCATTGGCCATGCAAGCTTGGGATCAGCAACAGTAAAACCTGATGTGAAACCAAAGTAATACTGTGAAAAAAACAAATATAAATAAAAATTGTGAGTAGTTGCTGTTTGGGATTATCACTATCACTGTTTCCCTCTAAAAGTACAGTGAATGGAATTTTCTTAAATTCCTTTTACTCTGAGAAAGCTTCAGGAAAGATTCACTCTGGGACTTCCTTGGTGGTCCAGTGGCTAAGATACTGTGTTCCTAATGCAGGGGGCTGAGTTTCAGTTCCTGGTCGGAGAACTCAATCCTGCAGGCCACAACTAAAAGGTCCTTTACACCACAACAAAGATCAAAGATCCTACGTGCCACAGCTAAGACCCACTGCGGCCAATTAAATTAAAAAAAAAAAATTAAATAAATTAAAAAAAAAAAGGTAAGTTCATTCTGTGCTGATTAAGAAATGGAGAGTAAATCTGTTTCCTGGTCTCTTAGCAAAACTGGAGTCTACCAGCTATTAGCACATACTTCTTGGGGTAAGGGCATGGTAGGTTGTTGGACCCTGACCTACTCCAAGGACATCTGGAGCTGGAAATGGTGAAACAACATCTTGAACCACAGCCCACCCCTCCCCTAAATGATCTCACAATTCCCCATTTATTTGCTCTAGACCTTTTAGCTAAAGGGCTTGAGCAAAAGTTCAGTTTGCGCTAAGGCTAAATGACAACTATTCTCTAGGATCTGTAACTCAGCTTGCTTCATCCCTGCATACAATTACTTCCCCTCTTCCAATGTACCTTTCTGTCACAGATGCAAAATAAGCATGAAATTGCCAGTGGTGGAAGAAGTCCTCATCTCAGCCTATCATTCCAACACACACTGGCTCTGCAAATTTTCTGACATAGCTCATACCTCTCTCTCACTGCTGCCTTTGTACCCTGGTCTTCCTTCTGCTCTTCACATGAACCAATCTCTTCAGGACTTCTGTATCTATACTCTGCAGGGGTAGTGCATGCATTTCTGCATCTGCGACTCGTGAATTGTTATAATCCAAAGGAGCCCCCAGACCAGCACACACATTTGTGTATACAAACGCCTTGGCTTGGGCATCTTCCTGTTGTTATCTAAAACTCAATTCAAATAATATTTTATCTGAGAGGCCTTCCTTGAATGCTTGATCTAACTATTCCCCACTGTCTCACATGAACCTCTTCAGGAGCTTCACTCACTGTCTCACACTTCCCCTTGGTTTTGCTGTTATCCTCAAAACATTTATTACTACCTGAAGCTACACTATTCATTGCCTGTTCACCACTGTATTATTTGTCTTTTCCTTTGGGATTTACACTTCTTGAGAGTAGTGTTTCATTGACCACTGTATCCCCTACGTCTAAAGCAATGCTTCGTAATTTAAGCACTCAATATATATTTGTCAAATGAAGTAACAAACCGGTTGACACAACTACTCCAGCTTCTAGCACTGAAAGATCAATAACTTGCCTGAATTACTGCAGCGTGAGGCTGACTATATGCAGTGTTACGTTACATGGAAGAGAGTAAGTGGGAAATTGTATTAGCTGTTTTTGCCAACGTCGAGAGCCCGGGCTTCAGCATTCACTTATAGCAGTGTGCTGCATTAAAAGGGGATGGCCTTTGAGCACCAACAATGTCTCATAATTGCTCCTTTAATAAACTTCAATGTAAAAACTGGGGTCCACAGAATAAAAAGTGAATTCACAACACAATGTACAGGGAAAAAATATTTAAGGATGACAGTGTTAAAGCCCTGTTAAAATAACTACTCTTAACAACTTTGGAAATAAGTCTTGAAGTTCCTCCAATAGTACAGCATTATTGTTTTATTTAGTAACTGCTAATTAAGGAAGAAACGCCAGACCTTAGAGTGTGTGTGTGCTCAGGCATGCCTGACTTGCGACCCCAAGGACTATAGCCTAACAGGCTCCTTTGTCCGTGGAATTTTCCAGGCAAGAATACTGGAATGGGTTGCCATTTGCTTCTCCAATTCAAAGATTCATCCTTTAGTCTGAAGGAGGCAAGGCAGATACAGAGAAAAATATACAGATGCTCAAACACTTCGAGGGTTTGAGAAAAAAAAAAAAAGTGCGTGGCAGCTGAATCAAGCTGAAGAAAAGGAGAAAGAAGAAAGTGATGTCAAAGAGGGCACAGATAAAAATCAACACTATTAATAAGTTAAGAACAAAATGAAGAATCAAAAATTTTGAGTTAATAATGCTTGAGACCTCTAGGGAATATACAAAAAAAGTAAAGTTTGTTAATACTGTGTATTAATTGATATTGGTGATGACTCCCTTTCTATATTGTATTCCCACTGTTTCTTTGGTATCTAGAATAATAAGGAAGAATGGCACCCCAACCCAGTACTCTTGCCTGGAAAATCCAATGGACGGAGTAGCCTGGTGGGCTGCAGTCCATGGGGTCGCTAACAGTCGGACAGACTGAGCGACTTCACTTTCACTTTTCTCTTTCATGCATTGGAGAAGGAAATGGCAACCCACTCCAGTATTCTTGCCTGGAGAATCCCAGGGATGGGGGAGCCTGGTGGGCTGCCGTCTATGGGGTCACACAGAGTTGGACACGACTGAAGTGACTTAGCAGCAGCATAATCTTCATGAAGAAAGCATGCTACTAGAAGGAAATGGATTCTGTGTGGGAATTTCTCAAGTTCTTCTGAGCTCTATGATGATATAGCATTTGAAAATATCTAACCTTTGAAAAATCCAAAACCAAAAATGATATACTCCATAATTTCATCATATTTCTCAAAGAGTAATCACATTAAAATCATGAACAGGGGCATTAAAACATAAAAACATGCTCCTGCACACATGCACACACTCATATGGCATAGAAGTCATAAGTGCATATGAAATCTCTAATAGATGCTATAGGGTATTCCATCAGTGGTAACATGAGATGGATGCATGATAATAAAAATACTTCTGCTTTCTTTTAATTACTATTTTATTTTATGACTTTAAAAGGGTTTTTCAAAACAAAACTGCTGTCAAACAGGTGAACTGTTTTTTTTCTGAAGAGAAGTTTCTTGGGCCTATGAGTAATGTTAGAGCCAGGCATTGGTTCTTTCTGTAGAAGGATGCCCTTCATCTACCTCTCAAAGTCCTCAGAGAGTAAATTAAATGATGTCCTTAAAGTTCTCTTAGCTGGCGGTATTACAAATGTGAGGCAATGTGTAACTGGGCCAGTCGAGACCGTTAATCTGCAACAGCTATAGAGGAAGTACAGTTCCTATTACATGGCCGCCCCTTGGAGACAGAGAGAGCCATCTGGCCGCTTACCTTGAGTGGAACACTGGATTCAGGACTGAGAGAGAAAAGGGTCCCTGGAGGAAGGAATGGCCTGGGAACCCACCCACGCCTGTGAGGCGTTTGTACACTCGCCCACATGTGGTGCTCTAGGGGACCCTTTGGACTATAACGACGCAAGGAAAGCAGATGTGTACGTGCGCACACTGCCCCCAGGACAGGACGCTACAACGTGAGGGGGACTCAAACCACAGCAGCCGCAAAAAGCGGCTGATCCGAGCAGTTTTAAGGGATTTACTTAAAGAGAGATCTTTAAGGTAAGGAAAAACCAAAACCCAAACCAAAATCTCCCTGCCTACCTTGCCATAGCCAAGAATTTAGGGGCTCATTCCTTAGAAATTNGACCCTTTGGACTATAACGACGCAAGGAAAGCAGATGTATACGTGCGCACACTGCCCCCAGGACAGGACGCTACAACGTGAGGGGGACTCAAACCACAGCAGCTGCAAAAGGCGGCTGATCCGAGCAGTTTTAAGGGATTTACTTAAAGAGAGATCTTTAAGGTAAGGAAAAACCCAAACCCAAACCAAAATCTCCCTGCCTACCTTGCCATAGCCAAGAATTTAGGGGCTCATTCCTTAGAAATTTAGCCCTGCTATTCTTCTGAAAACAATTTAAAAAAATTAATTTCAAGCTTAAAAAAGTTTATAAAATATAGAGAACTTTGGTATACCCTTTCGTAGTTTTAATGATTTGTATTACTTTGCCACCATTTTCTCTCTCATTACATTAACTAACTTAATGTTGGCATATATATTATATATGCATACTGTGGATACATATGTATCTCAAACTCACAAAATTTAACAATGTGACGCTTATCTAATCGATAGCCTATATATTCCAGTTTTATTAAATCACCCAGTTATGGCCTTTTAGCTTTTCTTTTATTTCTCTTTAGTATAAGATCCAACAGTGCATGGTTGTTTATTGCATTTAGTTGGCACATCTGCTCTTTCCTTTTATTTCCATTTAAGTAATATATACCCAGTTGGCATACTCCATAAGTGACGTGTCCTTCTTAGGGTGTCATATCTGAAGTCACCGTGTCCATCTGCCACTCATTAGTGATGTTAATTTTGATCACCAAGTCAAAGTTTTGTCCATTTTTTCCACTGTACAGTAACTATTTTCCCCCTTGAGACTAATAAGCATTCTGTGAGGAAACAGTTGGAGATTATGCAAATATTCCGTTTTTCAAACTTTTCCTCTAGATTTAGTATCCATTGATAATTATTGTCTAAAAGAATTTGTTCTCTCATGGTTGCAAATAATGTTTTCCCAAATTCACTATTTTCTCCACAGTGACCAGTTTGGCATCAATTAGGAAGAACCATCCTTTTTTCTCCATTTATTTAATTGTTTGTTTACCTATTATTTATAATTATGCATTCATGGATTCCCATTTTATTCACTGTGTTATATTACATTATGCTTCTTAATTTTGGATGCTGAAATTATTCCAGATGCATACAATGGGAGCCCCTTCAAGCTGGCTCCTATTTTTTAAAAAAATGCTTCCTTTCTCTCTCTCTTTTTTAATAAAAGCACTTATTCAACAATGTTTCAGGCTTATCTTATACCATCCCTGCCCTGGACCTGGACTTACCCACGTATTCAACTAGCCCTAGTATTTTTAGTAGGCAATGACATTCAGAAACCAACATCTAGATTTTAAGCATGCTCATTATTCCCACAGAGAAGGCAATGGCAACCCATTCCAGTGCTCTTGCCTGGAGAATCCCAGGGACAGCAGACCCTGGTGAGCTGCCGTCTATGGCGTCACACAGAGTCAGACACGACTGAAGCAACTTAGCAGCAGCAGCAGCATTATTCCCAAAGTGTCATTGTTTCTTGTGCTTTCAATGGAAATTATATGTTTCTACTGATATTTCCAATTCCAGTCTAACCCAGAAAGTTTCTTCTTCCCTCCTCTCATTCCATATTCCCTTTTATCACCAATATCACATTTATTGATTTGTTCAGTCCTGCAATGCACACAAATTACTGTTAGAGTGGTTAAACCCAAGAGTTTAAGAAATCATTTGCAGTTTTCCCCTCCAGATTGAGGAAAATCACGGTACTCTTCAAAAGATAGGTGTAGATATTTAAAACGTAAATTGAATGTAAATTATACCTTCGTAAGTATATGCTGCTGCTGCTAAGTCATGTCAGTCGTGTCCGACCCTGTGCAACCCCATGCGACTCCATAGATGGCAGCCCACCAGGCTCCCCTGTCCCTGGGATTCTCCAGGCAAGAACACTGGAGTGGGTTGCCATTTCCTTCTCCAGTGCATGAAAGTGAAAAGTGAAAGTGAAGTCGCTCAGTCGTGTCCGACTCTTCATGATCCCATGGACTGTAGCCTACCAGGCTCCTCTGTCCATGGGATTTTCTAGGCAAGAGTACTGGAGTGGGTTACCATTGCCTTCTCCAATGGTAAGTGTATAATTATATTAAAATATTTGCATTAGTTATTTGTTTTTTTCCTTTAAGTGTGATCTTCTTGAGATTATTCGTTTCTGGTTGGAGCTAGTTTTCAGTTTTCTTCTTCCTTTCCTTCCTGATTTGATACTTTTGAATACTTAGAACATTAACAAACTTCCAAAAGCCCAAACTGTACAAAAAATTGGACTCAGAGAAGTATTACCTACTCTACCATCCTAACTCGCTGTCCTGCCATTGTTGCAGAAACTAGTAATTGAGAAACCAAGCACCACACTCGGAGAGCTGGCGAACTCAGCTTTATTATGCCAGCGGGCCCAGAGGAGAAACACTGTAAGCTCTGAGTTCTGGACAAAGGGGTTACATGGTTTTTATAGACAGACTATAGTGGGTAACACTAGCTGCTAATAGGCTGGTTTAAATTAAGGGGTTTCGCAAGTATGGGAACAGCAGTCAAGATAGGGAGGGGAATGCCTGACCTTTAGATGGACAGGCATGTTAAGCAGGTTTGCAGAGACTGGGCAGTTGCAAAGAGCAGGATAAGGGTGAGTGAGATAAGCTCCAGTTCCTCTTATTGTAAGTCCCCACCTTCTGAGACTATGTGACATAATGTGATTAAGACTTTGCAAGGAGCAAGCTGAGTTACAGAGGCAGAAGAAGCAGGAGGATATATAATATTTTAACTTTTCCTCTTCACCACTGCCTTGTAGATGTAAGTTATTTGGGCTAAGTCTACTGTATTTCTTTTTTAAAAGTAAGTGGATACACGTATATTTTGTTTTATACTTTTCTCCTTAAACAAAATTTAGTATGTGATATATATACTTGTATAGTAACCTACTTGTAAATAAGACAAAAGTCAAGAAAGAAGATAAAACATATCCTACTATTATGTAATTATTTTTACAAATATCCATTAGATGCATAAGAACACAAGATGAAGACAGTTTTTCTTGACTTCCTCTTTAATTCTGGAGTCTTTTATCCAGTTGCTCAACTCTAGTATATTTGTAGATTATTTTATTAATAATTAGGTAAGTAGACTATATGTTACTTTTTAGTAACTCTTCAACTATGGTTCAAAACCTTCCCAGTTTCATTAATGCAATGATCTTCTCTAATTTCCCCCACCTTTTCCCCAACCTTCAGCAACAACAAAAAATGCAATCCTGGGTTGTTCTTTTTTAGTTAAGTTTTATAGAATTTTTCTCTCTACTCTTTAGTCCTTTCTCTTTAATAACAGATTTCTCCTGATTTATTAGGCTCCTGCCCTCACTTGGAAGAGGTCATGATATGCCTTCAGGTCCAAAATCAATAATTACCACTATTTCTCTATACATTTTGGATTTTTCAAGATACTTTACTGTAACAGCAGCTATAAAGTACATTGCCTATTAGGTGAACATTTTGCATAGTGAGATAAAAAAAACTCTGGACAAGAAGCCAGGACATACTACCTTGATATCCAGTTCTTTCCTTGAACTTCCTTAAACTAAATCAGCAATCTGGGCTATGCATGTGTATGTGTAGCATTTGTGCTTAGCTAAAAAAAGATCTAGTCTTTGCTATAACTCCTAGGAGGCAAGCTCTAAAGCCATGGAATTTCCCAAGGGGTAGATGTGTCTTTATTATTGATAGTGACCTTTCATCCACATCTGATAGTTTATGCTAACAAGGGGACAAGGAGAGGGTCCCTAGATAGTTTATGCTAAGAAGGTGACTCGTGATGAGGGCCAGCCACTCCAGAATGTCACTGAAGAGTTGGTGCTCAGGGAGTATAGGTGGGAGGCTGGAGACTGAGTTTAACTACATAAGCAATAATTCAATTAATCATGCCTATGTAATGAAACCCTAATAAAAACACCAGAGCTCGAGTGAACTTTCCTCATTGCACTACTCCATGTATCGCTGTGCACTAATGTTGGGAGTGTACCAGATCCCCGAGGACAATGGAAACTTCACACCTGGAAACCTCCTAGATTTTTCCCTACACATTTCTTCCTTTGGGTGGTCCTAAATTACATTCGTTTACTCTAATAAAACCGCAATCATAACACTTTCCAGAGTTATGTGAGTCATTCTGCCAGTGATCAGACTTGAGGCTGGCCATGGGAATCGTTGAACTTATAGGCAGCCGCACTGAAATGAGGGGCCTTTGAACTATGAGCGGTTGTCTTCAGGGATGGCAGTAGCAGTATCATCACTGAGAGATGATAACTATTTGCAATGTATTTTTAAAAAGGAGTTAAAATATGACTTTAAACTCCTTTACACCCCTAAAATTCCAATTCTGTGCTACTTTCCATTAAATTCCCATTTTTTCAATTTCATGGTTCATTTTAAACCTGAGGGGAACAACCTATTGAAATACATACATACATTGGCAAATGAGGAAAATAAACAAAATACCCATATAACACAATCTTGCTAATGGAGATAGGGACAAAGAATTACAGAAAAGAGGCTTTCCTTCCAAATTATGTTTACAGTTTATGAATGAGATAAAATGGTAAAACACATGCCTGTTAAGCACGCAATTCCCTGTGTCTGTCTATTAAGTGACATCACTGCTGTTCCTCCAAAATTATGAATCTTTAATTATTCCTATCCTAAAAGCAAGGGTCCACTTTCTGTCTAGTTATGACCTGCCTGTATTAAACATTGCCCAGGAACATACTCTGTTCTGCATAATTACCTCACAGTGAAAAGTTAGCGGATAAAACAGAGATCTGCTTTTCTCCAAGCAATTCAAAACCTGAAAATTAGATGTCAACATTCACTCAGATCCAGCTCTGTTTGGTGCAGTGCAGTAATTACTAAATGAAAAAAAAAATTAATTCATTGCATTTTTTATTTACTGCCTGTGCCTTTTTGAAAATAAGCCATCACCCAGGCAAAGAAACAAAGCAAACAATGGGAATATGTACTAGATAGTGGATAGTAGCTATACAAGACCTGCCTTGCTAATTCCAACCCCTGTCCCAGAGCAAGCCTTGCTAAGATGCCTCTAGGTGGGCTCCATCAGGTGGGTCATGTGTCCAGTATGACAACCACCTCCAGGAAAAGAGGCTGAGTAAAGGAAGCAGCAGGATGTGGGAAAATATCACTGAATAATGTAGGAAAGTCTACATAAATTGATTTTTCCTTAACAAGGCTATACCTAAAGCAAGGTTTGTGCAAATTAACGCTAATTTCTAATCTTTTTCAGGTTAATGTCAGTTCTAGGAATGAAGAAGGAAATGACCAGCCAGCACAGAATCAGTACATTTCTAAAGCCCATTCATTCATTTTTCCTTTCACTTATATGCAATATTTATTGAACATTTACTAAGTTCTAGGCATGGTTTAAGTACTGTGGATACATAGTGTTTTGTTAGATAAATATGTTAATATCTGCAGACTGTGTAACTAACTTAGGGAGTGTTGAATGCATAAGCACCCACAAGTGAACAGAACCAGGGAAAAGGAAGTAAATAGTTGACTCTTGAAATTCACACTGGTATATTAAGGGTAGAGAACTTTAGTACTATTTGGAACCTCAGAGAATGGACAAGAAACTTATCATTTCAGTACCTGAGAGGGTCTCTATCACAATAGTTTACTTTCATGAGATGTCTTAACAACGCACAGACATAGTAAAAAAAAAAAAAAAAAAAAAAGAGGAATATTTCTCTACAAGCAAAGTATCTTTAAGGTATCCTAGTTGAAATAATACAGAGGGAAAACATAAATAACAATCTTGCTGAACAGTTCTGAAAACAGACATGAAGGCAGAAACAAATTCTGTCTTATTCACTTTTTTATGCCCAGTGCCAAAGAAAATGGTCAGAATGCATTAGAAGCTCAACAATCTCTTGTGGAATGAATAAACAAATGGGAGATTTAGAAGACGGATATGACACAGAAAATAGGGAGAAAAAAAAATCTGTATTTCTTAAAATAAAGTCATCCTGTCTTTTCCCACAGCAGCTGAAGAAGCAACTACATCACATGAGCCACATTTTATTCAGGAGGAATTACAGGCACTAATAAATTCAAGACACCTTATCACAGACCTTAGAAGAAAGACGTGAGCATAGTCACTTACAGAAGTATCTTTATGTAGGTTGACAGGGCTGATTGAAGACTTTATTATTTTTCCAGAGCACTTCTCCAAGGGTGATGCTGTGCCTCCCAAGACTCATCAAACCCACCATTTGCCACCCACTTTGTTAATTCAAGTGAGAACAAATGGTTGAGCCAGAGGAACCCTGGAATGTATCTGTAGCCACTTTTAGCTTGGACAAGTCATTTCCTACTTCCAGGCTTTGTTTTTGTTATTGTCAAAAGAAGAGAGTTGATGTCAATGGTATTTAAGTTCCCTTCATGAACCTCAATTCTATGACTTTCAAGATTGACTAGAAATTATGGATGCAAGCGGAATTTTCATCTAAATTTAAAGATTATGGCTTTGGAAGAGATTTTTGCATGTAGATATTCGGAGTGAAGATAACGCTGCAGTGTCTCAAATGAAAACATGCCAAATGATGGCTTTTAATGCCAAAAAATATGGATTTCTAGAAAGTATACATTACATATCACAGAATGGGAAAGAATGCTGGGCAGAAGACATGAAATCTTAAGAGGATGAAAAAGAATGCTCATACAACATCAGATATAATAGAGAACTACAGAGCTGATGGAGAAAGGAGAAAAAAAAATGTGTGTGCATGTGCGTGTGTGTATGGGGGTACTTTTCACTGTGATTCTCCAAAAATAAAAAGTGACAAATCTATGACTTCAGGTACTATATATCAATGCACAACATTTGGGGAAGTACAAGTGGCCTTGGATTTTTAATAGATTTAAATATGACCTTGGTTTTTAGGAAATAAGAACGGTGGTGATGGTATAGAAATGCAAAAGAAATTTTCTGATCTTGCAACATACTGGAAAGTATTTTGGTGAAAACAAGATGATTCATTGAAGAAATATTCCACACATATCTCTATTATGGTCTCTGTTACATTGCATTGTAGTGACTGTTCAAATATATTTCTTCCACCGATTGTAAGCTTCATGAGGGCTGAAACTTTCTCCTCAGGACTTACTGTAACTGCAAGAACAGAGTAACTCAATTTATTGGAATTAATTCTAAGCCAGTATTAATTACATATCCACTATTTGAATAAAACACAAAGACAGGCAAACTACTGTATGATTCCACTATCTAAGGTACTTAAAGTAGTTTTCAAACACATAGGACAGAAAATAGAATGGAGGTGTCTAGGGGCTGGAGGCTGGAGGAAATGAAGGGTTGTTCAGTGTTACAGTGGTTCATTTTTGCAAGATGAAAAAGTTCTGTAGATCTGTTGCACAACAATGTGAATACATTTAACACTACTATTGAACTGTACACTTAAAATGGTTAAAGCTATAAATTCTACATCATGCATTTTTTAAACATAGCTAAAAATAAATAAATAAATAAATAAGTAAATAAATAGATAAAAGCACAGACCATAATCTATAACAAAGATACTTGACCAAGGTAGCAAAGTATATTAAAGATACAGATAGACAGCTGGTCTTAGAAGCCAGGGAAGAAATTATTTTTCAGAAAGTCTATACAGTTTTTACTGTAAACACTAGGGAAGCAAAGAATGAGTAGTAATCAGCTAACTAGACTCTCAAGTTCATCCTGGAAGCACAGCTCCAGTGTCTCACTGCTCAAGGACTCCTCCATCTGACCCCATCTAAGGAGGCATGGACAATCTCCATGAATAATGCTCCTCTCACCCTCCACTACACTGGTCTCCATAGCCATGAAGGGCAATGTGTCCGTTTATAATTCCCTTGTGACAACTGGACTCCCTTGTGTGAAAGAAGCTGAAACTCAATTAAAGAGGATGTGGCACCTGCAATCTTTCATTAAGTGGTTTAGCAGCAAACACAGCTATAGACATTCCTTTCCCCCTCCCCAAGAAGCTCTTCCTGGGTTTTAATTCTGAATAAGGAGGGATGTAGGGGATTCTTCAGAATTCAGTCCTGAAAAACAACTTCTCAGATGGAAATTTAGAGAATGTCAGTAAGCAACCTCATGCTCTAGCAGGAAGATGAGGAAGAATGGATCTGATTGCATTTCCTATCAATACTGTTGAGGAGAAGGAGGGGCAGGAGAAAGGTGGTAAGTTTGACAGTAATAGTTTTCAGCAGCTCTGACAAGCCAAGAAACTTCATCCGTTCATCACACTTTCCCCTCTCTGCTGATTTTAAATGCAAGCCCCTTACTTCAAGCCTGACTGACTTCTCTCTTGATTCAGAGTAATTGGGATCCTCAGAGTCTTCCCAAAAGGAAACATGTGCTGGTTGTATCATCTCTGGGTATTAACACTAGATAGTGGTTTGGCTTATGTTCAACATCTTTGGATATCACACTGGGGACTGAGAGTGTTGGGCTGCTGAAACCCAAAAAGCCCCCAAATGGGGAGGAAAGTCACTGTAGAAGCTTCTCCTTTCTTACCTGGATCATCACCCATTTCAATTATATCGTGTAATAGAAACCATGATACAGCCTGAAATCTTAAGCGATAAAACAGTCCTGAAATATTTCCAATCTCTCTGAAGCGTTCTACATGTATGCATGTGTGGAAATACGAAAGCATTAAGCACATACTGCAATCACATTGATTACCACTTGTCATCATTACAGATGGGCCTGATGGAGTCTAAGATTTTAATGAGCCCGTATGGATTTGGTGTTCTACCTTTGGGCTGAGAGACAGCAGTAGCTCCTTTCAGTGGAGACTGATTCCGAATCTGAAATTTTTAAGGTCAGTTGTTTCCCTTTGGTTTGGACTCTTATTTTATTAAAGGGGCAAAACACAAGAATCAGATCTTTAGGGGAAAGTAGAAGGAAGAAGAGAGTGATTTTCTAGGGAATATGATTTATCAGACAGTTAGCATGGATAATTCAGAACTTTTTCATCAACAACTTTCAATATCTAGCTGCTTCAGCTCTTCCTTCACTTTGCCTAATAAAATATTAGAAAAAGCATTGCTTATAATATCCTCCAGTCTCTGGAGCACATTTTCTTTGAACTTAGCAGAGAGTTTATCTTTTTTCTTCACTTATCTGATCATGTATTTTAACAGTGATATTCATAAGGACATCGTTGTGTACACTTGATGGGAGAACATTTTGTAGGTGTAAAAAAATCATTATTTTTGTGACTGTCCAGTAACACTTCAGCCAAGATTCCGACCACTGCCAGCTTGGGGTGAATGTACTCTCTCATGACTCCTTCCCTCTGGTTTTTTTTTTTTTAACCTACCAATTACCCACTGGGGAAGCAAGTATTTAGTAGAATTGACTAATACTTCCTCATCTCTATAGTGCTACTGTAAGCCTGATTCTTGGAAATGCTTGAGTTGAAGAGGGAATACTTGATAAGCTACACTCTATGGCTATAGGTCATATGAGTACCCAGAACTGTCTCTTCTCAAAAAATGAGTCCACCAGATGAGATGATGCTAAATTTCCATTTTTTTAAAGGAGGCTGAGCGAACATAACTTAGTGAGCCAGTAATCTCCAACCATTTGCATCTCCCTGATCTTGGCAGATTGGAATTTGGAAACAAAGAGCTTTGTATTAAGGGTGCAATTGTCACAGCAATCAATCCATGAAGAGGCTCTTCTTTTTCCCAAGGGGAATATAAAAGGATATGAAACTTGTGAGTGAATGTAGGAGCAGCTGAGACTTGAAAACAGAAAACCTGTTATCAGTCAGTTGTCCTGTAATTTTTGGTCAAAGCTTGCATACCTTTGGATTCTATTTCCTTCTGACTTTCCCAATCACCATGTGTTCCGATTTTTGCCTCTCCTGTCAAGTCAACTTATCTCTTTTAAAATGTATTCTCTCACTAAAGCAAACCCTTCTTGCCTTATCTTTTCTCCTCCCATTTTCCAAGCACCATTTTAATTAAGGTGGAAATGTATAGAAATATCACATCTTTTACAGAAACTATGGAGAGAGCAGATGCAAAACAAAAGCCCTCAAGACACAAGTGTACTTATCAATAAGCTTCAGAGACTGTCAGAAAAAAATATGCCTTAGAAAAACAGTCATAATAGTTTACTTTCTATTTCACCTTTGATTCAAAATAGGAGACAAAGGGTTCCATTTGACAGCAAAATAATATTTTCCTTTCTAACTGATGATCTAACTTTTGAAATAGAGCTTTTAATAAAAGCTCAGCAGAAGAATTTGGGATGAGGGGTAGTGAAAAGATAAGGTTAGCAACAATATTGATTTTATCATTTTTAACCATGAAAGGCAAGTGTGTATGCGTGTGCACATGTGCTCACAGTGTGTGGCATATGTGTATCTGATTCTGAGGCATAATGAGGGAGATAGATAGAACTGACAGCTGTAAAAAATCTCCCAGTAAGTGTTGATTTCCTACCATCAGTATGTTTGTGATCTCTGTTTCTAAACTGATTTCAGAATTCCAGTAGGCATATTTCTCCTTGCATTACGCTGAGATCTCTATAGGCATTTTCTTCTTCCCACCATTGCTCACAGACCTCCCCAACTCCAGCTTCTAATTCAGACCCAATCTTTCCTGTCATGCTACACACTCCAGAATTCTGAACCTTTGAATGAACATTTGCTTATCCATTGCCTCATGCATGTTTTATAAGGCAGGTTTGTCCAATAAATTGAGCTAGATTATAAAGTACAAGATATTGCAAGGAAAAAACATAGATCTAGGTGAAATTGCTTAAATAAAGCAGTTTTCACAATTTGCTTAGATCATCACCAGAATTTCAGCTGAAAGACTCTGGGCATCTGTACTCAATAATAGCAACCCTGATGGTGAATTGTATTAAGTGCAGAGAATGTACAAATAGGCCAGGAATGTGTCATGGCTTGCTTGGAAGTGCAATAGTACTAATTTGCATATTTTGCAAGTTATCACTGAGATTTGATGATTTGTCCAAGTAAAAGTACTTAAAAATATAAAACTTTCATGGGCTCATAGTCCATTGCACTTTCTGACATTGCCTGTTGACATATCCTAGCATATTTTAATGCTTTTTCACACTTGACATAGTACTACTGTACAGTAATTAAGTTCCCATAAATATGTTCAGTAATGATTGTTATTTAAACTGATTAGCCATTGATTTGTTCACATCAGTTCAACGACAACTCTGTTTCTCAAATTAAACAAGTCAACAAGATTATGACAGTCTTAACTTACATCATTTAGGTTGAAGACTAAGAATAGATCAGGACAATATGCTTGGCATTGATCACTGTAAATTCATTTTTAATAACTGTTGAGTTTTATACAGCATTTGTACTTACGTTTTCCTACAAGGATGAAAAATAGGGATTCATGTGAAAAGGACTCAATTTACAAAATGTCTAGGAATCCAGAAATAAATTGTAAAATAAATATGAAGGGCTTATCACGCATTTGCTTCATCTCAGAATATTTACCTTGGCTAAATTGATCAGATGAGTTTAGGTTGTTTTACATGTACAGAACTCTTTTAAAATTAAAAAAAAATGTGAATATTCTGCCTGAAAGCATCTCCTAACTGCTTACTTTCACTTTGAATTCTTCTGAAAATGGTCTTCCACCTCAGATTTCTTCACATAGCCCAGGGACAATATCCAAACTATATAATCCAGCACTTCAAGACCCACATTTGATTTTTCCAACTTCTCTCCAACATGAGCTCTCTTTCAGAGGATTTAGTCTATTCTCTTTCAAACCAAAACTCCCCAGGATCTCCTGTACAACTCTCCTCCAGTCCCTGATTCCCTTGCCTTGATCTCCCTGTAAGATACATATTTTATTTTAAACAGCACAAAAGGAGAAGAACCAAATGAATGAAGAAAATATTGACTCTATCCGTGTATCTGCCCAGGTCAGAGAATCTTCTTCTCTTCATGACCAGTTGCCTTGTTTCTTTGCTTGTTTTTCTGAGTGTCCATTGGGAAAACCAATTTATAGAACAGTTTGGCAAAGCTGAAGATTCTCATACATAGAAAGTCTACTCCTGGGTATACACCTTGGGGCAACAGTGGCACATGTGCATAAGATAGTACAACATCATCACCATTTGTTGTGTTTCAAGTGGGGCAAATGGTGCGCTTGGTTGATAGGCAGAAACAGAGTTTGGTATTTAGATCCTCCTCTTGATCTAGGGGAGCTATCTTGAAACTGGGAATTTGACCTGTTATCTTTCCAGGCTGTGACTTTACACTGACAACAACCTCATGTCAGCCTCTTTTGTTGGTTATTTGTATGATACAACAAAATTTGATCTCTATTTTCTAATATTCCTGATTTAAAAAAAAAAAAA
>SJYX01019593.1:0-12351 GCA_006410675.1 Oreotragus oreotragus
TTATTTTTATATATATTATATGTGATGGGAGTTAGGACCAAGGATCATTTTGTTTTTTCCAGTATGAGTTTTCTATTTAAGCAACACTATTGAACACTTGCTTTCCATTGCACTGGAACCCTCGACATATATGTTTGTCTGTGCATTTTCTAATCTCCTCCATTGGTCTGTTTGTCCTTGTGCCAATAACTCAAAGTTTTAATTAAAATAGCTTCGTAATAGATTTAAATCTTCTTAAACAGAGCTTTGGGTTTCATGGCTTTTTCTTCCTTTTTAACTTCTTATTTTTTGTTTCATTGCTTTCTTTTCTACTTGGCTCCACCATGTGGCATCTTCCCTGATTAGGGATTGAACCTCTGCCTCCTGCACTGGGGTGCGGTGTCTTAACCACTGGACCGTCAGGAAAGTCCTGTTTTGTTGCTTTCTGTTCTTTATTGTTTTTTCTGTTTGGCTTTAATTTTTTGAAGTTTTTAAGATAATAGCTTAAGTCATGTAAATCTGAGATATTTCTGGCATGGATGCTTGGTGCTATTCATTTTCCTCTAAGCACTGTTTTTAGCCGCATCCTACAAATTTTGGTATGACATGTTTTCATTTTTATTAAATTCAGAATACTTTCTAATACCCACCCCACCTCCTTTTTTTTTTAATCTCTGTGCAGCCTTTGGAATCTTACTTCCCTGACGGGGAACCTAGGCCCTTGGCAGTAAGATCTAGAAGTCCTAACCACTGGCCCACAGGGAACTCCAATGCCCCTTTTGATATCTTGTTTGATCTATGGGTTATTTAGAAGTCATATTTAGTTTACACATACTTGGAGATTTATCAGAAATTGGTTTCTCATTTAATTGTACTGTGATCAGAGATCACATTTAGATTAGAGTGTTCTGTAAATGTCAGGTCAACTTGGTTAATAGTATTGAGGTTTTCTCTGATTTTCTTTCTTTTCATCTTTAGTGATTTCCTTTCGTTTTGTTCTATCAATTACTGAGAATGGGATGTTGAAATCTCTATTTGCTTTTTTTTTTTTTAGGAAAATTACATATCTTCTTTATTTTTAAATTATCCTTAATATTACTACATTTGCCAATAGAGAAAACTTGTATATGCTTGAATGTGAAAGATGGGGTTAGGCAATGTAGATGGAGTGCTGGACCGCCAGCTCCTAAGTGAGACTGTTGGTATCAGTGTTTTGTGGTCTTTTTTCTACCATGAGAGACTAAGCAGAATCCTTTTTTATTATTCAGTTTATTTAAACTAAAAAGTAAATAAAACAAAATGCCCTAAAACATAGCGTATCTATTTTTCCTCCCATATACCTCTGTCTCTGGCATCCACCAATCAAGTCTTCTGTTAAAGATTCCACTTACAAGGAGAGATCATATGGCATTTATTTCTCTGACTTAATTTCATTTAGCATACTGCCCTTGATGTCCCTCTGTGTTGTCACGAATGACAGGATCTCCGTTTTTGTGGCTGAATAATATTCTATCATGTACATCTCCTGCAGTCTCTTTATGCATTCATCTGTGTGTAGGCGCTTAGGTTGCTTCCACATCTTGGCTATTGTGAGCAATGATGTAGTGAACCCGGTGATGCTGATATCTCTTTGAGACAGTGACTTCATTTCCATTGATTATATGTCCCCAGAGGTGAGACTGCTGGGTCATGTGGTAACTCTGTTCTATTTTTAATTTTTTGAACTGTTCAGACTGTTTCCCAAGTGTCTGCTCCAGTTTACATTCCCACCAACAGGGTACAAGGGTTCTCTTTTGTCTACAACCTCACCAACCCTTGTTATTTCTTTTTGATAGTAGGTATTCCAACAGGTTGGAGGTGACATCTTACTGTAGTTTTTATTTTTGTTTTGTTTCATTTTTTGGCTGTGCCCTGCAGCATGTGGGATCTTAATTCTCTGACCAGGGATCAAACCCATGCCCCTGTATTGGGAGCATGGAATCTTAACCACTGGACCACCAGGAAAGCCCTCTAATTCTTCAAACATTTTATGTAATTCACCAGTGAATCCATCTGGTCCTGAATTTTTTCTTTGTGGAAAGTTTTTGCCCTTTTGTTGTTTTAATAAATTAACTTGAATTTTATTTGTAAAATTTCTTGTTGCTCTGAGATTACAGACAAGCCTAAAGTCTTAGGAAATCAGGTTTAGAACTTTACTGCTCTGTACGTGGGGCTACCTGTACTTATATTGTGATTTCACACATATTATTTCTCTTAACCATGGGAGATAGAGGAGCCAGCTATGTCTCTCATTTCACCAGTGAGAAAATTTAAAGAAGGAAGGAAACAACACTTACTGAGGAGTGCTGTAGGTACAAGCTCGTCACTGCTGGTAAATGATAGGACCTGGCCTTTCTCTTCCTAGTTTGGTAATCTTCCTAAGCAACTAGGTTTGAAGAATGTACTTGCATGTTCCATCCTGTCGGACTCTTTGCAACCCCATGGACTGTAGCCTGCCAGGCTCCTCTGTCCAAGCGATTATCCTGGCGAAAACATGGGAGTGGGTTGCTATTTCCTACTCTAGGCGATCTTCCCAACCCAGGGATCGAATCCAAGTCTTCTGCATTGGCAGGTGGATTCTTTATCACTAAGCCGCCTGGGAAGCCCCTTGAAGTATTACGCTCAAGCCGTCTTAGAGTGGAAGGCACCTTGAAGACTTTGTAGTTGAGGACCATACCGAGGATGGTTTGTGAACCTGTGCTAGTCTGCAGACTGCCAGTTATTGGGCCACAGCAAGATAAATTTGAAAGTTAGGAATAAGCTCTGAAAACTTGTATCACTACATAACATGCCTCTACATCCAGGTGCAGCTTCTCATGGTTAACTTGAGAACCATTCATTCAGTCCATTTTCTGTGCAGTAATAGTCTTTTTAAGTAACATTGTTGGCAGTTGATTAGTCACCCTACCTTTATTTTCCCTTAAAGACTTAGCTGTTTCTCTCCTCTTTCTATTATGACCCTTCCATTCTCTTAGTTATGCAGATTCAAAGTCATTATTGACTTTCTTATCCTTCATGCCCAGTCACCGAATTCTTTTGTGATAATGGCCCTTATGTGTCTTGTTCTTTCTGTTATCTCTGTGGTCTTTTAGTGACTCCCAGTTGTTAGCTGTTGACTTTGAAATCTGTATCTCATCCCTAAAAGTGCTCAAATTTATAATTTCCAACGGGTTTTCTACCACTCCCTTTGATGACTCCTCTGCATTTTAAATTACATAGGTCTAAAATGGAATTTGAGCTTCTCATCTGGCTCAGTGGTAAAGAACCCTGCCGGCAATGCGGGAGATACAGGACATAGGGTTCACTCTCTGATTCGGGAAGATCTCCTGGAGAAGGAAATGGCAACACACTCTATTATTGCATGTGTGCTAAGCCACTTCAGTCATGTCTGACTCTTTGTGATCCTATGTGAACTATATAGCCCACCAGGCTCCTCTGTCCATGGGATTCTCCAGGCAAGAATACTGGAGAATCTTGTGGGTTGCCACACCCTCCTCCAAGGGATCTCCCCAAACCAGGCATCAAACCTGAGTCTCTTACGTCTCCTGCATTGGCAGGAGGGTTCTTTACAGTTAGCTCTACCTGGGAAGCCCTCCAGTATTCTTGTCATGGACAGATGAACCTGGTGGGCTGTAGTCTGTGGGGTTGCAAAGAGACGGACTTGACTGTGCATGTATGCATGCAAAATGGGATTTATTTCCTACCCCAGATTTTCTCTTGCTGCTGTTTCCTGGTCTCTGCCAGTGGAACTGCTGGGTGATAATCGTCCCTTCGGCTTCTTCCTTGCCCGGCTGACACATCTTTAATACATGCAGATGACCTCTCATGTTCTCCAGTCCTGCTGCTGCCATCTTGGTGTGGGGTCTTTGTTATTTCTTACCTGGAGTTTTTGGTTTTTGTTTGTTTACGAATCACAGCCAATTGTTGCTGCCAGTACTCTTTCTTGCCTGGAAAACCCCATGGACGGAGGAGCCTGGTGGGCTGCAGTCCATGGGATCGCAGAGTCGCACACAACTGAGTGACTTTACTTTCACTTTTCACTCTCATGCATTGGAGAAGGAAACGGCACCCCACTCCAGTGTTCTTGCGTGGAGAATCCCAGGGACAGGGGAGCCCGGTGGGCTGCCGCATCTGGGGTCGCAGAGTTGGACATGACTGACGCGACTCAGCAGCAGCAGCAGCAGCAGCAGCAGGGCTTTTCTCTAGTTGGGAGCAGGCACTGCTCCTCATTGCGCTGTAGAGAACTCCCGTAGGTTCTCGGCGCACAGGTGCAGTAGTCATGGCGCGTTTGCTTAGTAGCTGCAGTTCGCGGGCTCTGGAGCACAGGCTCAGTAGTTGTGGCGCACAAGCTTAGTTGCTCAGAGGCAGGTGGGATCTTCCTGGACCAGGGATCACATCCATGTCCCCTGCATTGGCAGGCGGATTCTTTACCACTGAGCCACCAGGGAAGCCCTTCCCTGGAGTTTTGTGATAACTTCTTCATTACTCTTCTCTTTCTCCGTTTATATCTGCCCATGTGTAATCTTTCTCATGCACAGCTCAGTTATTGTTAGCTGTATTCCTAATAATCTACAGAGTTCTTCATTGCCTGTGGAATACAGGTTAAATTCTGTAGTCTGGCCTTTATGTTTGGCCTTACCCATCAGTACGCTGCATACCCCGCTCCTTAGCCCACCTAAGTTCTTCAGTCCTTGCTCTTCCCCATCCTGTCCATCTCTGTTTCTTGGCGTATTGCTTTATCCTTGTGAGATCCTTTTCTTTTCTCATCTTCAGGTTCCACCTTTTCTTCAAGGTTCTGTTCTGTTGTCATCTCCTCTACAAAGCCTTTCATCCTGGAGTCTTTTCAGTAGACGTTGAAAGCATTTTATCTGTACCTCTCCTGTGTTACTTGTTGTTCTCTATCTCACATAAACATACTAATGGCATTTACTGGCCCCACCAGAACTCTCAAATGGAGACCTGCTGTGAGACCTAGGGAGCAATTAAAAGATTCCTGCGTTCTATCCCATGGAAGTTCTGGGTCAGTAGATCTAGGGTGGGTTTCCCAGGTGGCGCTAGTGATAAGGAATCCGCCTGCCAGTGCAGGAGACATAAGAGACATGGGTTTAATCTCTGGGTCCAGAAGATCCCCTGGAGGAGGGCATAGCAACCCGCTCCAGTATTCTCGCTCGGAGAACCCCATGGATGGAGAGAGGAGTCTGGCGGGTTACAGTCCATAGGGATGCAAAGAATTGGACATGACTGAAATGACTTAGCACACATGCGCGCATGTCTAGGGTAGGTCTTGGGAAATTGAAATTTTAATAGCTCCTAGCTTTTCACAAAGCATGACAGACATAGAGCAAATGTTGAATGTCAAATAGAGGAAGAGAGTAAAGTGAGATCCTTCAGTTGGTATATCTGTAGTAAAAACTGTCCTGAAGAAAACATGACTTAGGACATATACTAAACAAAGTTTACAAAGTAGCTGGTTATGAGCTATTTTGAAGGAAAGAGGGGTGATACCACTGGAGAAGAGAAACCGAGCAGGATTTACTGCAAATTAGTAAGATACTATATATCATTTGGAGTGTCACATGTGTGTTGTTTATGTTATAATATAAGAGAAGGAAGGTAATATATAATATAACACAGGTTGGTTTTTCCAGTCTTATGTGCATTATTCCTAATAGTAAAAAAAAAAAAAAAGAATGAGGTCACATTTGTTCCCTAGGAAAATGACTTTGTTAACTTCCCTGTTGGTGAAGTGAAGTGAAGTCGCTCAGTCGTGTCCAACTCTTTGCGACCCATAGACTGTAGCCAGCCAGGCTCCTCCGTCCGTGGGNTAAAAAAAAAAAAAAAAAGGAATGAGGTCACATTTGTTCCCTAGGAAAATGACTTTGTTAACTTCCCTGTTGGTGAAGTGAAGTGAAGTCGCTCAGTCGTGTCCAACTCTTTGCGACCCATAGACTGTAGCCAGCCAGGCTCCTCCGTCCGTGGGATTTCCAGGCAAGAGTACTGGAGTGGAGTGCCATTGCCTTCTCCCTGGTGGTAGACATTGCTAACTAACCACTGTGCTGTTTCTTTGTGAGCCTGATGTACTCTCAGCATACCTTGCCAACGGAGTGCTCCAGCCAGGGCCACCCGTCAATCAATATTAGCATAAAGACAAAAAGTGCTCAGTCACTCAGTTGGGTCCGACCCTTTGCAACCGCATGGACTCTAGCCCGCCAGACTCCTCTCTCCTCCGGTGGATATCCCTGACCCAGGGATCGAACCCACATTGCTGGCGTCTCCTCCATTTGCAAGCGGATTCTTTACCACTGCACCACCTAGGGAACCCAAAAACAGAAAAGCGTCTGTAATTCCCTGGGATGTGAAATGTTGAGGATATTTCCTTAGTTTGAACAAATGCTGTAGAATGATTGTGATCCCTACAGTCAAAATTCCTTTAGTGCTTAGCAAAAGAAGGTAGTTAAAAACCAGTGCATCTGAAAGGGCAGCTCTTAGATGTATTCACTGCTCCATTTCTGGTATGACCTATCTTTTATGAAATTATGCTGAGTGTTTCATCATAACCTTCATGTCATTTATTCAGACTTTTTAGTAAATAGAGGTAAAGGAATTATTTTTTTCCCCCAGATACCTCTTCACTTAAAGTTTAGAAGACACAGATACATGGAATGTCTAAATTATGACAGACTAGGAAGTTTAAGCCTCATAGAGCACTGGATTGTCTCTACTGCCCACTTAGTATTAGAACACTGTACTTGTTTTCAGCTGCTCTGCTGAATTCTGTTCCTCTTGTTTCATCGTGTGTGTTCATGAGCCACCAGTTTTAGCCCTGTACAGCCACCCCACTTTCCTCAACCTGCTTTTCCCTTTTCTAAAATGCACCTCCCATGTAATCAAGTATTTTGCTTCTCTCCCTGCACTTTCTAGGTCGGATGATGATGACACGGAGAGTAGGAGCTCCAGGGTGACCCAACTTTGCACTTACTTTCAGCAGAAATATAAGCACCTCTGCCGCCTGGAGCGGGCAGAATCTCGTCAAAAGAAATGCCGGCACACATTGAGGAAGGCCTTGCTGCAGGCGGCTAGTAGAGAACCAGAGTGTGCTGGCCAGCTGATCCAGGAACTGCAGAGAGCTACACACAGTCGAGCCAGGTCAGAGCTGCACACAGCCACCTGTTTCTAAGAACTCCCCTTGTTCTCTATTTTTTGAAAGGATAGTCAAGACACAGAGAGTGGTGGACGTATTATCCTGAAGTACTTAAGCCCTGTATTTTGGTTTTGTCACTCAAAGTTATACAGCAATGGCAAAATAATCCTGCCACAAGCCGACTGTAAAAAAAAAAAAAAAAGTATTACTAGAATTTTGCTGGAGTTCGATTAGAATTTATTTAGTAGAGAATCTGAGAATGCTACCTGTCTTTAAAAAATACAATGCTTAAAAAAATTTCTTGTTAAGTAATTTCTTGTAAAAGTAATACTTATAGGTTTTTTTTTTAAACTACCAAAGTGGTGTTTTATGTTTTTGACTTATATAATAAGAATTTTCTTATATAAGCATTTCCATTACATTTTCTGGTAATATATACATTATCCCAAATATATTCAGAATGTTTTATTACATTGGATTTCTTTGGGGGGAAAAATCCCTTCTGTTTATAATGAAGATATGTTTATTGTGAAGGTTTGAAAAATACGGAAAATAGCAGAAAATCTCCATAATATCACCATTCACAAAACAGAATGAGCACTATGAATATTTTTATTCTTTTTCCTTCTAGTCTTTGTGTGTGTGTGTGTGTGTGCAAATAAACATTATATATGTAAAACATTTTGGGGTTTATATACCTAAATATTACCAGAATTATCTCAAGATGATGGGATTATTGATAAAGTTTTAAAAAATTTATAGTTTGTGTATTTTAATTTTCAAGGACGATCATAAGTCATTTAAGGGAAAAGGGGTTTAAAACAAGCTGAAAACTAAAAATTAACCTTTGCTTTGTAGCTATAGAACATATTCCTTATATAACTATACTATACTTTTTGAAATTTCATTTTCATTTTGTGTATTTTGATTTTCATTGTATTTGTTTTAACAAAGTAACGTATTTTCCAGTTGAGTAGCTCAAAAAATAATATGCCCTTAAGAATTTTCTGCTTCTTGGCATATTTGGAGTGGTTTGAAACTCTGTATGTATATCTGACATACCTCCATAGTGACTACAGACTGCAGTATTTCCTCCCACTTTTAGAACTCTCAGTCTCTTCTCAGGGAGGTGGTGTCTGCACTAGAAGGTATTTAGGGCTTAACATACTTCTTACGTGGTCAGAGACTTGTCTTTCTCAGAGAAACATTCCCAGATTCCCCTGACTATGTTTGATCTCCTAATACATACCCTTTTGTGCACTGTACTCTGCTTCATTGTAGAATTTTATACTTGTCTCTCCTTCATACCAGACGAGGGCAGGGACAATGTATATTTTGTTTTTAATCTCCAGTGTTGATGAATGAATGAATAGAATTGAACAAGTGAGGGTCTGTTTTCTATTTGTTAAAAGAACTCACTCATTTTGATACATGTTTTAAAATGAAGATATCTAACATTTATATGATATAATGCTTTCAAGTGTATAATTTCAGTAGAAATTTTAGTTTTGTCCAGCATGAAGCAATCTAGATGTAGATGATTGTGTATATTGGGTCTCATCTATTGTACAACTCTGTCAAAGATGTGACATACAAAGAGACTATACTGTGAGTTTGGGACAATTTGCTATCTGTATGGAAACTGTACTTACCTATGATTTTTAACTGGCAGAATCGACCCCTTCTTATCATCTCCCAAACCACCTTTAGTGATGTTTTTCAGAAAATTTCATGATAACTAAGTGTTACAAGCCAAGATGAACTCAAATTAAAGATCTCAAATTTATGTGATATCATTTATGTCCCCCATGATTAATAGAATGCTTTATTGCTCACTACATTGCTGATAATTATATGCCACTGTGCCATAATCATTCCTTGGTGATTAGTTCCTTACTCCTTTACATTATATATAAGGTCTTCAAAAATCAACTCAGTTAACTAACTTCCTCTGTATTTAATATTTTTGTTATCGGAGGCCTAGTTCTACAGAAAACATTTAAAAAGTTGCTGTTAAATATTTTAGAAATTGAAACTATAATGGCTACCTTCTAATAGGTATTCTTAAAATATGGTTTAGATATAAACTAAACAACATTAAAAATGTTCTTTATCTACTAACTTTGTCATTTATGGGTGAGCATGTAGAATAAACCATTGAAATAGCTTAAAATTTACAAACCTGAGTCTCAATATCTTATAGCCCACAATTCTGCAGAGAGACTTGTTTGTGTGGAATCTTCTTTTTTAAGAGGGGATCCAGTAGAGCATACAATCTGGAAGCCCCAGTTCATGTTAACAGCATCAAAATCCTTGTTTTGTTGGGATTATTCTCTATGGGGATATTGAAATCCTGACTTTGGGTTTATTTTAAGAGATAGATTGGTGAGTTAGAACATAATGATGATTGTAAATTAAAGCCAATGATTTACTTAGAAGTTTAGGATAAAGTAAGTGAGGGCTGTGTTGTAACACTAGGCCTGGCAGATGGTTGAGTAAATTACTAAAGAGTTCAATGAAAGTTACCCATTCAAATTAGAGAGCTACCTTCTATTTAAATCTAGACCAAGAGAAATTGGGCTTAGCTGCCAAAATAGTAAAGCTTCAGTTTTTGGAAACTGTGAGCTTAATGACCTTATTCCTCACTCGTGATCCTGACAAACCTAGCAGAACTCTTTATTAATTAAAGCAGCTTCTAAGGAGGCACCTTTTTACATTCGCTATATGAAAGTTACAATTGTAATAGAAATATTATATGTAACTTAGATTCTATATGACCTTTTCTAATTAATGTAAATCATCTCACTTAAATCCTTAGAAGGATACTAGAAACAAACAATTCAAAAGATTTTTCAATTTTTGATGCCTAACTTGTGACTCAATGCACCAAGTAGATTCTTTTTCCATATGCAGGCACATGTAAAGGCCTAATAGTTTATGACATTTGATAGAATTACATAGATAGCATAGTTTTTATACTTCCAAGAATTAAAATTTCTAAAAAAATTCAGTGTTTGTATGAAACTATGGAAGGATTACAAGCTAATAAAATGAACACATATTAATTAATAGAGCGAGTGGAAGCTGGCAAATTGAGACAGGGGTGGAAAGGAGATTCTTCATTGCTTAGCTTTCTGTTCCTGCATCCCATTCCTCATGTATTAGGTTCATTATTTTGCAGATATATTGTTCAGAAGCTTTCTGAGGCCAAAATCTGACAACGTTGATAATAGTGGTGACTGACAACCACTGATTCTTTACTATGTACCATAGTCTGTACTGCATGTGGTGTTTTAGATGTGTCTTTTGATGCTCGCCTGTCAGCTAGAGGACTCTTAGCTCTACTCCACAGGTGAGGAAGTTGAGACTTAAGCAAGGCGAAGTAACTTGCCCCAGATCACAGAGCTAGTAAGAGGTAGAGCCGAAATTCAGAACCAGGTCTCGTCTGATCTAGTCTCATGGTCTTCACTGTTTTATACGGCTTCCTTGTGAATTAAAAGAAACAAAAATATCACTTAAAAAAAAGCCAAACAAAACCCCCAAAATAGACATAGTTGAGGCCAAATTATAATGTAATTATTTGTTTTGTCAGTTGGGGAAATATTAGAACTGGTCATTGTAATTCATACTTGCATATTAATGAATGAATCTAGGTAGTTAAAAGTGTGAATGCTATAAAATATTAACATTATGGAATAATTGCCCTAGATTCCTAAAGCATTTTTAAAAATTCTTATGTTTCTCATTCCTTAGCATAAGTCAGAGCACGTTGAAGGAGATGGACGCTGCAGCGTGCAGTGGGACCGTGAAGGGTGAACAGTGCACCAACAAAGCCCTTCCGTTCACCAGACATTGCTTCCAGCGTATCCTAAGTAACCTGAGTGCACTTTGGAAAGTACTGGCTCATTGGGTGATATATTTCATTCTTAGGCCAAGTGAATGATTTTTGAAATCCTAGCTATTTAGTATTTAAAATAGTCTTTTTATTACTTCTGATTTTCTTGGTGTTTACTCAAAGTTTCTTGCATTTGTTTTGCTCAAAAACTGAATAGCTTTTTTTTTTTCTGCTTGCTGCTGCTGCTAAGTCGCTTTAGTCGTGTCCGACTCTGTGCGACCCCACAGACGGCAGCCCACCAGGCTCCCCGTCCCTGGGATTCTCCAGGCAAGAACACTGGAGTGGGTTGCCATTTCCTTCTCCAGTGCAGGAAAGTGAAAAGTCAAAGTGAAGTCGCTCAGTCATGTCCGACTCTTAGCAGCATCATGGACTGCAGCCTACCAGGCTCCTCCATCCATCGGATTTTCCAGGCAAGAGTACTGGAGTGGGGTGCCATTGCCTTCTCCTTTTTCCTGCTTATGTCATTATAATTCTGTATTCAGCAATTATATCAAAATGAGCAAAATGGACAGCAAGTAGTAGGTTCTTCCAGTGGCTGTCATTTAAGTAAAATTTTTAAAAAACAGGATTCTGGTCCTTCCAGTAGTTGTAGGTAGCCTGTAAGAGATAACTATGACACCCATTGACAGGAAAATCAAATCCCATTATTCAAAAACTGTGTCTTTAGTCTTCTAAGAAAGTTATACAGTTTGACAGTTTTTTTTTTTTTTTTCTTACTGTGGGATTAATTTCCTCTTTTTATTGAGTACATTGCTGATCTGAAATGTATGAAAGATAACAAACATCACTAACTAGGAAAGAAGATACCATAAGACAGAATATACATGAGGAAAACCTATGGTAAGGAACTTCAGGGTGATCATGAAATCTTATTACTTTCACTTCTATTAAACATTTAAAGTTGAGTAGGATTTAAAAAATTAATATAGTAGCAATTACTTTTCTTTACTATCTTTCTGAGTTTTCCCTTCCTTTCTCTTGGTATTGTATTTTCACAGCTTTTTCCAGCAACAGTTTCTATGTAGTAAAGGTTTTTTTTCCTGTATGCTTAATTGTAAAAGCATAAAGAAATAAATGAAAGATATTCCCTTAATAGATATAAAGTATATCTGTGGAAAGATAGTTAGTGGCTAAAAGTATCAGTGCTTAAAAATGATGATGACAAAAAGCTGATGTTCCACTTTTAATAGTACAGTTTTAATTTCAAAGGAATTTTTCATAAGTTAGAAGTCTGAGTTTGGTATTGGAAATGTGAAATGAAAAATTCAAATATGGATAGATGAGTTTTTTTTTTTTT
>SJYX01019593.1:12466-76884 GCA_006410675.1 Oreotragus oreotragus
TGGATAGATGAGTTTTTTTTTTTTTTAATTAAGTCTTTAACTGTTTATTCTTAATTAGTATCTTAGGCAGAAATTTTCCTTAAAAGAAAGTTTTGTTGTTGTTTAAACCCTCATAGTGTAACTTTTAGGAGTTAGTGTGTTAGGAAGGAAATGACCCTGCTTCTCTAAATAACAGAAATCAGAATGGCCATAAGAGAGACTCATGTTAGGAGCACATTAGCAAAACAGACTCCTTTAGAAGAAGTATCTTCTGATAATTGGAGATGATAAATTCAGCTGTTACCATTTTCTATAATAGTAGTTGGGTTGGTTCTTTAGCTTTTGTAGAAAACAAAATTTATGGTTACTAAGCACAAGTAACTGAAGAAATAAATTTTATATAGAAATTGAAAAATTAAATTGTTTCAGTGTATTTTATTCTTAACTTATAAAAACCCCAGATATCCTCTTAAACCGCTCTCAGCAACTCTTCTCAAGTTGCACAGCCAAGTTTGCAGATGGACAGCAGTGTTCTGTGCCCGTCTTTGACATTACACACCAGACACCTCTGTGTGAAGAACATGCCAAAAAAATGGTAAGTTCAGATTTTATTTTCTGCAACATAGGCTTTCAAGGTTTTTTTTTTTAATATTGGTATTTTTAAAATTTTACTGAAATATATTTGACTTATGATGATGTGTTGATTTTTTTTCTCTATAGTAAAGTGACTCAATTATACATGTATATACATTCTTCTTCATACTCTTTTCCGTTATGGCTTGTCACGAGATATTGAATATAGTTCCCTGTGCTATACAATAGGACCTTGTTGTTGATCCATTTTTTATATAATAGTTGGAGGCTTCAAATGGTTTGATAGCTATCCACAGTAGGAAACGTTTTGTGGCTTGGTACAAACGATGTGTGTATATGATCACTGAAACAAGTTTTGTGAAGCTCTTTTTGTACCTCATATTTTGTAGTCTGTTCTATTTCACTAAAAATAAAATGTTGATAAACTATTGATTAATTTTATACCCTCGTTACAAAAAAAAAATTAGAAAATATTTAGTTCAGTTCAGTCGCTCAGTGGTGTCCGACTCTTTGCGACCCCATGAATCGCAGCATGCCAGGCCTCCCTGTCCATCACCATCTCCTGGAGCTCACTCAGACTCACGTCCATCGAGTCCGTGATGCCATCCAGCCATCTCATCCTCGGTCGTCCCCTTCTCCTCCCGCCCCCAATCCCTCCCAGCATCAGAGTCTTTTCCAATGAGTCAACTCTGCTCATGAGGTGGCCAAAGTACTGGAGTTTCAGCTTTAGCATCATTCCTTCCAAAGAAATCCCAGGGTTGATCTCCTTCAGAATGGACTGGTTGGATCTCCTTGCAGTCCAAGGGACTCTCAAGAGTCTTCTCCAACACCACAGTTCAAAAGCATCGATTCTTCGGCGCTCAGCTTTCTTCACAGTCCAACTTTCACATCCATACATGACCACAGGAAAAACCATAGCCTTGACTAGGCGGACCTTAGTCGGCAAAGTAATGTCTCTGCTTTTGAATATACTATCCAGGTTGGTCATAACTTTTCTTCCAAGGAGTAAGCGTCTTTTAATTTCATGGCTGCAGTCACCATCTGCAGTGATTTTGGAGCCCAAAAAAATAAAGTCTGACACTGTTTCCACTGTTTCCCCATCTATTTCCCATGAAGTGATGGGACCGGATGCCATGATCTTCGTTTTCTGAATGTTGAGCTTTAAGCCAACTTTTTCGCTCTCCTCCTTCACTTTCATCAAGAGGCTTTTTAGCTCCTCCTCACTTTCTGCCATAAGGGTGGTGTCATCAGCATATCTGAGGTTATTGATATTTCTCCCGGCAATCTTGATTCCAGCTTGTGTTTCTTCCAGTCCAGCGTTTCTCATGATGTACTCTGCATATAAGTTAAATAAGCAGGGAGACAATATACAGCCTTGACGTACTCCTTTTCCTATTTGGAACCAGTCTGTTGTTCCATGTCCAGTTCTAACTGTTGCTTCCTGACCTGCATACAGATTTCTCAAGAGGCAGGTTAGGTGGTCTGGTATTCCCATCTCTTTCAGAATTTTCCACAGTTTATTGTGATCCACACAGTCAAAGGCTTTGGCATAGTCAATAAAGCAGAAATAGATGTTTTTCTGGAACTCTCTTGCTTTTTCCATGATCCAGCGGATGTTGGCAATTTGATCTCTGGTTCCTCTGCCTGTTCTAAAACCAGCTTGAACATCAGGGAGTTCACGGTTCACATATTGCTGAAGCCTGGCTTGGAGAATTTTGAGCATTACTTTACTAGCGTGTGAGATGAGTGCAATTGTGCGGTAGTTTGAGCATTCTTTGGCATTGCCTTTCTTTGGAATTGGAATGAAAACTGACCTTTTCCAGTCCTGTGGCCACTGCTGAGTTTTCCAAATTTGCTGGCATATTGAGTGCAGCACTTTCACAGCATCATCTTCCAGGATTTGAAACAGCTCAACTGGAATTCCATCACCTCCACTAGCTTTGTTCTTAGTGATGCTTTCTAAGGCCCACTTGACTTCACATTCCAAGATGTCTGGCTCTAGATGAGTGATCACATCCTCATGATTATCTGGGTCGTGAAGATCTTTTCTGTACAGTTCTTCTGTGTATTCTTGCCACCTCTTCTTAATATCTTCTGCTTCTGTTAGGTCCATACCATTTCTATCCTTTATCGAACCCATCTTTGCATGAAATGTTCCCTTGGTATCTCTAATTTTCTTGAAGAGATCTCTAGTCTTTCCCATTCTGTTGTTTTCCTCTATCTCTTTGCATTGATTGCTGAAGAAGGCTTTCTTATCTCTTCTTGCTATTCTTTGGAACTCTGCATTCAGATGCTTATATCTTTCCTTTTCTCCTTTGCTTTTCGCTTCTTTTCTTTTCAGTGCTATTTGTAAGGCTTCTCCAGACAGCCATTTTGCCTTTTTGCATTTATAGTTACTTAGATATGGTCATTTTGCTTATTATCTATACCTTAATCTATACTTCTTCTTAAGATACATTTTCTTATACTTAAGCAGATTTTCCAAGATCTTTCTTGCCTCATTTCTCTAGGTTTTTTGCTTTACTTGTATATAACTCTGTGGATGTCTTGCTTATCTAGTGAAATTTCAGCCAAAAGCCAAACCCTATTATAATCCCATTGAATTTAATTATTGCTTTAGTTAGTGCTGGTAGCATAAGCCCTAATTAATGCAGAATAATTGAGAGGAGAGACAAGTCTGAATCAGTGAACTGTCTGAATTATATAATCACTTAAGATAAAGGCAGTTCCCCATGAGACCACTCCTGAGTTCTGCTGTTTGCAAAGGATTGTGCTAGGTGCCTGTGTGCTAAAAAACTGAGTAAGACAGCCCTTACTTGCTATGAGCATATTGTGGTGTGCAGGCCTGCGTCAGGGTCACCCAGTGGCCGTTGCACAAGACTCAGTGTTGTGCCACCGTGGCCTCGGCATGGCCACTAGCTAAGCGCATATCGAGGGCTTTTTAGACCTCATTCTTTTCAGACCTCAGTTGTCATGTGTTAAGTTTACTGGCTGGTGCTTCTTGAACGTCTTCTGGTTTTTAGATTTCCATTACTGACCGTATATTTTGAAATGCTGTATACTAAAACTATGCATATGAATGTTGAGTAATTATTTTAACATTTAAAATAAAGACATTTTTGTTAGCTCGTTGAGGCTTTATCATGGTTAAAAAATGACTTCCATATGTTTTTTGAACCACTTTTGAGGACCTTCATTGGTGGTCTCATGGACCCTTGGTAACACAGGCTCTGTAGCTTTCAAACCACTGAAGTAAATGATCACCGGTCTAGCATGCTTCTGATAAGACTAGGAAAATATTGTTAAATTAGCGGGAATCTGTACTTCTGGATCTGCTTTATTGATTCAGTGAGTTGATCAGTATAACAATTATGTGAATACTTCTAAAGAAATGGAAAGCAGTTTATTCTTTTCAGCTGGTTAAATATTCTACTTAGACAAATTCAGCTGGGCAAAACATAAGGTTGAATTAGTATAATAAACTTAGTCATAAAATAATATTTATTATATAATAACAAATATAGTGTAAATAAAATTATATTAATCAGATTTTTTAAAGGTATTTTCAATGCAAAGTTTTTACAGTGATACAAATGATACAAATGGTTTTCTCTCTGGAGGCAGTTGTAGAATCTGACACTGGTTTGAGCTATTTTTAAGTGAAAAATTACATTACATAAGAGAGTATAGCAACACTTGCATTCCATCAGTGCACCAGTGAGAGAGTCTCGATGGTAAGAACCATGCTAATCTCACGGCCCTACTTTCCAACTATATGCCGTCATTTTTCCCGACATTGTTGTGATAGTCTCCTAATTAGGCTCCCTTCCTCGGGCCATGCCTCCTGCACCCACATGTGTTGCTTCCATATCAGCCAGTGTAGACCGTGTACATGGGTCCCACTGTCTTTGAATTACATATAATAAATTGCTCTTTTCATTGTACATTTCTGTGAGTGTTGACAGTGCATATAGTTGCATAAACACCACCACAATCAGGATACACAACAGTTCATCATCCCCTCAAAAGTCACTAGTGCTACCTTTTGTAGTCAGCCCTTTTTTATCCCCACTGATCTACTCTGTCTCTGTTTACATTTTCCAGTGTCTTATAAACGGAATCCTTCAGTATGTAGCCTTTAGAGCAGGCCTTTCAGAATATAGATCTGATCGTTTTAGTTCCCTGCCCCAACCTCCCATTGGCTTCACATCGCATCTAGAATCCATTTCAGACTTCTTGATCGTGCCTGTGAGGCACTTCCTCATCTGGCCCTAGCAGCCTCTCCAGCTTCATCTTACACCCTCTCCTCACCGCCAGAGCTCCAGCAACACTGGCCTTCTTGCTCTTTCTTAAACGCCTTACGTATGCTTCCATCTCGAGAAGGGCATGGCAACCCACTCCAATCTTCATGCCTCTTTTTGCCATGGCAGAAGAGCCTGGCAGGTTACAGTCCATGGGGGTCTCAGAGTCAGACATGACTGAGCAACTCAGCACAGCACAGCACAGCACAGCATGCTCCCATCTCAGGGGCTTTGTACTTGTTTTGGTCTTTTCCTAGAATGTTCTTTCCCAAAATTCTCCATGTCTCACTCCTTCATAGTATTCAGGTTTCTGATCGAATGTCCGTTCATTTCCACCTCCCCTCTACCCTGCCACTTTTTATGCTCATTTGTTGTTGTTTATTCACTAAATTGTGTCTGACTCTTTTTTGACCTCATGGACTATAGCCCACCAGGCTCCTCTGTCCATGGGATTTCTCAGGCAAGAATGAATGAAAGAAAGTGAAAGTCCCTCAGTCATGCCTGACACTTTGCGACCCCATGGACTATACAGTCCATGGAATTCTCCAGGCCAGAATACTGGAGTGGGTAGCCTTTCTCCAGGGATTCTTCCCAACCCGGGGATTGAACCCAGGTGTCCCGCATTGCAGGTGTATTCTTTACCAGCTGAGTCATAGGGGAAGCTCAAGAATACTGGAGTGGATAGCCTACCCCTTCTCCAGGGGATCTTCCCGACCCAGGAATCAAACTGGGGTCTCCTGCATTGCAGGCAGATTCTTTACCAACTGAGCTATCAGGGAAGCTCAGGCAAGAATACTGGAACAGAATGCCATTTCCTTCACCAGGGGATCGTCCCAAACCAGGGATCGAACCCAAGTCTCCTGCATTGGCAGGCAGGTTCTTTGCCACTGGGCCACCAGTGAATCTTCATACTCTACCTATTTTCCTTCCTAACGTTTGTATTTACCTTCCTAACATTTGTATTTACCTAATGTTATTTATTAATTTGTTTGTTTATTTTCTGAATCCCCCTACTAGAATGTAAACTTCACAAAGGCAGGAACGTTGTTTGTTCATTGCTATATCTGCAGTGCTTGGAGCAAAGATACTCCATAAGTAATTGTTGAATAAATTATTGGTAGGCACATGGCTTGTGGGGTAGGGGGAGATTCTGAATTAGACTCAGCCACTGGATAGGACAGCCATTGGTAGAAGCGACTCAAGCTGTACGAGGTCCAGGCTGGCAGACAGAACATGGTATTCAACAGGAATGAACTCGTATAACAGAGGGTAAGTTATTAAATGGGTTGTTGTCCTGCAGAGAAATATTAATAGAAGGAGACAGTTGAGAACACTGGGAGTAAACAGTGTTCGTGAACAGTGTTTGTGAACAGTGTTCGTGAATCGCGTAGGTAAAGGAACAATTGGCTTTAGGAACACCTCCGGGACACGGGTGCTGGGCTTCCTGGAGGAGCCCAAACGGGATAGCAGGAGCCAGGAGGGGCCTCGGTCACTGGCGGTTCTATGTGGAGTGTTACCAGGATAACACAGCATAAGCGTAGAAGAGTAAGGAAGACGCCTAGAGCCAGAACTAGTAGGGCTTGTATATTTCTAACTAGCGCTCTCTGACTTCCTCATATTCAAGACCCACCCTGGTCCTAGAGGGAGATCCTGGAGTGCTCCAGCTCCTGGTGGGGACTGGCAGCTGCTTATTCACTGCATAGTGGGCATAAGAAATGTAGACATCAAGTGTTGAACCAAAAGGAATTACAGAGGCTGGAAAGCAGCCTGTCTTCTGTTGTTTTCTAAATTTGTTTACTACTTTTGAGTTTGTAATTGTGTTTGGATTCAGGTGTTTGGCTGGGATTAACCTTCTTTTAGATTTCTTGGATTTATGCTTAATTTTATTCTTTCTTGGTATGTTTGTTGCTACTGATACTTATTAGTCTTCAGATCTTTTAATGTATTTGGTTATAAAAGTTATTACTGAATTCATCAACTCAAAGGTGAAATCAGTCATAAAAACCACAATTATTTTATATACCACCCAGATGGAAAAAATGTTGCACAGTGCATTTCTTATCACTTAAATTTTTTATTTTATACTTATCAAAATAGCTTTTTTAGACTTAGACATAAATATTTTTATCTTCTATTTCACTCCTGATTTCAGCTAATTCTTGATGTGTGAAAGACAGTATATAACATCTGCTATAACACAGCTTTGTTCTCTTTGTGATTATTTTCCTTTCTCATTTGGTTGTTGCTTTGCCAAAAAAAAAAAAAAAAGTAGAGGTGGGGATTGTGGTCAGTTCTTTAATAATGAATATTTGCTTTGCTAATAACAACTTTTTACCTTGCTTCTTTCTGTGCCTTTCTGCATACCCATGTTTTTCCTCTACATGTAAAACCAACAATGTGCAAACCTCAGTTCAAACAAGGAGAGTACAGAGAGCTATGACCAACTTTGAACATGTAGGCAGCAGCAACTATAATGACCTGGCTGACAGAGATAATAATATGCCATTACTGTAAAATGCTTCCCCACGGTAGTGATAGTAAAATTGTGCATCTGGGAAGTGATAAAAAACTGTATTCAGATTTAAGGGTACTAGCTGAAGAAACGGGGAAGGCAATGGCACCCCACCCCAGTACTCTTGCCTGGAAAATCCAATGGATGGAGTAGCCTGGTGGGCTGCAGTCCATGGGGTAGCTAACAGTCGGACAGACTGAGCGACTTCACTTTCACTTTTCTCTTTCATGCATTGGAGAAGGAAATGGCAACCCACTCCAGTATTCTTGCCTGGAGAATCCCAGGGATGGGGGAGCCTGGTGGGCTGCCGTCTCTGGGGTCGCACAGAGTCGGACACGACTGAAGTGACTTAGCAGCAGCAGCAGCAGCTGAAGAAAGCTAGTTACATTGCAAGCGTCTTGTTCTTGCTGCTGCTTTTTCCTTTCCCTCCTCACTTAACTGCAGCAGTTTATATAAAGCTGTGTCCCCTCTCTTTGCCTTGTCACGCTGCTCCGTGTGAGTTATTTGAAGGACTTCCACTGTGTCGCAGCTTTTGAGTTTACACTTCCATCCCTTTCTTGAATCCTGTGCACCAGATACAGTTTTCTCTTGGCCCCCAACCCTGGCCATCTTCACACCTCAAAATGTATATGAGCCCACCTGAATTCCTGAACTCTGATTCTGCTTATTCTGCTGTGTTCTGTATCCCATGGACGGCATCCTCACCTAACAAACTGAAAGTTTTATATTCCCCTCATCCTCACCACATCCACGCAGCTGTCACGTGTTGAGAATTCTCTCTCAGCAAGCCCTTGCTTTTCTGTCCTTGCTCCCTTTGCCCTCAGCTGTTTATCTTCTAATATCTGTTGAAATCGCCCTCTGATTGGAGTTTTTGCCTTCATTCAGTTGCCTCTTCTCTTTATTCATTTACATCGCTACTGGCAGGTTGGTGAACCCTTTTATTATTACCCTGTTACTTTTTGGTTGCCCTGGGTCTTCGTTGCCACACAGTCTCTCTCTCGTTGTAGAGAGCAGGGGCGCACACATGGGCTTCAGTAGTTGCATCGCAGGTTCTAGAGGGCGGGTCGGTAGTTGTGGCACACAGGCTTAGCTGTGCTCCACGGCATGTGAGATCTTCCCAGACCAGGGATCGAACCAACGTCCCCAGGATTGGCAGGCGGGTTTTTATCCACTGTACCATCAGGGAAGTCCAGTTAATCCTTTAAAAACATCTGCAGTCATCAAAAATCATTCCCCATTGGCTATAAAATAAAGTTTAAAATTCTGAGCAGAGAATTCAGAGTCATACAGGATCTGGTGCCAGACTTCCTCACAGCTGACTTTTATATTTGACCCTCCATCATATCCTCAAGCAACAGGCCATTCCCAGTTATTTGCTGTCCTTTTTGTCTCATTTGTGCTATTTCCTTTAGCTTAGAGTGGTCTTCCCCTTTATCCCAACAACTGAAGTCCTGTTTATCCTTTAATCCCACATAACTACAAATAATGAATTTTCCATTTGCATACCCTTAGATGGTATTTATATCATCATTGCCCAGTTTTTCCTAAAGTATTTATGTATACTCATATTCATGTTTTTCCCATGGGATACCAAGTAAGTTCCTCTGGAACGCAAATCAAGTTTTATTCGGTTCTTTTATACTACAGCACCTGTGACAATGCTTTTAAGTGTGGAATGAGCTTTCTGTATATATTGAATTGATGTGAATTAAATTTTTAAATGAATTTCTGATTCATTTAATTATTGTTATACATAGTTTGGGGCACTGTATAAAATGATAAGAGATATAAGTACTTTTTTCAGATAGCGGTTTGCTTTTTCCTGAATAATCTGAGTTTAAAAATACCCGTTTATTCATTCCAAAGGATAATTTCTTGAGAGGAGATAGCTCCCGTAAAGTTCAGCACCAGCAGCAGAGGAAACCCAGGAAAAAATCCAAGCCTCCTGCACTTACCAAAAAACACAAGAAGAAGAGAAGGCGTGGACCTCGTCGACCCCAGAAGCCCATCCCCCCTGCAGTCCCCCAGGGGAACCTCAGCATGCCCACCAGCGTCTCACTGCCAGTGGAGGCCTCCCACATGCGGTCAGTGACTGCGCCAAGACTCACGTCTCCTTTACGTGTTCTGATTGTTCTCAGAACATCAGCTTCCTTTCCTGTTGGAAGTAGGCTAAAGACACTCTGTGGTGTATCAGCCTAGACTCTGTAGTTTCCAGTAGGATTTTTACCAGGTACCTGACGGGTTTAGATCTGAAGTAAAGTTTTTGATTAAAACTCGAGAGAGCAGATGCTGATATTGGGAATTTAATTGTCTATTCTCAGATTTTTCTGTTTCAACAGAAATTGCATATATGTTCCAACAGAAACATTCCATCAGAAATGCGATACATTATTAATTTTGACAGGGGTAAGCATTTTGACCCGATGAATGATGCTTCTGTTTCAGCTGCAAATTTCAGTTTTATCGCTTTCATTTTTTTTTTTTTGTCCAGATTGACAATTCTACCAGAAAATAGTAAGACACACTTGATAGACCAGATTGTAATTCGTTCTACTAGTACACCAAATTGCAATTCATTCTACTAATTTGCAGTAAAAATAGTATCTCAAAATGGTTTCCTTCTCTTAGTACGTGGGTGAAAAATTGCAGAAATATGTGACTGCATATGGTGAGGTCTGCCGTCCTGGTTTCAGATCTTAAAGTAGGCGAGGAGATTATTTTGAGTTAGGGTTTTCCGTTTCTGCCTCTGGTGACTTGGTGCAGAGGTAAAGTGGGAATGGTGGGCTGACCGTGTCATCTTCCGCAGGAGCCCGTCCACACCGGAGCTGAGCGCTGATGAGTTGCCGGATGACATTGCCAATGAGATCACTGACATTCCACACGACTTGGAATTGAATCAGGAGGACTTCTCTGATGTCCTTCCGCGGCTGCCTGATGACTTACAAGATTTCGATTTTTTTGAAGGTATGGTCAGTATTTTGACTCAAGAAAACTGGTTTTTCAAATGAATTTTTTTTTTAAAAAAAAGGGAAATAGTTTTTTAAAATATGTTTTTAAAGTATTCCTCCTCACATGTTGGAGAAGGAGATGGCAACCCACTCCAGTATTCTTGCCTGGAGAATCCCATGGATGGAGGAACCTGGTAGGCTACAGTCCACGGGGTCGCAAAGAGTCGGACACGACTGAGCGACTTCACTTTCACTTTCCTCACATGTAACGTGGACAGAAAATATAAAGTGCTGAATCTATTTTATTTTCTTTAGAAGGTATACATTTTTTAAAAAATGATAAATTAGGCTTAGTAAATTAGGTTTGACATCGAGGTTTATAACTTAATTCCTTTAAAATGAGTGGTGGTGGTGGTGTAGTCACTAAATTGAGTCCAACTCTTGCAGCCCCCTGGACTGTAGCCCACCAGGCTTCTCTGTCCATGGAATTCTCCAGGCAAGAGTACTGAAGTGTATTGCCATTCCCTTCTTCAAGGGATCTTTCCGACCCAGGGATTGAACCCGGGTCTCCTGCATTGAACTGAGCCACAAGGGAAGCCCCAAAATCAGTAATTTTAGTTTATTTATTTTCTAACCTTTTGTTTTTGACTACGTTGCATGGCTTGTGGGATCTTAGTTCCTTGACCAGGGGTCAGGGCAGTGAAAGCGCTGAGTCCTAATCACTGGACCGCCAGGGAATGCCCCTACTTTAGTTTGTTTTTGAATGAAGACATTTTAAACTTGAGTTTATTGAACTTTTCAGAACTTGTCTTCATTTTGATACCCCACCCAGTACTTCAGCTGAAGTGCACTTTTTCACAACAAAGTTTGCTTAACCCCACCAGTTGTTTAGTGCTTTCAAGGGAAATCTTTTCTACTCTGAGAATGTTTCCTTCACCATTAAAAACTGGATATTTTTATAGTGGTTACTCCAGTTCCTAACAGTAGATTTTTTGATATTGGAAAGGAAATCAGTGTAGCTTCCAGTTTATGAAAATTCCTTAGAAATGGGAGATGTCTGAGAGGGGAAGAGCAGAGCAACGCAGAAATGTGGGAAAAGGTAACCAACGAAGTGAGCTGAGCACTTGCTTTTGTGCTGAGATATACGTGTGGGTTCTGGGTTCTGGGTTCACGGCTGTCCCTCCAGCTTGAAAGAGCCCAAGAGCAGAAGAGCTCACAGTGCTCCTCCTGCACAGCCTTTTGTCTCAAGTGTGAACCGATTGATGTGTTTTCTATTTTAATGTCTTAATATAACTTTGGGTAAAAACATACCTATAATCAGATAGTGACCCCGGGTTTTAAATAGATAATCCTTAGATTCCTGAGCACTGCACACTGTGTTGAGACAGCTGTGAGAGTGCTGTCAATGACCCGAAAATGTGGTTCAGGCTCACCTGTCCTGCCGTGAATATGTCACTCTTGCTCTCCAACCCAGCCCTTAGTAGAATGTCGTGACAGATAGTTCCAGTGTATTGTTTTTGTGGTCAGGATGGTGGAAGCCCCACTGACTTGTTGATAGCTCTTGTTTACCCAGGAAAGAACGGAGACCTCCTCCCCACCACCGAAGAGGCCGAGGAACTTGAACGGGCCTTGCAGGCCGTGACTTCTCTCGAGTGCCTGAGTACCATTGGGGTGCTCACCCAGTCAGATGGTGTGCCCGTCCAGGAGCTGTCAGACAGAGGAATAGGGGTGTTCTCCACAGGGACGGGCGCGTCGGGGATCCCGTCCTTGAGCCGAGAGGTCAACACGGACCTGGGGGAGCTGCTGAATGGGCGCATAGTCCATGACAGCTTCTCTAGCCTAGAGCTGGATGAGAGCCTGCTCCGTTCAGCTACCTTGTCTAACCCACCTACACCCCTGGCAGGGCAGATCCAGGGGCAGTTCTCTGCCCCCGCCAGCGTCGGCCTTACTTCTGCCACTCTGATGAGCCAGAGTGCCCTTGGGGAGAGAGCCTTCCCAGGACAGTTTCATGGACTTCATGATGGCAGCCATGCCTCCCAGAGGCCACATCCTGCCCAGCTGCTGAGCAAGGCAGATGACCTAATCACCTCACGACAGCAATACAGCAGTGATCACTCCCACTCCTCGCCCCATGGAAGCCATTACGACAGCGAGCACGTGCCGTCTCCCTACAGTGACCACATCACCTCTCCCCACACGACATCTTACTCTGGTGATAACATGGCAGCTACCTTCTCCGCAGAGATGCCCGTCATGGCGCAGCACTTGCTCCCGACGCCACTTGAGGTGCCACTCGGAGGGGTCGTGAACCCCAGAACTCACTGGGGCAATCTCCCCGTCAACCTCGGAGACCCCTCTCCGTTCAGCAACCTTCTCGTCGCCGATGGGCATCTTCTTTCCACGTCCCTCTCCACGCCGCCCACCACTTCGAACTCAGAGACCACACAGCCTGCCTTCGCCACCGTGACCCCCAGCAGCTCCAGTGGGCTTCCGGGGTTGCCGCAGACCAGCTTCAGCGGCATGGGGCCTTCCGCTGAGCTGCTGGCCTCCACCTCCCCCAAGCAGCAGCTGCCTCAGTTCAGCGCAGCCTTCGGCCACCAGCTGAGTTCTCACAGTGGCATTCCCAAGGACCTGCAGCCCAGCCACAGCTCGATAGCGCCTCCCACAGGCTTCACAGTAACAGGTGCCACAGCTACAAGTACCAATAACGCATCTTCTCCCTTCACCTCCCCGAACTGAGCGTGTCTGTGTGTTTGCAGGCAGGTGGGGATCCTGGTGTTTTCTATCTTCTTTTCCCTCTTTACCACCCACCCCCTCTCCCCTTTCTCCTAAAGAAGATTTTAAAATAACAGACGGGGACGAGAGGAGAACTCCCCTTTTCCGGTTAAACAAGCTCCCCCTGCGGTGGACCTCGCTTCAGTGTTCACATGTGCTCCCTGGCACTGGTGCTGCGTCCCTCCTGGCGGGTCCACCCTCCCCCTTTCTGAGGTCTGGTGGTTGGTTGTATTGCCTTTTTAGACACACATTTGTTTCTGAATCCCTCTTCCATGGAATATATTTGCAAGATGTAATTAAAGAAAATATTTTGATGTGAAAAGCAGGATAGTTCAAGATTGATTTGGAGACATGGGATCTGTGAACTCCTTGATCCATCTTTTGCTTTGGGATTTTTCATGTTTACAGTAGTGATTCTTTGGTAAAGTTTGTAAAATGTTGATGACACTTGTAGAATCAATGTACCAGTTGTGAAGTGACATGTAATATCTGAAGGATACACATTTTAAAATTTACTTTCAAAGCAAAATATGGAAATTAGACATAAATCTTATCCTTTGGTACCTTTAAAATAATTTTAAGTATTTAGGTTTAAGTTTGGGGAATTTTTTTGAAATACCAGATCTTGAAGGTTAAAAATCATATTGGATAGTTTAGTAAGTTGGTGACTATGAGATGAACATGTGAGGTTTCTTTTTAACCTGCCTTCTCCCCGACCCCCCACCCTCCGCCCAAGGGTGGAACTAGATTTTTAAAGGCATCTGTTCTCTGCTTTTGCTGAGAAGTTTCACTGTCCCTTGAGATACCATTGGCTATTTATACCTGAATCTAGTCTAATTTACATATATATATTTTAAAAGATGCGTAGAGAGAACATATCTATTAATGATGTGATATAATAATTCATTTGTCAGGGAATATTTGATCCTAATTCCTTTTCAATAGGTAAAGATTTGGATGTATTTTCCTACTTCCTCTATGTATTTCTCTTTATGCCATGCTAATTCTAACCAGTCCCTTCTTTTGAAAGCTTTTCTTTCTCTGCTTTTTAAAGGAATGATGGTGATCAGCAGGCATTATGCAGATACCACGTGCCTGAGATTATGGAGGGGAAATGTCACATGACTGTATGAAATCATGATATGCCCTATTTTGTATTTATTGAAGTTTTCTTTTTGTGGGCCAAAAATATGTTTGTAATATATTTAGGTTTTTTTTAATCATGATAATTGATTGGAAGATTTATTTTTTAATAGCTTTGCCTTTTTTGCAAATTGAGAAATTTCTAAATTATAAAATTATGTCACAAAGCAAAATTATATTTGGTAGCACCGTAAATTTTTATTCTGAATGGTGAGAACAGATAATCTGAATATTTCTCACCTGTGAACCTATGTTAGTAAGCTTTTTAATTTTAATGTACTGTAATGAAATGATTATGAGTAGTTACCTCCGCTCAAAAGTGTCGTTTAGTTCACTGAACTCTTCACTTCCCATTATAACCATCACATGCTAATTGTCCATTCTTAGTGATTCGATTCCGTCTGCATTGTGTACTAATCACAGGTTGTAGCAGAGCAGCCCGCTGACTTTCTTTTTTACTGAGGTAAAAGTGGTACATACACATTGACTTTCTTATCAGCCCTTCTTTGACAGTGAAGGGAAAGTCATGGGATGTCGATTTGAATTTTTCTGGCAGTTTGTCCCTTGTGGTAGCTGCTTAAAATTCTTCAGTTATCGAAACTGAGTTTGCAGTAAGTTGCACATTTTATTGTTTGCAATTTTCTGTTTTCTGTGCATTTTTAAGCCCTTTCCTGCTTTCTGGTAAGGAGGCATGAAATGATCAGGAATGTTGCCAGTTACAGCTTCACACCAAAAACTTTTGAGTAAATTCGTTTTTGTGTAGATGCCCATGATAATAGCTGAAGAAAGGGCGCCCATAGAAAGTACCCGCGTAGGTTTAAGAAAGTAGCAAAAAAAAATTTTTTTTTCTTCTCACTTTGTCTACTTCAAAACAAATATCCAAGCTTGCGATTCACTTTACTCTTGCTGTTTCTTGTGAGTCCCTTTTTGGAAAGAGAAAAACATCTGTGAACCCAGAGATAACCGTTACGTTGTTGGTTGAGCTAATGGAGCAATTTTAGTCTCTTAGCAGCAGGTTTGCTATTAGCATGGAAAGAAAGGAATGAAATATCTTTTACTCCAGAAATATGAAAATTAGTGTCTTTTAAAATAGCACTTAATGCTCCAATAAGGCAATACTGGAATCAGAAACAAATTTTATATAAGGTTCTATCTTATTACGTGGATACTAGTTTTCATTTTAGTGTTAAAACTCAACTCATGAGAAATAGTGGCAAAGAAGTTTCACTCTGTTTCTGTAGTTCTTTGGGACCATTTATAAAGGCCAGTTAGATTGTGTTAATGTGATTCAATTTACAAAGTTGCTGCAGTTAATGGATACATTCTGTGCTCTGAGAATCTGAATTCCATGCTAATGTATAATGTTCACTGGCTGTGATCTATAGCATCCGAAGGAAAAATTTGTTTTTCTCCTTTACGCTCTCTACATAACTGTTAATATTGTTTTAGTTAAAGTGCTTAAGACATTGATTTTCCCCTGTAAGAATGGCTTAGCTATTTGCACATCTGGATAGATTAGTTAGTAAACAATCCACAGTAGTAAATAGCAATTACATTTAACCCACCAAGTGACAGACTATGCAATGGGAAATTTTTCTAATTATCACCACGTAGCTTATATGGCAAAGGACTCTTTTTCTCTAGTAACCTACCATGTGAACTAGAACTGTCTTATAAATGACTTCTTGAGCAATTTCATGTTGGTTGGCAGTTTGATGTGCCTAGAGTCCCTCCATGAAAAGAGTATAATTTAATGAGAAGCAAATAGTAGGTATGGACATAAAGTTGGAAAAAATTTTTTCTTTTCCTTAAAATCATAGTTATTGTCTTGAGTGGTTTAAGGCTAAAGAAAGCGAATACTTTATCTTTGCCAAATAATTATTTATAAGATTTATTTCTTAAATAAGCCTAATCTCTCAACTGCAAGTTAAGCAGCATCATTTTCTGTGATGAACACTAAAGCTTTTCCTTATCAGAGGTCGTTCGGTCCATGATTGTAAAGTCACAGAGACAGAGACAGTGTCCATGATACACACAGCTGTCCTACCTGTGTGATTTTCTTCTTACCTGAAAAAAATATTTCTATTGATCCATACTATTGGGCTTTTATCATTTGGCACTAGAATTTGAGCCTGTGTAGGTCACCCCCATCCTGTAAGTTCACTGATACTTGCCTGCAGTCCTTCCTGTGCCCCTGCCTTGAGCTGGGAATGGTGGTGGTAGCTTCATCCGCAGTGTTTGTGGGAGGGAAGTTGCTTTTTTCTCCAAGTTAGTTTAAAAGGTTGCTGTGGTTTGTTATTGCGAAGAGCTGAGGCTATTAATAACACTAAACTATCATTTCAAGCTAATAGGTTTGAAATTCATTTAAAATTTGTTTAGGTATTTAGTTTCTAGTTTCTACATCTTCTTTGTTTTTAGACTTCTTTTAACACTTATTAAATTCTGTTTTTAATCTGGTGTATATAGAATAATGCAGTGGTTGTTTAAATGGTCAACAGAATTCTGCAGTTTAATGAGGCAATTTAAAGGATTCCCTGGAAGAAAGTGTAGTCAGTCCGAATGTTTCATCACAGACAGCTACATTGCTCCAAGGATTTTTTTTTTCCTGCCGAGAATTATGTTTCTTGAAGAAAGGTGAGTATGGAAATATATATATGACAGAACATAGGTTTTGTTCCCCCCCCCAGTACATTGAAAACAACTAAATTTTAATGGGCATTCTATAGAAAAGTAAAACAATATAGTGACTGCTTAATACCTTGAACTTTATAAAGATTTCTAATATCATATATTGAAGTGAAGTGAAGTCGCTCAGTCGTGTACAACTCTTTGCCACCCCGTGGACTGTAGCCTACCAGGCTGCTCCATCCATGGAATTCTCCAGGCAAGAATACTGGAGTGGGTTGCCATTTCCTTAGCTCCAGGGGATCTTCCCTACCTAGGGATCAAACCGAGGTCTCCCGCATTGCAGGCAGACACTTTACCATCTGAGCCACCAGGGAAGCCCAATGTCATATATTGGAGGGACACAAAATCCATGTTTAGTAAATTAAAACAACATTTTTTTTAAAATAATACTGTCTTTAAAAAGACGTGTAATAAGGGATCAGTGAAGAATATATTTGACTATCTCGAGTGTTTTTTTCTCATCAGTGAGTTAGGAAAGAAAACATAAAACATAAATTAGTAATTATGTCTCTTCTAATAACCAGTGTCATTAATGCAAAAATTATGGGTCAAACTTAGCCTTATTTCTAAATAGCAAAAATTCTCTCTTTTTACTCCTACTCTGATTTTTTGTTAGCTTCCCTCTCTCTGCACTGTGATACAGAGCAAATAAAAGGAAATGGGGCATTTGAGAGAGAGTGAAAGAGCAAATGTGGGATGACTTTTTTACCCCCCAGGTTCCCAAACCTTGGGAATGTTTGGCTACTTTGAATGGCAGCGTTGTGGTAGTCTCAAGTGCAGTCTAGGAAAACAGTCTTCTAAGAGAAAACCTGTCTCACTCTTAGCAAAGTAGGGGAGCACAGCTTTCCTTCCGTTTTTTCCTTCTGCCTGCTTGCTCAGCCCACCCTCAGCACTGATGTATGTGTACACACACACATGCATGATCTGTACTGCTCCTGGCCCAAGAGAACCTTTTCTTTCACTAGGTTCTTTTTTTAAGCTGGGGTCACTGAAGTAAGCTCTATATGCACCCAAAGTTCTTCATGGAAAGCTTTTCAACATGCAGTGCAGAAGGCTCCAAAGCAGTTTAAACGCCACCCTTGCTTTTACTTGGAGAATAGACTGATTTGCCCTGACATGGCTCCACCCTGCATCACTGAAGTACAGTTAGCTCCAGCTGATGAGCCTGGAAGGGATGGGAAAGTTTGGTACTTAGGACATTGTCTTCATCTGCTCGGAAGGGTTGAATCAGTTCCTCTCAACAGTGATAATTCTTTTCACTGTATAGTGTTGAGTATGTCTCAGGGATTCCTTGTGGAAATTAGGGCAGTTTTTAAAATAAGAAATTAGTTTTAAAAGCAACTAAAGGTGACTCATCATTGAGAGAGTGCAGGAAAGAGAAAACGTTTGGTTTCGTAGCCCATGGTGTCTTGCTTGGGACGCTTTTCCTTCTCCTTCAGGCTCTCATCTCAGCCTCAGCATACAGAATCCTTTCCCACCATGCACAGCTTTAAAACTTTTATTTAAAAATTTCCTTCCCCAATGAGCTTTCAGAATACTTATTGTAGATTTTAAGAGAAAAGGTATATTAATTTATGCTATTAACATCACCTCATAAATTATAAGTTTTATACTAAAGCTGTATTGAGTGTAATGAATTATGTTGCCTATGTGTTTAATAGCTAAAAAATTATATATGAGCTTTTTTTTTTTTTTGACAAAACAAACTAGTGAAGCACCTTTTTACACTGGATCTCTGCCGTGTCAAGGTGTATAGCTATCCTTTGCTACCTTGCAGATATATAAAATAGAAGGATATCCTGGGGCCTGAAAATGTAGAACACCTTTAGACCATTTATTACTACTCATAGAACCGTTGAGAAATCACGTTTCCTTAGTAAATGATCTGTGGTTTACACTTAAGATGGCTAGAAGCTTAGTTACAGGGTAAATAGAAATACATAGATCAAGTAAAAACTCCCAACTACTGTAGCTGGAATTTGTAAATTAAGTTTTTAAGACCTCTTTTATTTCCTATGGATTTATTCTTTTAATTACAGTTTATTCTGTAAGTTGGGAAGTAAAATAGGAAAAATAATAAATCTAGATGTTCTCAGTGTCTTATTCAGGAACTTTTTATCCCTCCTCACTAAGGAATTCCCACTGTGACTTAAAAATAGAATTAAAGTACTTGTGTGCATGTATTTGTCTGTGTTTTTACACACATGCAAAAATATACATTGGGGGCACGTGTATGAGAGAGATGAATGTGTGCTTACGTAAAAAGAGAAAGGCAACAGAATGTATGGTAGTAATATGATTTATTTAGTTGAGGGCGTTGGAGTTCCTTTCTCATTGTCTCTGTTGTATAAATACACCAAATTCTTGATTGTGTTATGTTAAAAGGCTAGCTCTGATATCATGTGCATTTTATTTCAAGCTTTTGATTAGCTTATGCTACGTTTTTAAAATAACACAAGAAACAGCAGGCTCTAAGACCAGCCTCTTGCTTTTGAGTGTAAAAATGAGAAAAACAGACCTGGATATGAGCTGTGTTTGTCTACTGGGGTGATGGGACCAGAGATCAGTTGAACCTTTTTTATGTTAATAATAGATTTCTCATATTCTGAGTTATAAAATATTATTGATCACCTTTTCTTGGTGAAATAAAAGTAGAGGCCTTTTATAAAAAATGACATTTTTAAAGGGGCTCCTTTGTTTAAAGAGTTGGTGGGATCATTTCACCATGTACATTTCAAAGCTGGGTTCATTTCAGTTATTTCCAGAAAATTTTTTTTTAATTACTCAATTGTGTTGTTATTTTATGAAGTTAACATGCCCCCAGACCACCATATTTTGGCTATAGGAAAATTATGCTACCCTTGAGTTTTTATCTGGTTTATATGCAATTTTTTAAAAATGCATTCCTGTATTTTGAGTTTTGTCATTTTGCTATACATTCATTACTGAAGTGTCTGGTGGTCTAAAATAGTCAAAGCTAGAGTTTTATTAAATGCTCCAATCACATTTGTTTTTAACATAAAAAAATCGTACTTTGAAACATGTTAAAACAACTTCTGATAAATAACGTCTGGATTTGTTGTTATCTTTGAAGCCTCATTCATTTTAGATATACTCAAGACCTAGGAAAGCTTTTTGTATGTTTTTACAGTTGTATTTTTTGCAGCATCTCCCAGTTTCATTCACTCTTGCTTTATGGATTTTTTACAAATCTGCGTATTTCTTGTACATATGCATGCAAATGAAAGAAGGGAGGTTGTATTGGTGCCATTTCTCCCTTCAGTTACTGGTTAATGGGATTTGCTAGAATAAATTCCCCCGATTGAAGGGTGAAGCTAAGCCCTTTTGTGTATATCTGTACAGAGATGTGTATATGGGATGTGGTGGCACTTTGCTGAATGTGAACTTGCCTTGTCGATGGAAAGATTGAGAAGTATTATGTTTATTTATACATTTGTATAAATCTATATATACACGTATGTATATGTGTGTGTATAGATAAATCTATATACATATATTTCCCTAAAAGAAAAAAAGTGTGTGTATAATAGATAAACAGCCTTTGTTAAGCAAGATTATACATCTTTGGAGAACTGTGGGTTATTCTATAAGCAAGAAGAGGGACAGTCTAGCGTAATCATCAGAGCATACAAAGATGGAAGTCCTTAGGATTATAGTCTTGTTTATGAATTCCTCTTAGAACTGTTCTTACTGGCTAATCCCACTATTCTTCATTTTCATTGACTTCTAAGTCAGTCTCTCACCACTAAAAAATCACACTTCTTTGTGTTTCTTTCTCGTTTATTAGGTCCTTTTCACCAGAATCATTTGGCCTAACCATATTTCATTAACACTTCATGTGTCTCTGAAATTTCCTGGAAGACACAAATTTTGGCAATACTTTCTATGGTAATTTTGAAAATTGGGCATCATTTGTCTCCAAAACAACCAACCAATAAACAAAAGACCAACATTCCAACAGAACTACTTAGAAAGTTTTACCTAGATAATTTGGAGATGTTTTACTTAAATTTAAAATATATAATTGTGCTTTTATGATTGACGTTAGTATTATATTTATTTTGTCATTTATTGTGACTAATGTGTCATTTTAAAATTTTGTTGTACTTTGTGATTTGATCATACTTTTACCATTTTCATTTTAATGGAAAGCCTCTTGAATTCTATAACTCATTTTCTTCATGAGGAAACTGCTTTAATGAATTCTGCTATATTTCCTTTTGACTTTTCTCACATTTGTGACATTCTGGTTTAACTTTGCTGCAGCTTTCTGGAAAACTTGCATCCCTATATATTGTGCCTTTAAAGCTTTTATGCACACACAGACAGAAGTGTATATGTACATGTTGGAGCATGTGTACACATACTTTCCTATATACTCACACAGTATGTCTCTAGTATATATTGTGTGAGTGAATATATAGATATTCAAAGGCAATGAAATGTTGCTCTCTAGATATATATGTATATAAATAGTGTTGATACATTGTATATACACTTGTATATGTATGAGTTTTAAATGGCAATCTTTTACATTTAGCAAAATGCTACCCCTACTGGAATATTGTCACTGCGATAGCAGTTGTATGTAATGATTTAAAATACATTATCAAAAGTTATTTAAAGAACATTTAGAAGTCTCATCTAAAGAGGTCCACACATTATTTATTTCTCCTCTTTTTCCTTTTATTGTTTTTTTTTTTTTTTTTAACTGAAAGGGAGACTGTCATTTTAAAAATGCCACCTATCCCAGGAGATGAAGAGAACTGGAGACTCACTTGAGGCCCTTCATGTGTCTTCCTCTCTGAAATGGAGATATACCACAAACCAGCCTGTTTATTTCAGTTATAAAGCAACCCTAACATTTCCATTACCGTATGTCATCCACCATCTCCCAGATCAACTTAATTCACCAATTTGCCTCTTCCTTTCGTTAATAATTAATGATCATTGAGATCATTTTGCCTGGGGGAAGTTAACTACTCTCTAGCTGCAGGGAAATTTATCACCTACCTGTTATTCTGCCTTGTTCAAAATTCAACTTTGAGAAAAGACAGCTCTCTCATGAAGCTATCTTAAGCAGGTTTTACATTTATTTAGTCAAAGGTCTTCCCAGACTTTTTTTTTTTTTTTAGCAAGATGAGATTGGCAGGTTTGGGAACAGGGCCCTCAGTTCTGAGGAAAGGTGTATCCATGGTATTGGGTGTGCTATTGCTGGTGGGGAGACCACATGTGGGGAAATGATAGGCTTCGGTTTGTAATTTCCCTTTAAACAAGAAGAGATGGCTCATATTTTCCATGTATATCTCAATGAATGTACTGTATTACCATTTTAAAAATTTGATGAAATAATAATGGATTGGTCTCCTTTTGTTTTCTGGTCCTTGTTTAATTTGTTTAAGGGTTTTTGTATACAAAAGTTTACATTTTTATGTATATTTTTCTTGTGTAAAAACTGATGTAATATGTGTATAAAACACTGTATGTATTATCTGTATATAGTGTGACAAAATGATTTTTCTTTCTTTCTTTTGGATGTATTAATAAATCTTGCTGTGAAGTAGCCTTGCTCTTGGTTTAATTTCTTTTGCCTGGATGTTGATGGAAGCTGTCAATCCAGAGTAAGGATTTTTTCCCCTTTGTTAGCTAGAGTATATATACATGTTTTTTATATCTTATATTTTGGCAAGAACTCCAGGGGGCTTTATTCATGGTTCTTTATATTTAGACTAACTGATTAATATGTGTCTTATCTGTGGATCAATTAAGTGCTACTCAAAGTGACTTTAAAGTGGTATCCAACCTTGAAATCCAAGCAGAAGTTGCATAGGAAATTGTTATGTACTATAATGGAGGTCTTGCAAGTCAAGTTTCTATTTAATTTATCAGGAGCACTTTTTTCTCTTCATTTTCATAGTTTGAAAAGTATAAGAACAGATTCATATTGTATAACCAAAGTAGTGCAAACAAAAAACTTTTAACACTCCTCCTTTAAGGCATTGCCAAGTGCCTGCCTTGTATCTCCTTGGAATTGAATTACTTTTTTCTTTTTTAACATGTAGATTGGAACGCTTCATTTTCTATGCTGAGGAATTTTGTGGTACTGATAGAGGCTAGGACAAAATTCACAAAGAAAAATTAGTATATGTTCTAATCACACTTTCCTCTTGTAGAGATTTATGATTTTTTATTTTTGTGGCACATTATTTAAAAGGTTATTTTTTATTATTTGCTTTTGGTCGGGCTGTGTCCTTGTTGCCGCACCGCTTTTCTCTGGATGCGGCAAGTGAGGACTACGCTCTAGGTGCAGTGTCCAAGCTTCTCACTGTGGTGGCTTCTCGTTGCAGCTCCCGGGCCCTCAAGCACCGGCTCAGTAGTTGTGGCTCGTGGGCTTAGCTGCTCCGTGGCATGTGGAATCTTCCCAGATCAGGGATTGAACCTGTCTCCTGCATTGGCAGGCAGATTCTTTACCACTGAGCCTCCAGGGAAGCCCCTTGAACTTTTTTTTTCTTGTTCTCTAATCCAGGCATGTACATTCCAGAACTGTACTTTGCTTCTCTAAAGTTAACATTCTGCAGCTAGAAGCAGATGTCCCCAGCACTAATGACACGGCCAACACTGACAGAGTTTCATTCATCCCTCTCTCTGCTTTTGAAACTGACAAGTTATGAAGACTAATGTTGGGCATTGGTCTGTCCATGTTTTTGGTTATATGGTAGTTGATTTTAAACTCTTGTTCTTTTCTACTTAACGATGCTTCTTTTTAAAATATAAATTTATTTATTTTAATTGGAGGCTAATTACTTTACAATATTGTATTGGTTTTGCCATACATCAACATGAATCTACCACGGGTGTACACGTGTTCATCCTGAACTCCCCTCCCACCTCCCTCCCCATCCCATCCCTCTGGGTCATCCGAGTGCACCAGCCCCGAGTACCCTGCATCAGGCATCAAAACTGGACTGGCGTTTTGTTTCACATATGATAGTACACATGTTTCAATGCCATTCTCCCAAATCATCCCACCCTTGCCCTCTTCCACAGAGTCCATAAGACTGTTCTATACATCTGTGTCTCTTTTGCTGTCTCGCATACAGTGTTCTTGTTACCATCTTTCTAAATTCCATATATATGCGTTAGTATACTGTATTGGTGTTTTTCTTTCTGGCTTACTTCACTCTGTAAAATAGGCTCCAGTTTCATCCGCCTCATTTGAACTGATTCAAATGTGTTCTTTTCAATGGCTGAGTAATACTCCATTGTGTGTATGCACCACAGCTTTCTTATCCATTCGTCTGCTGATGGACATCTAGGTTGCTTCCATGTCCTGGCTATTATAAACAGTGCTGCGATGAACATTGGGGTACACGTGTCTCTTTCAATTCTGGTTTCCTCAGTGTGTATGCCCAGCAGTGGGATTGCTGGGTCGTATTTCCAGTTTTTTAAGGAATCTCCACACTGTTCTCCATAGTGGCTGAACCAGTTTGCATTCCCACCAACAGTGTAGGAGGGTTCCTTTATCTCCGCACCCTCTCCAGCATTTATTGCTTATAGACTTTTGGATCGCAGCCGTTCTGACCGGTGTGAGATGTTACCTCATTGTGGTTTTGATTTGCATTTCTCTGATAATGAGTGGTGTTGAGCATCTTTTCATGTGTTTGTTAGCCATCTGTATGTCTTCTTTGGAGAAATGTCTGTTAGGTTCTTTGGCCCATTTTTTGATTGGATCGTTTATTTTTCTGGAATTGAGCTGCAGGAGTTGCTTGTATATTTTTGAGATTAGTTGTTTGTCAGTTGCTTTATTTGCTATTATTTTCTCCCATTCTGAAGGCTGTCTTTTCACGTTGCTTATAGTTTCCTTTGTTGTGCAGCAGTTAAGGATGCTTTTCTAAATATCTGCTTAAGTGCAAAAACTTGAGGTTGTGCTGAGTTTTTTATTTGATTTTTAAAAGGTAGCCTTAAGGAGACAAGCTTTTAAGTGACATGTTTGAGTTAGGCAACATCTTTAAAGGGTTGGTGCTGAGGACCTGTGGATTACCGAGTACAAGCAAAAATTCAAGTTTAGAAGATAATACACTTAATTCCTTTATTAGCGTATCTCCAGCTCCTTACCCTATCATCTGCCTCATTAACAGTCATTCTTAAAAAAAAAAACAAAAACCTGTATTGTTAAAAAACCTTATTTACATTCGTTTGTAGCTTTTAGAAGTGTGTGGATCTGAACATTAAGGAGGTATTAGTTTGTTTCTTTCATATAACTGGTGTCCTGGAAAATTCTCTTAACGTGTTGTGACTGTAGTCAGTTATTTTTCGTACACTAAATCTCTGTAATAGAGAGATGCCTACTGCTTAGTATTCTGAAATTTCATTCAAGCTGCTGGTGGTATGCTATTGCTGCTTCTGTTCTGTCTTCCCATTGATCTGTCTTTTTGGCCTTCCATTCATTTTTTAAAAATTATTATTATCATTCACTTGTTTATATGTTTGAGCACTTCCTGTTAAGGACGGTGGTTCATGTGAGAGTGAATCTCAACTAGTTTCTACACCCTCAAGACTGCCACATCGAAGAGAGAAGATGCATAACTATACAAGCAGGGTAGAAATTGTCGCGTGCTTAGAAGAGTAGCAAAATGCTGTGTAAGTTCACGTCAAAAAAGAGACCATTTCCAACCAAAGGGGAGAGAAAATTTTGTGGAGAACAGTGCATCTGGACAGAGCATTCAAGGATGAACAGTATTTTGGACATCCGAAAACAGAGGATGTATTCCACATAGAGGAAGCTGCATACTCAATCAGGTGCCTCATGGTTTGTGTGAGAATGCTGCTAAGCTGCTAAGTTGCTTCAGTCGTCTCCGACTCTGTGCAACCCCATAGACGGCAGCCCACCAGGTTCCGCCGTCCCTGGGATTCTCCAGGCAAAAACACTGGAGTGGGTTGCCATTTCCTTCTCCAATGTGTGAAAGTGTAAGGTGAAAGTGAAGTCGCTCAGTCGCGACCCCATGGACTGCAGCCCACCAGGTTCCTCCGTCCATGGGATTTTCCAGGCAAGAGTACTGGAGTGGGGTGCCATTGCCTTCTCCTGTGTGAGAATAGGGAGAGGTTTAACTTGACATGTACGTATAAGATGTATGAGGGAAGGTGGTGAGGAATAGAGTGGAGAAGTTGATAGGGATGAGAGCATAATGAGCATGGAAGGCTAGATCAGGCAGTGGGACAAAGGAGGGATGGGGACTAATCTGATATCATCATTTAAGAGGTTCATGATAGAGAGGTGAGTTGGGATGTTGCTAGTGCAATGGTTAGGCTTGCTAATGAAGTCAAGACTGGCAGTGAAAAGTGGAAAGGAAGGAGAAATTCAAAAAAGCTTGGGAACACTCAGATCTCAGGAGCAAGGGAGGGGGAAGAGAAACTAAAACAAGACTTTATTTCTGGATTTCTGGAAAAATAGTGGTACTGATGGTGAGAGTGGACAGCACCACTCTCAACACACAATGGTTTTCAGAGTCAATTACTTTTTCTAATGGATTTAAATATATAAAAGTTGAGTCAGAAATAGGAACATCCTCTCTGTTGGCATGGCTCGCTGGTTAGAGTTAGGGCTCAGAAGAGAGAATCAAACTGAAGTTAGAGATCAAAAGTTATGGACATAGAGTTGCTTGTGTAAGCCAGCTATAAATGATGAGGAAGAAAGATAAGGACAAATTTTGGAGACCACTTCTACATAATCTATTATATTTTACTTACAGGCCTAAAGAGCTTAAATAATTTTTCCAGAGTCTCTTAGAGAGGCTAGCAGACTGACTTTCCTAGGGGTGATAGTACTGAGAAAAGGCCCTCCCCACCCCTGCCTGGCCTCATGAGGGCCTGTAGACATTCACCCCTCACACTCCTTTCCAATGACTTGCTCTTCCCACCTGGACTGGACAGCCAGTGTCCGTACAATTAGCGCCTGAAGCCTCAGCCCCTAGCACAGTGTGGTTGCCCATAATCACAGGAAAGTATTACTGAATGAATTCAGCACTCTGAAGAAGTTCATGACTGGAAAGAATGCAGATCTGGTGAGAGGCAATGTGGCAACTGGTGACGGCTACGGACTTTGGAGTAAGACTTCTTTATTCTAATCTTGGCTCCACCATATACAAATTTTGTGATCTCCGGTAAGTCATTTCACCTCTCCCTGCTTCGCTTTCCTCAACCATTAAATGCAATGGGAAGATGACATGACACAACCTATGGAAAGCAGGTGCAGTGGTTAGTGCACACACTAAGTAAACACTTGGTTATTTTAGTTACGCCTGTTTTACGACTCGAGGAAGATACAAACAACATAGGTGTCTGGCGGAAAGTGGAAAGAAAATAGGAAAATGAACAAAAGTTAGCTATGGAGACGGAGGATGCGGATAGGCAAGAAGCTTGGGCAAGAAGTTTCTAAAGAAAAATGCAGTGCTGATTTTTGTAACACAAGAGAATATGGGTCACCAATAGGTAGGGTTACTTTTACTCAAGTTCCAAAATATTCTAGGATGTATTCAGTTACTGAAGCCCTGTTAACTCTTATTTGTCTTTTGCTTTTAAGGAAATGGCAACCCACTCCAGTGTTCTTGCCTGGAGAATCCCACGGATGGGGGAGCCTGGTGGGCTGCCGTCTCTGGGGTCGCACAGAGTCGGATACGACTGAAGTGACTTAGCAGATTTTACATTTAATTTTTATTTTTTTTACTGTACTGGGTTTGCATTGCTTTGCTCAGGCTTTCTCTAGTTGCAGCCAGCGGGGGCTGCTCTCTAGTTGCGGTGCTCAGGTGTCTCATTGCAGTAGCTTCTCTTGGTGAGCACAGGATTTAGGGTGCATAGGCTCAGGAGTTGTGGCACAGGGGTTTAGTTGCCCTGAGGCATGTGGGATCTTCCTGGACCAGGGATCAAACCCGTGTTCCCTGCATTGACAGGCAAATTCTTTACCACTGGACCATCAGGGAAGCCCTATATTTACTCTCTCATAGTACAAAGCATTATGTAGTGGAACAAAACGTATCACTGTATCCCAACTTGCAGAATATAGTTTGGATTACAAAGCATTTAAGAGGGCTTCCCTGGTGGTTTAGTGGTAAAGAATCTGCCTGCCAGTGCAGGAGACACAGATCTGCCTGATCCAGGAAGATCCCACATGCCGCAGAGGAACTGAGCCTGTGTGCCACAACTGCTGAAGTCCACGTGCCCTAAAGCCTGTGATCCGCAACACAGGAAGCCACAGCAGTGAGAGGCTGCACACTGGAACTGGAGAACAGGCCCCGCTCACCACAACCAGAGAAAAGCCAGTGTAGCAACGAAGACCCAGCACACCCAAAAATATATATATAATTATTTTTTTACACATTTAAGAAAATAGAATATAAGGAATTAGTAGAGGGTCCTTTATCCAAAGATGTGCATGTCACCTGCTAAAAAGAGTAGAAATCAAATTTACAGAGCCAAACCATGTATCACCCCGGCAATGCAGGGAGGTCAACATGGTGCTCTGTGGTACTCAGCCTCTGTGTCACAGATGTTTTTTTAAGACTAACATCTTTCCCTTACTTTCTTTTCTCTTCAATAGCTGTCATTTTTATTTACTGCTAAACATTATACTGGCTTTTTCCACCATTACTCTAACCATTGCACTTTAGCTTTCCCCTTATTTTCCTGAAGCTATTCTTTCCAAAGTTATTGATGAACTCTGATGCCATTCTCTGTAACCTCTCTGACCCAGTCAGCATGGACAACGTTACATTGTCCTGTGTCTCCACTTAATCCTCAGATTACATCATTTCTGGGTTCTCTGTTAGTTCCAACTCCTCTTTCTTTCCCCTAAATTTGAACATGTCTCAAACTCATTCTTCAACCTTTTGTTATTCTTCTCTGTACACGAGCTTCCAGTGTAGGATGCTTCTACTGCCTTAAATGTTGACCTGGCTTAAATGTTGACCTCTCTGGAGATTAACTCCAAACTTATGTCTACAGCTTTGATTGTGGTTAGACTTTAGCCTCCCAGCTCCTACTGTTTCCTGAGGACCTTCACCTCTCTATTCAGTCATCTATAAATTTAGTTTGTCTAACCCCAATTTACCATCTTTCCCTTTTAAACCAGGGCTTGCTCTGAATTTCGTCCCTTGCTTTCTTGTTCTCTCATTCATTCAACAACTGTAAAGACTCCTAATCACGCATACTAGAAGCTTCAGTCATCTTGATTTCTCCCAGCTTCCCAGGTTTTCATCACTGGGTGACTAGACCAGTAACTAAAACATTTGTTTTCTAACTGATAGTCATGCTTCTAATCTTCCTCAAACCAACCCTTACCAACCCTTTACATAGCTCTTGCCAGACTGACCTTCCCCAAAACTCCCAGATTGGCCGAGAGTGATTTATGATTTCCAGTGGAAACCTCCTTCGTCAGTCTCCTGGCATTCCCTCGTGGGAAGGTCCCCACGTAGCTCGGGTTTGTTTAACAATCTATTCATTTATTTATTTGGGCTGTACTGGGTCTCGGGTGCTGCGCTTGGGCTTTCTCTACTTATAGCTAACTGTGGCTACTCTCTTGCTGCAGGGTGTGGGCTGCTCACTGTGAAGGCCTCTTTTGTGGTGGCGTACAGGCTTAGTTTCTCCTTGGCATGTGAGATCTTCATGGACCAGGGATCAAACCCACGTTCCCTGCATTGGCAGGTGGGTTCTCAACCACTGGAGCACCAGGGAAGTCCCATAGGTTTGTTTTCAAGGATCCTCATCTTGTCTCTTCTAACCTGTGAGAACCACATTTCACTGTGTCATCACCGACAACAAATGTGCTTCCCTTCCCAGCTCCTCTCTTCCACCCAAACTCATCCATACATACCTCAGTGCATACACCCATAGTCCTGTCCAGACCTGTGACAGTGCATACTGTGAAGACCTTCCCTTTGCTTATCTAAGAACTCCTCTCCTTCAAGCCATCCTACCGTCGAGAAGACTTCCTCCTCCAGAGACATCCTTCGTCGCTTCTGTTTTGGGGCTGCATCCGTTGCCTCTAGTAATACTTTGACGCAAGATACGCTCCTTGACTTATTTGTCTCACTGCGTCTTATGCCTACTCATGAAGAACAGGCTACATTAGGGTAGCTGTCTGCTAAAGCCCTGTTGTTTTTGATGGCGGCCCAGCGCGTGCTGCGGAGCCTCAATAAACTGTTGCTCACTGTGACGCAAGCAGAAGCCAGTAAAACATTTGGTTTCTTTGGGTAGGGAGAAGACAAGGACTCTTCAAATATATCTTGATATCAAAAGTTGGTGATCTTGTCTATTACACTCAGTTGTCACAGCATATGCTAGATTGTCAGCATCTCATTTATCCATGTCTTGCTCCAAACCTGTGCAGACTATTAATCATTAAGAATGATGTGCACCAATGTCTTTTGAATTTAATTTTCATCTAATGATGGAATAGCAGTGCCAAAATTAAAATCTGAATTTTGGTATTAAAAGTATAACGTTTTCCTGTTCATGGCTGTTACTTACAACATTTCTCTCTGAAATTAACAAGAAACATGGGGCTATAACTTATTTGTATTATGATCATTTATCTTATCATACTCCTATTTAATTAACAAGCTGCTTAACAAAATACATTTATTCATGAACAGTTGGCTGTAAATCTGATTTATATTAATTCATCATATTTTCTTGTTGACATAACTTCCAAAATTGGAGATGCTCTCCTTTGGGAAGTATTTTACATCTGAGACTAAACTAAAATATTGGTAGAAAATGCAATGAAACATTAAAGTCACATATTCTTAAATGTCTTATAAAATAATGCTTAAATTACTAAAAACAGAAGCTATTCTTGATGCCACGGAACTAGTCTAGCAGAAGAAAAAAGTGGTTTTTATTTATTTATCTCTGTCTGTGCTGGGTCTTCACTGCTGTAGGTGGCCTTTCTCTAGTAGAGGTGCACAGGCTTCTCACTGCAGTGGCTTCCTCGTTGCAGCTCCTGAGCTCTAAGGCAGCTGGCTCCGTAGTCGTCGTGGCGCACAGACTTTGTTGCCCCGAGGCAGGTGGAATCTTCCCGGACTAGGGATCAAACCTATGTCCCCTGCATCAGCAGGCAGATGCTTAACCACTGGACCAGCAGGGAAGTCCTATTTCCTCGTTTTTAAGTGGTCTGTTTATTTATTTTGGCTGTGCTGTGTCCTCATTGCTGTGCGCAGGCTTTCTCTGGTTGCAGCAAGCAAGGGCTGCTCTCCGGGTTGTGGTGAGCGGGCTTCTCAACTGCAGTGTTTTCTCTGGTTGTGGAGCACAGGCTTTCGGTGGGCGGGCTTCAGTACTTTGGGCTCGAAGGCTCAGTAGTTGTGGCAAACATGCTTAGTTGCTCCACAGCACACAGAATCCTCCCAGACCGGGGACTGAACCCCTGACCCCAGCGCTGGTGGATTCTTATCCACTGTACCACCAGAGATGTCCAAAAAGTGAATTTTAAAAGTATAATTTCAGTCTCAGAACAATAGAATTCTAAGAGTCAGTTTTGCTTTGGAACAATTCCTTACTGATGCGATTTTGTATTACTAAATCAAGCTGTGTGGCAGTTTAGAAATGATAGTTTACTAGAAACAGCACTGTAGTGTGAAGAAATGCTCAGATGTGCAAGCTGTTTCTCTAAACTAAAAGTTTAACCCTTGAAAACTAGCCTCACCTTTCTGGAGCTTAGTTTCCTTATCCGTAAACTGCAAGAATTCAGTTAAATTAGTGGGTTTCTCTACTTTGCTCTGGGCATGTCCTCAAGGCGCCCCAGAGCGGTAGATGGGATTAGAAAATGGTGGAGTGGGATAGACTGTCCCCCTTTTCTTCCCCTAGTGGCTCAGGGGTAGAGAATTCACCTGCAGTGTAGGAGCTGCAGGAGATACAAGTTCGATCCCTGGTTGGGAAGATCCCCTGGAGGAGGGCACGGCAACTCACTCCAGTATTCTTGTCCGGAGAATCCCAAGGACAGAGGAGCCTAGTGGGCTATAGTCCGTAGCATTGAAAAGTCAGACATGACTGAAGAGACTTAGCACGCACACACTTCGCTTCTCGTGGGTTTTTGTTTGAACAGTGAGTTCTGGAGCTAAAAACTTTCAATGTTTGGAAATCTTCACATTATATCATGTCTAAGATTCCTTCCAAATCTAAAATTTTACCAACTTTTGTTTTTGTTTTGAACACAGTGTCTTTACTGTGGAGTATAGAGTGCTAAGCAAACAACTGTTTGGATCTCTCTTTTAAACCAAAGTTTTTCCTACTTGTTTCCACCATTGTGTCCAACGGTCTGTTTGTCAGTTCCTTGCTCCTGGTGGGTCCCACCTCCATGAGCCGGGGCTGCCTGTTTATCCTCTTTCCTTTGCTAACCAGTCAGTGACTCAGCTCTCTAATCAGAGCCTTGTTAACTATTTTGACTGACTTCTCACATCAGACTCCTCCCTCTTGTTCATCATCTTTCCCCAGAGACTCTAAGCCCACCATGGTGTAGGGGGGCGGCTCTGCCCTGGCGATCTGTGTATGTCTCCACGTGGGCCCTGGGATCGTCTCAGAACAGGAGAGTTTTGTGAAGAGATGCTATCAGGCCATTTCTCACTTGCCTCCCATCTTCCTCCTCATTTCCAGCCTCTGATGAGGTCTGAGACCTTGTCCCCACTGTGAGGGCACAGCTGCAGGCTTTAAACTGATTAGCTCCGCTTGGCGATGACTTCTCGGCAGCAGAGCTTCCTGTGATTCATGTTGGAGTCACCTGATCCCTCTGTGAGACAGAGGATGCAAGGAGCTGGCACCTTCACTCCTTGCTTTTTTTGCTGTCTACATAAATAATAAACTGAATCTGACAGGGCTCCAGTGGAATCTACCAGCCTTGACACATGGCGGTTATCAGTGGACATGGTATATCTGTCCTTATCATTCCCCAGTTCTTTTCCAATATCCTATAGAAAAATTTTAAAAGTACAGTCATGCCATGGAGCAAACTGGATTGGAGAAAACATTCCCAAATTGTGTCTACAGACATTTTCTCTGTGGTGGTCATTCCTGTTTATTGGAATAGCAATGTAATTGTCCTTTCTGTGTAAACTTTGGAGCAAACTGTGGTCCATTCATTGGTTGGTGCTGGGAAACACTTGGGTTAGTTTTAGCACCATTAGAAATGCTTGTCAGATTAATAGCCTTGGAGCCTCAGTGCATCAATTTATTCAAGACAAATTATCTGTCCTGTTTATTATTCAAGCATCTTATGTCTCCTACCTCTTCCTCTGGCTGCTTGTTTTATGGATATTTCCTGCTGGATAAAGACAGGTTTTGTAGCATGGGTAGAGGAAATAAGGGGCTTCGGTCAGTTCTGTTATTTCAAAAGTTGTAATTGAAGGCTTTAGGGGAGGAGGTTTTACGTGAGCTGTTGGCCTCAGTTATCCTAGCAGTCTTGACGCTGCCAGTGGGGTGCGTTTAGTACACTGCATTCTTGAACACTTCCTCTGAAGTGGACAACTTAGAACTAGAGAGTAGGACTTCCCTGGTAGAGCAGTAGGTAAGAGTCCGCTTGCCGATCCAAGGAACACAGGTTCGATCCCTGCTCCGGGTAGATCCCACATCTTGTGCACCACAACTTCTGAGCCTGAGCGCTAGGGCTTGCAAGCTGCAACTACTGAGGCCTGCGTGCCCAGAGCCTGTGCTCTGCAACAAGAGATGCCACGGCAATGAGAAGCCCGCTCGCTGCAGCTAGAGAAAGCCCAGGCACAGCAGGAAAAACCCAGTGCAACCAAAAATAAATACATAAAAATTTAAATAAAAAAGAATTAGAAGGGTAATTTAGAACTCCACTGTAACGCAAGAACCATCCTTTACAACACTTAAAACTCCCATCCTGTTATTGTATATCTCTATCAAGAAAGTGTTATATTTATCTGGAATCTATACATTCTAGCTATTGATGTGTAGTATATGTTTGGGGGAGACACCATTCAATCATTTATTCTTTTCCCCACCAAATGGATATGAGTGCTGCCACTAATTTGCCTAGGGGCCTTGTTTAGCAAACATCTTAAATTCCTTGATCTCTCTAGTTTTTTTCACTATGAAAGCAAGAAGTTGAATGATAATATTTAGAATATCTTCTAATTCAAAAAGTCTAGAGTTATATGATTTTAGTAGTGAAGTTAATATTTTCATTGATCAATGCATATTCTTTAAAATGGGATTATAAATAGGGGGGCCTTAAGCATGATTTTATGGCCACTGAACTCTAGTGTGCCCACCTTTAATGATGCAAATAAGCCATCCCTTTCCTCTTCTCCCTCTCCTGAATGACACGGTCGCACTTTCTCCTCTTTCCTCAAACCTGACCTCACACCCATCTTCACCTTGAGCAGAAATTGCTTCCTAAGGAAAATTAAGCACACTCCTACAACATGTCTCAGTTCAGTTCAGTTCAGTCTCTCAGTCGTGTCCGACTCTTTGTGACCCCATGGACCGCAGCACACTAGGCCTCCCTGTCCATCACCAACTCCCGGGGTCCATCCAAACCCATGTCCCTTGAGTCGATGATGCCATCCAACCACCTCATCCTCTGTCATCCCTTTCTCCCTGCGCCTTCAATCTTTCCCAGCATCAGGGTCTTTTTCAATGAATCATTTCTTTGCATGACTTGGCCAAAGTATTGGAGTTTCAGCTTCAGCATCAGTCCTTCCAATGAATATTCAGGACTGATTTCCTTTAGGATGGAGTGTTGGATCTCCTTGCAGTCCAAGGGACTCTCAAGAGTCTTCTCCAACACCACAGTTCAAAAGCATCAATTCTTCAGTGCTCAGCTTTCTCTATATTCCAACTCTCACATCCATACATGACTACTGGAAAAGCCATAGGCTTGACTAGATGGACCTTTGTTGCTAAAGTAATGTCTCTGCTTTTTAATATGCTGCCTAGATTGGTCATAAGTTTTCTTCCAAGGAGTAAGCTAGCATGGTTTGCTAGCATGCTTTTTAATCATTTAACATATGGTAAAAATCTTTCCAGGTCAATAAATCTGCATCTCCATCATCATTTTTTAATGGCTGCATAATAATCCACTGTATGGATTGACTACAATTTACTTAACTAATCCTTTTTCTGAACAATTATAGTATTATATATGTTGCTCTCAAATTGATATATAGGTGTTGGCAGACTTGAACAGGAAGAGATCTAGGACAAGCATGCCAGAACATCTGTCTCTAATTATTTAAAGGATAACGATGACATATATTTTGCGTAGTTCTGGAAAATGGGACTTGGATGAGCAGATGAACATTAAATGGAGGTAAATTTCAACATGATAGAAATAGTTTTGTAACATTTCTTAAAAAAAGGAAAGGGATGTCTTATCAAGATGGTGAACTCTATCTGAAAATTCTCAAGGAAGGGCTGACTGTTCTTGTTTCTGAAAGAATTCATGTCTAAAAGGAAATATGAAGTCAGTGGTCCTCCAGTTCTATGACTTATAGAAACAAATTCTGTAGAAGACTCAGGAGGGACCCTCTTATGCTGGTTTTATATGGTTCAGTGCTGTGGCAGCATCAAGTCTCCTCCTGTTTCTAGACCAAGCAGGAAAAAAGTCTCCAAAAGTTATCTTCCTATGTGTAGCCTAGGAACTAAGGTGAGAAAGTGAGAAAGCAAACAGAGGGTAAGTGTTTAGAGGCATTTTTCTTTTCCTTGGGATTCTTTTATCTCCAGCTTGTCTCACTCTCCTTTTTCTCTGTATTTTATCCTTTGTTTCTTTTTTCTTTTTTTTGGCTGCATCATGCAGCATGAGGAATCTTACTTCCCCGTGTGTGTGTGTGCGCACATGCTCAGTCATGTCTGACTCTTTTGTGACCCCATGGACTGTAGCCCACCAGGGTCCTCTGTTCATGTGATTCTCCTGGCAAGAATACTGGAGTGGGTTGCCATTTCCTCCTTCAGAGGAACTTCCCCACCCAGGAATCCAACCAGCATCTCCTACATCTCTTGCATCGGCAGTTGGGTTCTTTACCACTATCACCACCCAGAAGCTTCCCCAAAGTGAAAACAAAGTGAAAGTCATTCAGTCGTGTCTGGCAATTTGTGACCACATGGACTATACAGTCCATGGAATTTTCCAGGCCAGAATACTGGAGTGGGTAGCCTTTCCCTTCTCCAGGGGATCTTCCCAACCCAGGGATCAAACCCAGGTCTCCCACATTGCAGGCAGATTCTTTACCAGCTGAGCCACAAGGGAAGCCCAAGAACACTGGAGTGGGTAGCCTAACCCTTCTCCAGTGGATCTTCCCAACCCAGAAGTTGAACTGGGGTCTCCTGCATTGCAGGTGGATTCTTTACCAACTGAGCTATCAGGGAAGTCCAGCTATCAGGGAAGCTTCCCCAACCAGGGGTCAAACCTGTGCCTCCTACAGTGGAAGCATGAAGTCTTAACCACTGGACCGTCAGAGAAGTCCCTCTTTTTACATTTTTTAATGTAGCTACCAGAAAATTTAAAATTCAGTGCATGGCTCGCATTTTTGCCTTGCCTTACTGTTTCTTTTGAACAGTGAGCGCTGTTCTGGAACCTCACCACTTAGTGTAGTCCCTGCTCAAGCAGCATCAGCATTTCCAGAAAGCTCGTGAGAAATAGACTCTCAGAGCTCAGCCCAGACCTAAAGAATCAGAATCTTCGTTTTAGTCAGACTCCTGGGGGATTCAAGTGTGGGAAGCTACCCTCAGAGGACTTCCTGTAGGTTCAGCTGACCCGTCTGCTTCCAGGAAGGCATGCTGGTGTGGCCACTGCACAGTGACGTACTGGACAGAAAATAAGAGGCTTGCAGAGTGTTGCTGCAGATTCTGTTTTTCTTTTTTTTCCTTCCCTGTCTCCCAGCATGGACCCTTGGGTTGAGGTGGACTTCCACAGGGAGTCTATTGCCTGATAATATTTTCCAAGGTGGGCTGGCAGCTGGGGTGGGGAAAAGCAGGTGTGTCACCATAGAAGAGGGAAGCCTCAGACAAAAAGACAAAGTCCTTGTTTGGTCTCAAGTTAATGGTTAACCTACTATGGAGAAAGAAGCAGTTGAGACCGTGGACTTTAGTTTCTGGCTGTTTCTCTACAAACTTCTGTGGCCTTGGTTTAATTATCCCCCTGTCTTGCAGAACAGCAAATGCTGGGAATAGACCAGACCCTCTGACACCCAAGTCTTGTGAACTAGGGGACAGAGCCAAGAAAAGTGAGGTCAGCTTTTCACTGTGGCCTGGTTTTCTCCTCTTCTCTGGATAAGTGAGATAACTCATGGAGCTTCGTGAATGCTCAGTAGACCTCCTACCTATAAATAATGGGTTAGTCTTTGCAAAAAGTTTTGAATATATAACTCTAGTAGTATTTGTAACAGCTTTGCTCAATGCCTTAATATATTGGGCTGCTATAACAAAGTACCATAAACTGGATGGCTTATAAACCACAGAAATTTATTTCTACCAGGTTAGAAGTCCGAGATCAGGGTGCCCGCATGGTTGAGTTCTTCCGGGTTGTGATAGGTACCTTCTGGTGTTTTGCTGTGATGGGGAGCAGAAAGGGGAAACAAACTCTCTCCTCACTCTTATTAGGGCGCTAATCCCACCCACGAGGACTTCATCTTCATAGCCTCCTCTAATCCTAATTGTTTCTGAAAGGCCACATTGAAGGGTAGGGTTTCAACATGAATTTGTGGAGAACACAAACATTCAATTTATAACATTGAGTTATAGTTTATATGCTGTAAAATTCACCTATTTTAAATTCAAACATAACTTTATTGTATTTAAGTAACAATGTAATGACACTCTTCTCAGTCCTCTTGTATTTGATTCAATCATTGAAATTGTGGATGTTGAATTGTTTTTGACCTACAATGTAATTCAAACTTTACCTCTAAAATGCTGTTTGTTAAAATTCTTTCAAAGCTAAGGAGTAGTTTTCCAGAGAGATTTCAGTTAGAATGATACCATCTATATTTCATATCTTTCTTCAAACTCACCTGTAATATAAGATATGCTACACAAATCTAGATTCAATAATTCTAGTTTTCCCAAATAACTACTTTCCTATTAATTCATTTTATACTTGAAAAATGGATTTTTTCATCCAATAAACAAGTCTAATCAATTTTTTTTTTTTTTCTGAAAAGGAGATTTTTCAATATTCAGAGAAAAGAATGAGGAGACCTGAGGGAGAACTAAACATTTCTGCTGTGCACGGAAATGATGATTTTCATAAAGAAAATAAATATACATGCAATAAAAGCCCAGAGATATAAACGCAGAAATGAATAACAAGCTCAAGGTAAGTAGCAGATCCAGGCTTGCTTGGGCCCAGTGAGCTCCTTGGGCTGAAAACGAGATGTGAATATTAATGCTGTTTTATCTCCTCTCAATCTCTTCTTAACATAATCGAGAAATACATGTTTGAGGGATACAAATATATATATGTATATACACATACACACATCTAGTGTAGTCTCTTCTTGGTTAGAAAATATGTTTCATGCCTTAGTTTTTTTAATTAAAAATTTTTTGGAATTATTTCTGTTTTTGGTTGTGCCGGGTCTTCGTCACTGCACGCAGGCTGTCTCTAGCTGTGGCGAGCGGGGGCTGCTCTAGTTGCGGCGTGTGGGCTTCTCATTACTGCGGCTTCCTGTTGTGGAGTACAGGCTCTGGGCTCACAGGCTTCAGGAGCTGGGATGCATGGGCTTAACAGTTGAGGCTCGCGGGCTCTCGATAGTTGTGGCACGTGGGCATGTGGGATCTTCCTGGACTGGGAATTGAACCTGTGTCCCCTGCACTGGCAGGCGGGTTCTTATTCACTGCACCACAGTTAACCTGTGCCCCCTGCAGTAGGTCTTTCTTTGAGTGGGTCTCTCTCTCTCTACACACACACATGCCATTAGGCAGAAAGAAGAGAAAAAAAGGCAGGTTAGTTACGTGGAACCCCCATGACTCCAGCCAGATCAGCTTGGTGCTGAGGTGCGGTGAGGAAGCAGCTGCCTGGCCTTGGATGTTCCCGCCCCCTCTGTCCAGGGTTAGTACTTCATCCCTCACTGGACGCTTTCTTACTCTGTACTTTTGCAAAGTGAGTGTGGGCAGGTGTGCAGCTCACCTCTCAGCACCTGTGTCAGCTGCTTGGACAGGGGCACCTCGAAAGGATTATCAAAGTGGGCTATTAATGTTTGGACCCGAGCATAGAGTGTATAGGGGGAAAAAGCTTTAATACTAGATGTCAAGTAGAAAAATAGTTTTCCTGAGAGCGAAAGGAGTTCTTAGGGGAGAACTTGACACCATGTGCCTGGCTTAGGGCTGGGATGGAGGGGCTGGGGCAGTGCCATCCTCCCCTCACTGGCCCCCTCCCCCAGCCCGCCCTGGCTTTTGTGTGTCCTTGGGGTCACATGGTCCTGTCCTTCTCACCCCCTAACCTTGCACCTCCAGGAAACTGCTTGGAATGAAACGTTGTTGCTTTTTTATTTCCTCCAGTTTGGCCTTCTTGGAAGAGACGGAAACTTGCAAAGATGTGGCCTGTGGAGCCTTTGTAGATGACCAGGCCCTGCCTGTCACAAATATCAAAATTAAGTTATTTTTCCTTTTATTTCCCATGAATCAAGCTAAGGGAATGTCTTACTACCTGATGTTCAGTCTGTGTCAAAGAGACCTGCTTCGTGACTTGTGGATCTTCCCCAAGAAGCCCTCAGAGCTTCATGTATGCTGACATCTCAAAAGGTGTGTGTAATTAATTACAGCAAAGGCTTGACAGGACAATGTTCTCATTGCACATTCATACCCAATAAGGCGTATCTGGCCATGTCTTCAGCCTGAATGGCTTGATACCATGCATCTTAATAGGTAGCTTTCCCCATTTTCCTGAAAAGAATCCCTATTTTCAATCAAAAAATTTCCTTAAGGTGTAACCCAAGAAGAGCTGTGTCATTCAGTAATTGTATGGCTGCTGCAGAAAGAAATGTTACTGAAAGGTTACATTTAGTTTAAATATCTCTCCCTTTTCCTGTCTCTCAAGGCTCCTTTTTCCTCTCTCCACCCTACCTTGCTTCACTGCCAGTGTCACAGATCACAGACATCTGCATGCATGTGTGCACACACACACACGCACACACACCCACGCACACACACACATTCAGTGGGAGGGTACGTGTGTGCATCATTTCACCTTCTGCTGAAATTCTGATGATGTTTGCAAGGCCCTGGGTTGTCTTTGGAGGACAGGGGAGGCTGATGGAAATGTGCTTCCCTCTGACATATGCAGATATTCACCTGTGGCACCCTGCAGGGCAGAGCTCACTTCTTGTGGTCTTCAATATGCCTGGAGGATGTTGTTTCAATTATTGATAGAAAGAGACTGAGGCGTGAAGAAAGGGCTGGGGATGGCGAGTCCAGGATTCTCTTTTCAGGTTAAATTTGGTGTTTTCCTTTCATTCATACATTTTCACTGTGTTGTTTGAAGCCATTGTTGAGAATTAACTCATTAGAATTTAANTCCTCATTACCATCTTTCTAAATTCCATATATATGTGTTAGTATACTGTATTGGTGTTTTTCTTTCTGGCTTACTTCACTCTGTATAATTGGTTCCAGTTTCATCCATCTTATTAGAACTGATTCGGTTACTCCCAGTGTTTTCTCATTTTACTGGTCCTTGGTCTGCCTTTTTTGGCATCAAGCTTGAGTATTCTCACTTTGGCCAGTTCCTTTCACTGCTCTTCACATGGGGGTGTGCGTGTGTGTTTTGACTTTTCTAATTATCTAAAGAATATTTCTTCTCTGAGCATCTCATTCCTAGATGCCAGCCCCATCCCAGGTTGTACTTCACAGTTTCCTTTCCTCTTCCTTCCAGAACTTTCGATTCCATAATGGGAATGATTGCCTTGTCCTTTCCCAGGCTCCCACGTGCTCAGCTTTGGGGTCCAACAGAGCAAAATTTGAACCCTAGCCACCGTACCTGCTAGTCTTGGCCCATGCATGTTCCTTATCCTCTCAGAACTTGAGTTTCCTCTTGACTTATACCAAGGTGGAATGTGGGTCTGAATTTGGCCCACACTTACACATGTGTTTTATTTGCCCTGCATCTGTTAAGAACATTAAAAGGAAAAATATAAATATAAAGAATGTGTGTACATATGTATCCATCCTGTATATGTATGTGTGACTGTATACACACATTTTATATATAGATATATATTTTTTATATTTTCCTATATGTGTATGTTTATACCCACACACACACATATATTGTCTAGCTTCTCTGAAAAGTCCCCAAATCTGACTACTCTCACTTTCCTCCAACTGGGCCAAACTGAGCAGTAGCAGTCTCCCTTAGGTGACAAGCTCTCTCTCACCGCCTTGACCCATGTCAATATTTCAGTTTCCAATATTGACTTATCTGAATTGCTCTGATGGTTCTTGGAGCCCTGCTGTTTCCTGAACTCCCTTTTGAACTACATTTTTGAATTCCTGGGGACAGGAGGGAAGGGTGGCAGATGGGATGGGAGCCAGGTGACTGAGGAGCACTGTGTGTGATAGGTGCCTTTCTCACCAGCGTAGCGCTTCCAGGACAAGGACCTTTGCTCATACTGGATGTTCGGCCTGGGCTGTCCTTTCCCAGTTCTTTACCAGAGAAGCTATCTACTCCTCTAAAACCCAGAGTAAAGGACACACATCACTCCACTGGGGGCTTCCCAGGTGGCTCAGTGGTAAAGAATTTGCCTGCCAATCAGGAGACTTGCATTCATCTCTGAGTCAGGAAGATGCCCTAGAGAAGGAAATAGCAACCCACTCTAGTATTCTTGCCTGGAAAATCTCATGGACAGAGGCGCCTGCGGGGCTACAGTCCATGGGGTTGAGAAGAGTTGCACATTAGTAACAACGAGTTTCCTGCTCTCCCTCAGCACCCAGAGTCAGTCCCTCCTTGGCTGGGTGCCTGTACCTCAGGTGAGCACTGATCTGTCCTGTGGCTGCCTTCCCCGGCCTATTTCCTTTTTTTTTTTTTTCCTTTTTCATTATGATATATTATAGGATATTGACTATAGTTCTCTATTTTATATATAGAGAGAATTTGTATCTACTAATCCCAGACTAGTTTGTCCATCCCTTTGGTAACTGAGTTTGGTGTCTGTGGCTGTGAGTCTGTCTTGGTTTTGCACATAAGTTCATTTGTATAATGTTTTAAGCTCCGTGTATAAGTGGTAGCATATGGTATTCATCTTTCTCTGACCTCAATTAGTATGATAATTTCTGGGTAAATCCATGCTGCTGCAAACAGCATTATTTTCTAGGGCTGAGTAGCACTCCATCGTGTATGCGCACCATATCTTTATCCACTCATCTGTCGGTGGACCTTTAGGTTGCTTCCGTGTCTTGGCTGTTGTGAATAGCGCTGCTGGGAACATAGGGGTGTCTATATCTTTTCAATTAGACGTTTTTTTGGATATGTGCCCAGAAATGAGATTGCTGGATCATATGGCAACTCCACTTTTAGTTTTTTGAGGAATCTGGATACTGTTTTACATAGTGGCAGCACCATGTAAAATTATGATTACATTCCCACCAACAGTGTAGGAGGGTTCCCCTTTCTCCATACCCTCTCCAGCAGATTATTTGTAGACTTTTTTTTTTTTTAATTATATGTGGCTGTGCTTCACTGCTGCATGCAGGCTTTGTCTAGTTGCAGAGAGCAAGGGCTACTCTACATTGCAGTGTTCTGTAGTCGGTACTCGTGGGCTTAGTTGCTCCTCAGGATGTGGGATCTTCCCAGGCCAGGAAATGAACCCATGTCCCCTGAATTGGCAAGTGGATTCTTAGCTACTGGACCACCAGGGAGGTCCTATTTGTAGACTTTTTAATGATGACCATTCTGCCCGGTGTGAGGTCTCATTGCAGTTTTGATTGTTAAGGCACAGTCCCATCTAACTCAACCCAGACCCCATCTTCCTTCCTTGCTCTCTAGCCTTCTGGCCTTGAATACACGATCTGGCACTAAGTTAAAGGCTAGCTAGATGTTTTTGAATTTAGTTGAATTCTTTAGGGAAATTCAATTTTCAGATTTGGGGTTGTGGCACTAATACATGAAGAAAAGTACTGTTCAAGGTTGAAGAGGTCCATGAGAGGGGGGCCAGTTCAAGCTGACTTTCTAACATTGTGACCACAACACCTGACACGTCATCAGAGTCCAACAGACAGTGAATATAGGAGAGTGTGAATGAGATTTTTACAACAAAGGCTAGAACCCAAGTGGCTTCATCGTCTCCCCTCTAAACAAGCATGATATGTGTGAAGCCAAATCAAATTCCTCATTGGATGTGAACTGGCATCTCTCCAGTTAATGGGGAGGCTGCATTATGTCCCCAGAGAAAGGTGATTCTGCCCATCCCTAGTCATAGGAACTTCTCTTAAGATTCAAACTATGTGTTTTCTACCTTTGGCCCCATCCCACCCCAAGTGTTGGAAGCAAGTGGGAGAATCTCAAATAATAAAATCAGTATATTACTAAGTCTTTCCCAGGTAATTTGATACAGAACATCAGTTCTCTTTGCTTCACTTCTTAGACGTCTGTTAGAGAAATCACCACATCCATCTTTCCTGAGTCAACCTTGCTTTTCCCAAATGAGCACTGTTTTTATTTAAATACTGCTCAAAAAGGAGAGGTTCACACATGGGTTAGTGCCTGGTACCTGGAGACAATTTTCACCCTATGGCTGCATTTCTACCTTATAATTGGATGGTAGACACATCTGAAAGAGAAGCATTAAAGTTGAAGTAAAGTGTGAGGAAAACAGAATTCTCATTATAAACTCCCTTAGTGGACTCCTCTTTCTTTCCTAGTTGATTCTATATTGTAGGCGACGATTCTAAAGTCTTGGATAAAAGGGTAGCTTCTTATTTAGTGTGTACCTGTGGCAGGTTGCAAATATTTTTGATGTCTTTAGGATCTAGGCATTTTTGTTCATACCAGGAAGATTTTTGCTTCCTGTTATGGATTGAATTATGTCCTCCCTCAAATTCAAATGTTGAAGCCCTAACTCTTAGCATCTCCCTTCTTAGCCTTTCCCTCCTCCAGGGGATCTTCCCAACTCAGGGACTGTACTCAGGTCTCCTGCATTGCAGGCAGATTCTTTACCAGCTGAGCCACAAGGGAAGCCCAAGAATCCTGGAGTGAGTAGCCTGTCCCTTATCCAGTGGATCTTCCCAACCCAGGAATCAAGCCAGGGTCTCCTGTATTGCAGGAGAATTCTTTACCAACTGAGCTATCAGGGAAGTCCTTAGAATCTCAGAACAAGGCTTTATTTGGAATTTAAGTCATTGAAGATGTATTGGGTCGGCCAAAAAATTCATTTCATTAGTGAATATGTTGTTCAATAAAGTTCTTGGTAAAAATGAAAAATGCACCTTTACTTAAAACTGAATGAACTTTTTGGCAAACCCAGTAATTAGTTATGTTGTCAGACCCCCTAAGCCGACATGAATGTGCCCTTACAAAAAGGGGAAATTTGGAGAGACATACACATTGTAAGAAGATCATGTGAACATGAAGGCAAAGATGGGGTGATATGTCCATTCACCAAAGACACCCAAGATGGCCAGCAAACCCCCAGGTGACTCCAGCAGAAGGCATGAACCCTGCCAGTACCTTTTTCTTGGATTGCCAGCCTCCAGAATGGGAAACAATGCAATACTGTGGTTTAAGGCACTCAGTCTGGGCAGCCCTACTAGATAAAATAATTTCCCTTTTTTACCTCCTTTCTCTCCAGAGAGTGAGTGTCTTGCAAAGTGGAGGTGCCTTCCTAAAGGTCTAGCAGGAGGATTCATGAGGGAAAGAAGGTTCCAGCGTCTCTGTTCCCAGTGTCACCTCTCCTTCCTATACCAGCAGCAGGGCACAGAGGTTAAAGATGTGGGCCCTAAAGCTGGATCTGAATCTTGGCACCACCAGTCGCCGATCTCCCTCCTGCTTGGGTTTCCCAGTCCAAGTAGACAGGGGATATGAATAGCACCACAGCTTGTCTGGTGGTGTAAGTGAGATAAAGCATTAAGTACTCAGGGTATGCTCTGCACAGGCTAAGGGCACAATAAATCCATGGTAGCAGCTACTATTGTTCCACTGCTTGTCTTTTTCTTTGTTTTAAATTAATTATTTTGGCTTTGCTGGGTCTTCCTTGCTGTGTGAAGGCTTTCTCTAGTTGCAGCGGTGGCGGGGGCGGGGGGCTACTCTTCACTGCAGGGTTTGGGCTTTTTATTGCAGTGGCTTCTCTTCTTGTGGAGCACGGGTTCGAGGCGTGCAGGCTTCAGTAGTTGCCGCTTGAGGGCTCTAGAGCCTGGGCTTAGTAGTTGTGGTACATGGGCTTAGTTACTGCTTCGTGGCATGTGGGATCTTCCTAGACCAGGGATCGAACCCATGTCCCGTGCAATTGACAGGTGGGTTCTTATCCAATGTACCACCAGAGAAGTCCCTATTTGTGTTTTTCAATGGAATCTCTCCCGTTGTTTCTCTCTAGCCAGCTTCTTTGTCCCTGGACCTTTCCTTGTAGAGCTGTGTGTGTTTCCTCTTGTGGTCCATCTCCTCAGGTGACTTGAGAGAACAGGTGAGATAGTTTATCTAGGGGGCTGGTTTTGAATAGCTGGCTGCAGGATGGGCAGCATCTGCATCAGTTCATCCAGGGATTGTTAGGCTCCACCCCAGACAAGGAAGAGAGGTGCTGGGGGTGGGGCCCAGTCATCTGTTAGCCGTGATTCTGATGCTCGCTCAAGTTTGAGAGGCAGGATGCTTTCCTGCTTCTGGATACAGCAGTGTCTCCAGATGTGCCTTCCTCTTCTCCTTCTTAAGTACCATTTCTTCACACCGTCAGTTGCAACTGCTCAGAAAATAGGAGGTGGTGACCCGGTTTAGGTTCCCGCCCTCAACCTTCTTCTCTGGATTGACGCTGTCCCAGAGTCTAAAAAGAGGATGTCCTTCTCTGCCAGGGACCACTGAAAGAGCATCTTCTTTCTTTCTGACTCTTGAGTGTAACTAGCTCGCCACTGCTTTGGGACTCAGTGTCGGTCTCTCCCTGTGCCACTGGGCCAGTGCCAGGGAGACACATTTGCTTCAGTCATGTTTGCTAGTGCAGGGAAGTCCTGGCAGCCCCTCGACCAGCAGCAGATTTCTTAGTGCGCCTCCTCCTACTGGGCCTGGTGAGGGCCGGCCTGGCTCTCCCATCATCTGTGTTCAGTTTGTGCAGAACGGAAGCTCAGCCAGAACCTGAGGTGGGGAGCGATCCGGGCTCATCACGCCTGTCCTGGTGTCGCTGCCTCAAGCTCCCGCGCCTTGGTTCCTGGCATCTCCTCCTAACTGGGTGAGGCCAGCTGGGCCCACACACACTCACCTTCTTGCTGACAGTGCACGGGTCCATGGGAAGGAGATATATGCCCAAGGAAATATACGTCCAGGCAGCACTCGCCCTGCCTCTTGGCCTCAGATGCTGTGGCTGCTTTTTTTTTTTTTTTTTTTCCACATCTATCCTGCTCTGCTTTCCCCGAAGCTTGCTTGAGATCTTTTTCAGTCTGTTCTCAAGTCCCATCTTGATGCAGGCGGCTGCGCTGTCTCCTCAGGGAGAATGAAGAGTCCTGTTGGTGTGTGGACTTGTCTCTGTTGCTCTGACCCCCTGTGAAGCCCTGATGTTCCCAGGCTCCACGTCCTTCACTCTGCTCCAGATTGGGGCACGCACACACACACAGCTGAGGGCTGAGCTGAGGCTCACAGTCCTTTTGGCCATACCTACACTAACACGTTTGAATGCAGGTGGCCAGCAGTTTCTTCTTTCACAAGATTGCCTTCCACCTTGGGGAGTGATTGCTATTTTATAACTCTCCCAGGTGTATTTGCATGTTAATAGGAGGCTCTCAACTATCAAAAGCCTTCAAGTCTCAAAGTCATAAATAGCTTAGGGTGGAATACAGTTACCCACTGAGGCCATGGGGAAGGGATTTGGGGGCTGGTCCTTCCTCTGGGCTGACAGCCAGCGCTGAGCCTTGCCTTCTTGCTTACTCACAACACATGCATCACCATGTCTTAGGAAGAAACTTGCACAGTCTGTTTCATTAATTATTATTTTTTATACCAGCTTTATTGGGATATAATTAATATACCATAAAGTTCACCATTTTAAAGTGTACAGTTCAATTTTTTAGTATATTTATAGTCTTACATATATAGTCACCACTACCTCATTTTAGAATATTTTAATCACCCACCAAAGGTACTTTGTACCAGTTAGCAATCATTTCTCATTCCTCCCTTCCCCTCAGCCTTGGCAATCACTAATCTACCTTCTATCTGTGTCTATAATGCCTATTACGGATGTTTTATATACGCAGAGTCATACAATATATGACCCTTTGTGTCTGTCTTCTTTCATGGAGCATTACATTTTCAAGGTTCATCTGTGATGTAGCATGTATCAGTACTTCATCTCTTTTTATTGGTGAATAATATTCCTTTGTGCTGAGCCACTGTGGCTCAGCTGTAAAGCCTGACAATCCAGGAGATGTGAGCTCAATCTCTGGGTCAGGAAAATCCCCTGGAGAAGGAAATGGTAACCCTTTCCAGTATTCTTGCCTGGAAAAAGCCCATGGACAAAGGAGCCTGGCAGGCTACAGTCTGTGGGGTCACAAGAGAGTCGGACGTGACTTAGCAACTAAACAACAATATTCCTTTGTATGACTATGCCACATTTTGTTATCCACTCATCAGTAAATGGCATTTGGGTGTATGTCTAGTTTTGTTAACCCAGTATATGACCCAGCTATTTGAATTAAACCTGATCTGCAGCAGAGAAAGAAACCACACTCTCATGTTCCATTTGCCTTTCTTGGACATATATCTTCTTCCCATGGAGCTATGCACACTCAGCAAGAATAAGTTTACTGTTTCTCATATTTCGTTTTTCATTCTGACATTCCCTTTGTGTATTAACCGTGTATTTTATTTTCCATATTCTGATGCTTTGTTATTTGTGGCCTGGATGACCTTGGAATGACTGCCCCTCCCAGGGTTAGCCGGTTCCTAGAGACGGGAAACAGCTTGCCCTCCAGTACGCTTGTCAAAAGCAACTGATCCGGGGCCCACAACCCCAACCACCTTCTTCCCTGGGGCTGTCACACCTGGGGCCCCTGTCCACCTGCCCTAGTCACCTGGGGCCAGGCACCGGAAAACTAGACACCCTTTGTGCCCAGCCTGCTCAAAGTGTTCAGACTAACCTGCTTATTCTATCTCACCCATTCCTTCCCATGAAGACCACAATAAGGACTTCCCTTGTCCAGTGGTTAAGACTCTGAGCTCCCACTGCAGCGGGTGTGGGTTCCATCCCTGGCCAGTGAACTAAGATCTCACATACTGTTCAGTGTGGCCAAAAAGAAAAAAAAAAGGTTCTTGCCCCTGCTTCCCTCTTCTGCCTTCTAACTGACCCTGGTGCATCCTTGTGTGGCCCTTTGTGGCATGGCATGCTCTCTGCTCTTGAGAGTTATGAGTCACAAACATCCTTTTCAATGGCTGTCATCTCCTGATCTGTTGGCCTCACCGCATCTACACAGTAATAAAACCTAATGGAGCACCTTATCCTAGCACATTGCCAGATCTTTTATTTCTGGCATGATATCGCAATTCTAACAATGTACCATTCTTTCCAACAAATGCCATGCTGCTATTTTGAAGCTTGTTTTATAGCATCTTATAGTCTCCTTAGTATTAGGAAACTAACACCTCTTACTTTATTTTTAGCATTGGACATCACTCATCAAATTGTTTTTTTTTCTCGCTAACTTTTTGTACAGATTTAATTTTATTTTTTTTCACCATCTCCAGCTTCTGTTGGGAATTAAGACTTAAAAAAAGCATACCATGCAAAGCATCTTTTATGAGATTACAGCTGGGCCTGCTAAGGAGAGGTGGCAATAGTGTGTGTTTTGATCGTATTCGGGAAAGGTTGAGTGATGCACCTGTGTGTAAATGGTTCTAACTTTTGCACATGGAACATGTTTTATCAAGACAAGTATTAATAGATAATAGAGCTTTATTGTGATAAAAGAAGAGGACAGCCAATCTTTTTATCTTACTTGAATAATTGTATCACAATTTCTAGCACACGGCTTGTCAGTCTAGATTCTATTTACATTTTGGGTCAGAGCATACTTTGCTGGAGTAGGTGGGGGGAGCTTGTGCTGTGCATTGCAGGATTTTTAGCAGCAGTCCTGGCTTCAACTCAGTAGGTGCCAGTGGCACCCCACCCTCTATGCCCCAGTTCTAAAAAACAAAAACGTCTCTAAACATTGTTAAATGTCCTCAGGGTTGGGTGAGTGTAGAGGGGTAGGGGGTGGTATGTTCAGGTGTTAGCCCATCAGGCGCCTCTGTCCAGGCAAGAATACTGAAGTGGGTAGCCATTCTCTTCTCCAGGGGTTTTTCCCAACTCAAGCATCAAACCCATGTCCCCTGGATCTCCGGCACTGGCAGGCAAATTCTTTACCCCTGAACCACCTAGGAGTGGTATGGGGGGAAGGAAAAGTTGCTGTAGGTAACACCACTCTCAGGTTATGAGGGACCTTGAAATCGAGCCACCTCCTGGCTGTGAGAAGCTCTCTATGCCATCCCCTGATGGAGGGTTGAGCGGAGAGCTGAGTGAGTGATGCTTGAACACTTTTACTTCCTGAGGGGGTTTGCTTCACTATGTTAATTTTTTTTTTTTGAATTTAAGGACTTTGTAAAGCTCTTTTTCATTCTGTTTATTTTTGTCGATCCACCATCCCATTAGCTTGCAATTCTTGTTATCTGGACACTATACTCCTCTCTGAGGGTATCAACTAATGCTTCTTTGAAGTTTAATTTTGTTCCTTACATTGACTGCATCCCCATTCTTTTAAAAATAATTTATTCATTTATTCATCAAATATTTATTGACTATTTTTTATGTGCCAGGTGTTGTTCTGGGTGTTGGGAATATAGTGGTTGATGAGATAAGGTCCTCTGACCTTATGAAGATTATATCCTAGCAAGGGAGAATAATAATAAACAAATGAATTAAACCATGGCTATGAATAAAAGTGAAGCAGGATGAGGGTATTGTTTTAGATAGAATAGACAGGGAAAGTTGCTTCTCTGTACAAGGTTTCTCTATTCGCCTGTCTGCCACCTGGATTGGGATGACTCGAAGTCTGGGCTTAACTGGACCTGTGAACCAGAGAGCCTACAGGTAACCACTTCATGTGGCTTGGGCTTCCTCACAGCATGGGGTTGTTGGCGCGAGCTTTCCAAGACGCCCAGGCAGAGCTGCTAGTCTTCTGTTGGTTATAAGAAAGTCATTAAGGCCAGTCCAGATTCAAGGAGACGGGAGTAAGACCACACTTCTTAAAGGGAGAATGGCAAGGTGACATTGCAGAATACATACAACAGGAGGAAAGGTTGTGCCATTTTTGGAAAATACAATCTACCACATGTTGTAACTTCCTCCATTCTGTTAAACCAGTTGCTATTTCCCCATCCATCTCTTATTTTTCGACATTACATGTTTTGGTTGTTTCCCCTTCTAGTTTTTCCGTAAAAGTTAATATGCTTTTATTATTCCTTCACAGTCTAGTTGAGTGTGGAGAGGAGAAGGAACAAGTATGCCTTCTCAGTTGGCTAGTATGAAGTGTTATCACAGAATAATGGCTTCAGGTAACCCATCACAGAGACTGTTCAAAGTTGTGGGGAGACAAGGGCAGAGTTTAAGAACGACTGAGATAAAATAATTTTTCTGTCTTCCTTTTTCTCTCTTGGTTTACATCTGAAAAAAAGAAGGCACACAGAGATTAGGGAACTTTCAAAAATGTTGCTCAATTAGCGTAAAAGCTGAGACTGCATTTAGACTTGTATTCCTCAAATACTTTGATATTAAAAATCATAACAATTAAAGAAAAATGACCCAGGACTTTCTTGGTGGTTTAGACTTCTTGCTTCCAATGCAGGGGATGTGGGTTCAGTTCCTGGTCAGACTGAGATTAAGCTGAGATTCCACAGGCTGCATGATGTGGCAAAAAATAAATAAATAAATAAATAAAATAAAACCACACAGCTTACAAAAAAGTACCCAAGAACAAAAGTATAATAAGGAAGCCAGAAAATATATTCAGAGGTTCAAGAAACTTCAGATATTCTGAGCTAAGCAAAGCTAAGCACCTTTACTGCCAGAATTTTCTGAGGCTTTCATATGCTAAAGAACCTGTGGATCTCCTCGGAAGGACAAGTGGAAGGCAGACTAGAGAAGGGGTGCTGGTTTCCAAACATCTCTGACCAGTTTTGTAAGTTGTCTCTGGAGCTGGGTTTTCATAGACCAGCCCCTGGGAAGTGCTCACGCAGACCATAGCTGGGTAAATACACCCACGTTAGCTCTCAGCGTGTTCCAGGTCCCTGTCTCGTATTATCAAGTATCCACTGATATCCATTATCAACTGTGTTGTCAAAATGAGCTACTGGTTTCCTCCACTTGACCACCAATAGACATGTGCATGACACAATGGACGGTTGTAGACATTTGACCAAAGGGATCTACAGACTACAGTTTTTAACAGCAGTTTTTCTGAACCTGTTTGGTTACCAGCCAGGCTCATCCAACCAAGCAATGTAAGAGCCTGTAAGCCTTAGAGAAGATTCTGCACAATTGGTTTGTTTTTTTCAGAATCCCAACTTCCTTTGCTCATTGATGAAGAACTTGAGAAAACCTTACTGTTCATGATTTAGATGAAATTATATGACTATTTTCAGACTTTTGGCTGAGTTGTTGTTCAGTCGCTAAGTCATGTCCAACTCCCTGTGACCTCATGAACTGCAGCACGCCGGGCTTCCCTATCCTTCACTATCTCTCTGAGTTTGTTCAAACTCATGTCCATTGAGTTGGAGCTGGTGATGCCATCCAACCATCTCATCCCCTGTCTCTCCCTTCTCTTCTTGTCCTCAGTCTTTCTCAGCATCAAGATCTTTTCCAGAGAGTCACCTGTTGTCAAAATGAGCTACTGGTTTCCTCCACTTGACCACCAATAGACATGTGCATGACACAATGGACGGTTGTAGACATTTGACCAAAGGGATCTACAGACTACAGTTTTTAACAGCAGTTTTTCTGAACCTGTTTGGTTACCAGCCAGGCTCATCCAACCAAGCAATGTAAGAGCCTGTAAGCCTTAGAGAAGATTCTGCACAATTGGTTTGTTTTTTTCAGAATCCCAACTTCCTTTGCTCATTGATGAAGAACTTGAGAAAACCTTACTGTTCATGATTTAGATGAAATTATATGACTATTTTCAGACTTTTGGCTGAGTTGTTGTTCAGTCGCTAAGTCATGTCCAACTCCCTGTGACCTCATGAACTGCAGCACGCCGGGCTTCCCTATCCTTCACTATCTCTCTGAGTTTGTTCAAACTCATGTCCATTGAGTTGGAGCTGGTGATGCCATCCAGCCATCTCATCCCCTGTCTCTCCCTTCTCTTCTTGTCCTCAGTCTTTCTCAGCATCAAGATCTTTTCCAGAGAGTCACCCCTTTGCATCAGGTGGCCAAAGTATTGGAGCTTCAGCTTCAGCATCAGTCCTTCCAATGAATATTCAGGATCCATTTCCTTTAGGATTGAGTGTCGTTTCACTTTTGACCACCAGATGGCAGAGCACTGTCGTACTATGATGCTTGGACTTTCTCTGGAAGGTTTGTGCTTTGGCTGGCAGAGGAGGAGTTGTATCTGTGTCTTTGAGGAACGGTTTATTTCTAGAACACTTCGAATGTTAGAATCTGTCTTGTTTTAGTGATGCCTGGATAGACAGAGGAGCTTGGAGAGCTACAGTCCACAGGATCGCAAAAAGTTGGGCATGACTGGAGGTGATTTAGCATGCACACGCACCCACGAATTTATTTCTATGTCAGTACTTAGGATAGGATAATAGAGCCATAAATAGGATTCATAAAAAGAATTTTATTTTTTCTTAATGATTTGTCAACAATTACTTGTGGGCATTTGTTGCTTCAAGGTCACGTTTCTGATACTACTACTATATATATATATATATATATTTTTTTTTTTAATTGGAAAAAGTAAGTTGAGAAATTTGTCAAGATTTAAAACTCCTTCAATGCAGATTGCTAATTTTGGAAACTGCAAAGACCCAAAGGGCTTAAAAACACTGCTACTTCTTGTATTTGCATTTCCAGAACAAGGGTGTTATTATAGATCTTCATGGGTATAGGGGTTCCTGCCTTTCTAGTCAAAGATGATCTTTTTCAAGAGAGATGAGCATTAAAACACAGCTCAGACTCAGGAGGGAAGAGGGGAAGGAGAGATCTCAGGACAGAAAACAAGAGAACTCCGGAGGGTCTGGCTGGAATATTTATGATTATGGAATCCATGAAGGGGGAAGGATGTCTCAAGAGGCCTTGAAATGAAGAAAAATTAAGCATAAGGATATTTACAACCAATTTGCCAGATATTCATTTCAAATTGGTTCTTGAAGATGGGAAATGGGAAGACAAGAGTAACTGAAAGCAACGCTTCAGTTCCTCTCAGTACTGGGCCTCTGTCGTTTACGCCCAGCCGAGATTTGGGAACTGCACTCTTCTGCCTGTCCCCACCCCATCTGGAAAGAATTGCACATTGTCCTTCACTGGGTGCCTTACCATGGAGGCTGGGGGATGAGAGGTGAGGTGAGTGGCCATTTACCAGCTCATGCCAAATTCCCTCTCAGATCCCAGGGAACTCTACTCCACCCTCTGTGATGACATACATGGGAAAAGAATCTGAAAAAGAGGGGATATGTGTTTAACTGGTTCACTTTGCTCTACAGCAGAAACACAACATTGTAAACCGACTATGTGCTTAGCTGCCCGGGCGTGTCTGACTCTGCGGCCTCATGGACTGCAGCCCTCCAGGTTGTTCTGTCCATGGAATTCTCCGACTATATTTCAATAAAAGGTTTTTTTTTAAGAGTTCCCTCTTAACAGCTGATTAGCAGCCGATGAAGATGAATCAACACATATGAAGTCTTGGCCTGGGCTCCAAGAGGTGTGTCACTTACAATGAGTATCCACGGTGTGGTGGCTCTGGGCCAGCATGGTCTGTGGCATAGCTGGGTTCCCCAGCGTCTCCTCCTTCCTGGTGGCCGGAGAGGCCATTTCTTGCCAGAATGGTGCTCTTGGCTAGGTCCTTGGCACCAACTTTTCAGCTTCCGCATCTCCCTGGGAGGGCTCTGGAGCTCAAGCTCATTGTATTCTCTGCCCTTGAGTCTAGAAGCTTCGATTTCCCCTGGGGCAGGGGAATCCCATAACTCACAGGCTACATCGGTGTTCTCGCCAGCAACACAGCCGCCCCACTGCAGTCAGAGGCCAAGTGCCGATGAGAGCGCCTCATTTTAATCTGAGCTCTGGGTGAGAAGCTGGAAGGATGAATGAGATGCCCTTTCCCAAGGTCTCTTCCTGCCCTATAATTCTAAGTTTCTGCTGTGTTTTGAGACCCTTGAATTGTTGAGGTCAAGAGAGTAAAAGGCATTACGATTATTTATTGTCACAATTGCCATCTGTCTGATTCTCTGCTGACACCCAGGGCTCCTCATCAATCTCTATGAACATCAGATTACCACTGCTTAAGAGGGAAAAAGTGCTTTTATGAAAGATTCATAGAAAGATGCAGTTTGCGGGGACTACCTCCTTGGCACCTAAAACCGTCAAGAGGACCAGCGTAAAAAAGCCAGCTGCCCCAAAGCACATGGGGATGAGGAGAGTGGAGCCTGAATTTAGGTTCTTGTAGGAAAGGTGGGGTTTTTATTTGGGCGGGGGGTGTCTTTGTGTACACACGCTGTCTTTGTTTGCTTATGTCTCCTCCCGCCACATACATGGTTTATACTTCTCCCAACTTAGAAAATTTTTAAAAGCTTGGCTGAAAAGTATTGTAATAAAAATATATAAGCCCCAGCTTTTACGTATTTCACTTTTATTGAACTCCCCTTAGCATAAAAGTAGCCTATTTTGCAGCATTCAGTCTCGTGTCTGTCTGCAGATAGAGGCAATGGCCCCCCCCTCCAGTACTCTTGCCTGGAAAATCCCATGGAGGAGGAGGAGCCTGGTGGGCTGCAGTCCATGCTAAGGGTCAGAAGAGACTGAGCGACTTCACTTTCACTTTTCACTTTCATGCATTGGAGAAGGAAATGGCAGCCCACTCCAGTGTTCTTGCCTGGAGAACCCCAGGGACGGGGGAGCCTGGTGGGCTGCCGTCTATGGGGTCGCACAGAGTTGGACACGACTGAAGCGACTTAGCAGCAGCAGAGACGGAAGGCAGATAAGGGGGAGAGTGCAGGCTGGGGAAGCAGAGACATCGCGGCCTTCTGAGTCAGGGCCACGCCTTTGTCTCTGCCATTGGGTTTCCTTTCCGTGTTTGTGTTTTTCTATGGTGGTGGTTTAGTTGTTGAGTCGTGTCTGGCTCTGGCGATCCCATGGAGGATCCCGCCAGGCTCCTCTGTCCATGGGATTTTTCCAGGCAAGAATACTGGAGAGGTTTGCCATTTCTTTCTTCGGGGGATCTTCCCAACCTAGAGATGGAACCGGGGTCTCCTGCATTGCAGGCAGATTCTTTATCGACGGAGCTACCATTACGTGGGTGATTTTCTGATACGGCTTGAGGGTGCGTTCTGCATGCATGCCAAGCTGCTTCAGTCGTGTCTGACTCTTTGCGACCCTATGGACTGTAGCCCGCCAGGCTCCTCTGTCCATGGGATTCTCCAGGGAGGAATCCTGGAGTGGGTTGCCATGCCCTCCTCCAGGGGATCTTCCTGACCCAGGGGCTAAACCTGCATCTCTTACGTCTCTTACATTTGTTTTGATTTTTAAAAAATTTGACTCACCTCTGTCTATTAACCAAATAAATGGTTTAAAAAAAAAAGCCGTAGAAGGGACATAGCATCAAAATAGCTTTATTAGGTTTCTTTTGGACAAAATCCTTTCCTCAGAGTTTTACGCAGAAATCCAGGTGTGGAATCAAATTGTGAATGTGTGTCAGCTGATAACCTACATTTTTCACATCTTAGCTCAGTGGAAAGAGACTTTCCAGCAGTTGCTTTATCTGCTAGCTCCAGACGTTCCCAAGTCTCTCACTGGCCTCTTTTTTAGCATGGTGCTCCATTGGCACAGCCTCGATCACCGGCAGCGCCCAGAGCGTTGGTGACTAGTGGGACAGCATCAGCTCACGGACGTCTCTGAGTCACTGTGTGGGCTGACTGTGGAGTTCCACATCCACACACGTCCATGGCAGGGCCGTGTGCCTTGTCCTGACAGAGGAGGGTTGGGAGGAGATGGGGGAACCAGGACTGAGCAGGACACCAGCTCCTCCCAGCAGTCACCCAGCGCTGTGCCGGCTGACCGCATTTCATCTTCTTCCCCATGGCTCAGCTCCTGCCCTGGGAGTCCTCCCAGGCTGGTGTGTCTGCACGTAGGGAGCTGGTACTCACAGAATGTGAGCCTGAGAGTTGGTGTGTGTGGAGGGGCTAGCATGGCCCCTGACACAGGAGATGCGGGATGACATGTCCAGACAGTGATTTCTGGTCCAAACAGCCTGCCCTCAGCCAGCCTGAACTGAATGGCTCGGTCCCCCAGACGGAAAAGTGGAGGTGAGGGCTCTCCTTGAGCTCCTGAGTTCTACCTAGGGGCACCACAGTGGGGTCGCCACAGAGGGGACTCAGGAAGGAGCAGTGAAGTGCACCTTCCCCGGAGACCAAGTCCCACACTCTTGGCTGCTCTCAGGCAAGAGTTTGCCTGCTTTGTGCCATTGCAACCCCTTCTGGGCTGACCCTGCCCCGCTGCAGAAAGGGAGGGCCGGTTACAGACACCGGAATCTGCTGTAGGCTTTCGCCTCCCTGCCGTGGGGAGGCATGAATGTGCTCAGCTTTGTAGGACAGGGGAGCCCTTTCACCCCCAGAACACACGTGTCACACTGTCTCTCTGGGATCTCCCTAAATTTGATATTTTGGTACAACCTGTTTCCAGTGCTGAAAAAACACCTTTCTTCTACATTAGTTCATTATCACTTAGGATAATGTTCTCAATTATCCTGACAACTCACGAGCTCATAGTCTTAGATTTTCTGCTTAAATCTCCCTCTAGTTTTTTTTTTTTTTGTCAGGCTGTCGGTATAATAGCTCTTTTGTCTTTTTCTTTCCCTGCACCTTGTAGCTTTTCAGGATGTGGTGTTATCTTTCTCACCCACACTGGGATATGCTGAGAATAGGCCCCATTGGATACTTGACGCTACCTAAACCAACCCTAGTTCTCTTCAGAGAAAAAGACTAGTCGGGGATGGCAGAGGAGAGACAGAACCTGAGCAGTCTTTTTATTGTGGTTGTTTTTAAACTGAATGAAAGCTTCTTTACATTCTATAGTGCTTACAGTTTTCAAAAGTTTCACACACATGATTTCCTGCAATCCCTTAATAATCCTTCCCCANGAGACAGAACCTGAGCAGTCTTTTTATTGTGGTTGTTTTTAAACTGAATGAAAGCTTCTTTACATTCTATAGTGCTTACAGTTTTCAAAAGTTTCACACACATGATTTCCTGCAATCCCTTAATAATCCTTCCCCACTCTGCTCCTGTATTGTCCCTCCCCACTTCCAACTACTAGTTTGTTCTATGTGTGAGTCTGCTTCTTTTTAAAAAATATTCACTAGTTTTTCCTATTTTGTAGATTCCACATGTAAGTGAAATCTAAAAAAAAAGAAAGAATCTGAAAAAAAAGAAAGTGTTTGTCTTTCTCTGTGTGGCTTATTTCACTTAGCATAATACCCTCCAAGTTGATCCACATTGCTGCAAAGGGCAGAACTTCGTTCTTTTTTTATGACTGAGTAGTAGTCGATTGTGTACGTGTGTGTGTATACACACACACACACATGCATATATATATATATATAGCCCATATCTTCTTTATCCATTCATCTGTTGATGGACAGTTTCCCTCCATATCTTGGCTGTTGTAAATAGTGCTGCTATGAACATTGGGGTGCATGTATCTTTTTGAATCAGTGTTTTTCATTTTTTTGGATATATATCCAGGAGTGGATTTGCTGAAAACTGGAGCAGTCCTGCTTTCNTATCCATTCATCTGTTGATGGACAGTTTCCCTCCATATCTTGGCTGTTGTAAATAGTGCTGCTATGAACATTGGGGTGCATGTATCTTTTTGAATCAGTGTTTTTCATTTTTTTGGATATATATCCAGGAGTGGATTTGCTGAAAACTGGAGCAGTCCTGCTTTCTAGCTCTTTCAAGAAGTCTTGGTTTAATTGAACACTATAAACTTAAAATCACCTCATCCCCACAATATGTCAAAATATCACTTAAAATACCATTTAACTAGGGTAAAAATACTACTTAACTGTTGCATCAGTAGGATAAAGCTATACATGAAATGCAACATTGAGGCAATTGTCACAGAATCATAGTGCTGGAAAGGGTCTTACATACTTACATACACTTTCTGATGCCCCTCAGGAGAGGAAAGAGGAATGTCTGCAGAGAGGTAAGATATCTGAGCAGCTATTGAGTGGTGGTGGGAATTAAATGGTTATCCCAGGGGTCCCCCTTGTGCCCCCAACCGAGGATGTAACTTTATGGTGTGCTCCAAGCTTCTGTGGCTCAGACTTGGGAATGGGCTCTGGCCAATGGGATGGTAACAAATGTGACTCAATCAGATGATGGAAAAAGCTTCTCTCCTTCCTCTGCCACCACCCTGAGCACATGGCCAGGCTAGCCCACTGGAGGAGAGAGACATGGGCCACTGACCTGCCCCAAGGGATCCAGTCCAGAAAGAGCTGCCCCCCAGCTGGATCCCAAATACATAATGAGTCTGGATGAAATCACTGAACTCATAGATTTTGAGAAATCAACTGTTGATGAATGGCACTGAGGGCATGGATTGTTTTATGGTATTTAGCTGTGCAACGGACTGCGTATTTGTGTCCCACATCCCAATTCATGTGTTCAAGCCACAAGCCCCCAACATGATGGTATTTATTTAATTATACATATTAAAGATCTAAATATCGCGCACTTTAAAAAATAGTCTGTAGGGAACTGGGGCTTCCCTGGTGATTCGGGTGGTAGAGAATCTGCCTGCGATGCAGGAATCCTGAGTTTGATCCCTGAGTTGGGAAGATCCCCTGGAGAAGGGAATGGCAACCCACTCCAGTATTCTTGCCTGGTGAACTCCATGAACCAGAGAAGCCTGGTGAGCTACAGTTTATAGGGTCGCAAAGAGTCGGATACGACTGAGTGATTAACATTTTCACACTTCAAATGGAATCAAGTACTCGTGCACTATTGTATTTCTTTATATATATATATTTAGTTATTCGTTTATGGTTGTGTTGGGTCTTAGCTGAGGCACGCATTCTCTTGGCTGTAGTGCATGGGCCTCTCTCCAGTTGTGGTGTGTGGGTTTAGTAGTTGCGGTGTGTGGGCTTAGTTGCCCTGCAGCATGTGGGATCTTAGTTCCTTGACGAGGGCTGAACCCAGAACCCCGTTCCCTACATTGGAAGGCAGATTCTTAACCACTGGACCACCAGGGAACTCCCTCATCTTTTTTAAAAAGATGGAAATGTAGTTGATTTACAATGTTGCATTAGTTTCTGGGGCACAGTAAAGTGATTCAGTGTGTACCTATTCTTTTTCATATCCTTTTCCATTGTGGTTTAGTTGAATAAACTAAATATAATCCCCTGTGCTCTACAGTAGGGCCTTGCTCTTTGCCCACTTTGTATGTAGTCATTTGTATCTGCTAATCCCAAACTCCTAATTTACCCCTCCCCCCCACTCCCCTTTGGTGACCCTGTTTGTTTTCTACATCTGTGAGTCTGTTTGGTAAGTAAGTTCGTTTGTATCCTATTTTAGGTTCCTTTTTGTGAGTGTCATAGTGAGCCTGTGTGAGAGTTTGGAAGTTCTCTCTTACCTCCTCCCAAGTTCTGCATTTGGTGCCCCATCCCTGTCTGTGGGCTCCGGGCTGAGGGCAGGGCGCATGCACACCAGCCTGCCATCTGGACCTCTCCCTGTTCTGCTGAGGGGTGCCTCTTGCCTTCGGACCATCACTCTTGTGGCCAGGTATAACCAGCATCCCCTCTTGAACTGCTGTACACCTTACTTTCTGCATTTGGTGCCCCGTCCTTGTCTGTGGGCTCCGGGCTGAGGGCAGGGTGCATGCACACCAGCCTGCCATCTGGACCTCTCCCTGTTCTGCTGAGGGGTGCCTCTTGCCTTCAGACCATCACTCTTGTGGCCAGGTATAACCAGCATCCCCTCTTGAACTGCTGTACACCTTACTTTCTAGTCAGAACCATCTTCTTTTCTTTCTATTGCCCATTTCAAATAGTAGCTTGATTTTTCAAAAAGGGGGAGTTTGAGATGTAGTCACAGTGTTTTCTGGTTTCTTTCTCTAACAGGCAGATACACTTTTAAGGGGAAGCCCCTATTTAAACACAGCTGGCGCTAGTGGTAAAAAAAAACCTGCCCGCCAGTGCAGGAGAGGAAAGAGACGTGGGTTCTATACCTGGGTCGGGAAGATCCCCTGGAGGAGAAAATGGCAACCCACTCCAGTATTCTTACTTGGAGAATCCCATGGACAGAGGAGCCTGGCTGGCTACAGTCCAAAGGGTCACAAAGAATCAGACATGACTGAAGCAACTTAGCACACAGATGGACCAAGAGATTGTCATACCAGGTGAAGTAAGTCAGACAGAGAAAGACGAATATCCGATGATATCGCTCGTATGTGAAATCTAAAAAAATGAACTGATTTAGAAAGCAGAAATTGAGTCATAGGTATAGAAGACAAACTATGGTTACCAGAGGAGAAAAGGGGACCTAAATTGGGAGACTGCGAGTGACATACGCACAGTACTATACCTAAAATAGATAACTAATTAAGACCTACTGTATAGCACAGGGAACTCTAGTCAATACTGTAATCACTTAGTGGGAAAAAAAATCATAAAAAGAGTGGCTATATGTATACACATAACGGATTCACTTTACTGTACACCTGAAACTTTGTAAACCAACTATACTCCAGTAAAAATATATTTTAAAAGGGAATCCTTAAATAGTTTTTTAAAAACCCAAAAATAAACAAAAAAAACATAACTAAAACTGATGTTGGAAATGAAAATGATTTCCTAGCAACTGGTAAAAATGATCAGAGCAACGGACTCCCTGAGGAAGTAACTTTAAACTTCAGGCATCACAGGATTTTTAGTGTTCACTAGGCGAAGAATTCATACAAATGAGAGGAGGACTTCCCTGGTAGTCCAGTGGGTGAGACTTGGCACTTTCACTGCAGGGGGTGTGGGTTCCATCCTTGACTAGGGAAGATCCTGTATGCTGCCTGGCACACTCAGAAAAAAACAAAAAAGAAAAAGAAGAGAGGAAATGGTCCCTGTCTGAGTTCAGAAGCCCCCTATGGAGCTAAAAAATATATTAACCCTATTTATAATTCACTTGAGAAAAAATGAAATTACACACACTATACTATTCAGATTATGCATACGCATATTATGAAGCTGTATGATGATAGCATTTGTTTCATATTTCAATATAGTTTAAACAATTACTTCTAAATAGAAATATATATATACACACACTTACATACATACGCAGATGCACCATATTGAAATGCAGTAAGTAGAACTGAGGGTAAAGAACTAAACATTATAGGGAAAAAAAAAAAAACATTATGCCTGTAGCCTTGGGGCTATTTTATATTATGCTACTGAGGGTGCAGTTGGAAGACAAGGACAATCAATGGGAGAGTTCAGGAAAGAAAAGGCAAAGGTCACAGTTTTTCGTTACTATGCTTTGTGGAATGTGTTTGTGCCATCCTTTCCCCAGAAAGGATTTAGTTTTCTCTCTAGAGTTTGCATGAGAGATGGGGAACAAGAAGAAGCAAATTGATGAAAATAAAGGTGAAGGTTGGGAGCCATGGCAGGGGGGCAGGGATCGGGTGGGAGGGGGAGAGCCTATTTGAGTTCAGCTGGGTGACCCAAACCATCCTATGCTATTCAGACTCTCAGATGAAAGAGCTTTCATCTAGCCCGTGGCTTTAATCGCCTCTACCTCCCATCACGAAGAGGCCAGGCGGAATCTTCCCTGGGACGGAGTCGGGAGGGGGGTCTTCTAAAGGCATCAGAATAATGTCAACAGAAAACTCTTTCATGCATTCAGCCCACTTGAGTAAGAACGGCTGGGCTCCATCACCAATGAACCTGACCTTAGACACCGGGGCAGGGCGACAGCTGTTAGAGCAGGAGTATGGAAGCCGGGAGTGGGCATGTCCGTGAAATTTGTGTATCTCCTCAAACATGAGAAATAATACAATGATTTAGTCACACTGGGAATCCATTAGACGTGGCAATTGAATTTCTATATCCTTAAGATCTTTTCTTGAGGGCTTGGGGCAATAGTGTCTTCATAGTTAGCATAATAGATCTGATTTGATTCCCCAGGGATTCTTGACTTGTTCTTTGGGCCGATTTTAAGAATTTGATTTTTTTTTTAATGTCGATCTTGACTGAAAAGAAAATAATTTCTGAGCCTTGATCATTTACTGTTTCAGATTAACATTGAAATGCTAGAGGTTGGAGATCTGTCAAATGGGGCAGCAGAAAATCTGGTTATCTCCAAACAGGGGAAGTGCAGATTAACAAATTTCATATCCAATAATATTTATTGAGTGTTTGCTTTGCTAAACTGCAAATTCTCCATTCTGAGTCAGTGAGTGTTCAAAGCGTCACAGGATAAATCTGTATTAAATGAAAAATAAATCAATTGTCATGCTCATATAGCCCAGAAAATTTACAGCTGAAGTGAAACAGAGCACAGTGGTCTGCCTTCCTCTAGCCTGTGACTCAGCCATCACTGCCTACCTCCGCGCTCTGCTGGGCACACAGCAGTGGGTCAGCTCAGGGTGATACACGTGCGAGGGACAGGGCTTCACGCTGTTGTGTTTTCTCAGGAGCAGTCTGACTCTTGAGGGCTGGAGCTGGAAGCTTGGTGGCCTTATCCAGCCATCCCCTGGCTTCCTTTTCCCAGCAATGCTGTCTTTTAGAAACACACAAAAATCAGACAGTAGTCTTTTCCCCCATGCGTGTTAATGAATTCCATATAAAGCTTAAAAGAAGCTGGAACTTTCCTCAGCACCATTCTCATCCACTTTTCAAGGCTGGGGCGGGGTGGTGAGGGTGGTGAGGGGAAGATGATTTCCGTTTCTAGAATTTGAGGTGAGTGGCATTCTACTTTACTGACTAAACAGTTGTCTCGCAGGGTAGCTCCTGTCTGGAGAATTCAGGGGTTTCATGAGCAGAGGTCTCAAGATGTGGGGCACAGAACACTGGTTTCAGGATCTAGACACTCTGTCCTTGGTTTGGAGCGGTCCCGTCAGGTTAACCACTTTCTCCAGTCTTCCCAACTGGAGCCTTACGGGGTTGGCTTTCTGAGGTCTCTTCCAGCTCTGACGTTACGCAAATGATGCTTTTTCCATAATCGATACCTGAACTAGCAACTCATTCTAGGAGGAAGGTGGGGCCAGCCCCAGGGTCTGATGGGAAGCTAGCCTATAGAAGCCTTAAGGTCTCAGAAGCTTTTCCTCTGTGGGTGCATGTCCCTCCTGGGATGAATCTGAACGAATGTTCTCACCTCTCAGGTTCAGAAGACTTTCCTTGTGGAATTAACTCTATTATATCTTGTGGATCCCATAAGACCTCTAATTTGAGGTCATGGTATAATCCTTGGACTAGGAGCACTGGCTTTAAAAATCTTATATATGTGTTAATATATGATATTTGTTTTTCTCTTTCTGACTTACTTCATTCTGTATGACAGACTCTAGGTTCATCCACATCACTACAGATGATTTATTCCTTTTTATGGCTGAGTAATATTCCATTGCAAGGGGTTACCAGGTGGCGCAGTGGTAAAGAATCCACTTGCCAGTGCAGGAGATGCAGTTTCGACCCCTGGGTCAGGAAGATCCCCTGGAGTACGAAATGGAAACCCATGCCAGTATTCTTGCCTGGAAAATTCCTTGGACAGAGGAGACTGGAAGGCTACAGTCCATGGGGTTGCAAAGAGTTGGATTTGACTGAGTGACTCAGCATGCCCTCAATATTCCATTGTAAATATGTACCACATTTTCTTTATCCATTCATCGGTTGATGGACATAGCCAGCTTCCATGTTCTGGCTATTGTAAATAGTGCTGCAATGAACATTGGGGTACATGTGTCTTTTTGAATTGTGAGTGGCATTGACATATATATACTACCATGTGTAAAATAGAGAGCTAGTGGGAACCTGCTCTGTAGCATAAGGAGCTCAGCTCGGGGCTCTGTGGTGACCTAGAGGGATGGGATGAGG
>SJYX01019593.1:77009-102944 GCA_006410675.1 Oreotragus oreotragus
CGGGGTGGGGGGTTGTGGGGGGGCGGGGGGGGGGGGGGGGGGGGGGGGGGGGGGGGGGGGCTCAAGAGGGAGGGGATATATGTGTACATATAGTGGATTCACGTTGTTGTACAGCAGAAATTAACATGACATTGTAAAGCAGTTATAAAACCTTAGCACTCATTCTGCCACTATGATTGAGTCTTTTCAAGCCAAGTCAGTAGGGGAACGAGAACCATTCAAGTCCTTTGGGAGAAGCTTTGAGGGAAAACTAGTTTCTCCTTTTTTTCTAATTGTCAAAGGTAATGGCAGTGAGACAGTGTAGCTGCTTCTGACATATACTCATGGAAAGAGAGTCATTTAAGGCCCAAATCTCACCTTCAGCAAAAACTGAGCTTGTCAAATTCCTGTTTGGTATGTAGAGCAGGAATGCCCTTCCTGTTTTATAGATAACAATGATGGGTAGTTAACTAGTTAATAAAAAAACTGGTTGAAGTAGGGGAATGATAAAAAATGTTACATACATGCAATAAACATTTGTTCTAACTTAAAATGTGTGCCATACCTCATGGATGCACATTATTTTTACATTAACTTGCCTGAAATTGGGATTATTTTGCAATCACTGTCCGTGAGGCAAAATTCAAGATTCAGCTGCCATTGCTGGCATGAGAATATTAGTTTGCTCTTCCCGATGGCACAACTACACACCGAAGATCCTCAGTGTTTAGAATCACAATCTAAGGGACTCCTTGAGGAGTGAATACGAGTCCTAGCTGTTGTTGGCAAGGATTGCTTTGACACATTCTAGTAAGATCAAGAAAGGGACAGCATGAAAGCTTGTTGAATATGTGTCAGGGCCTGGGGAGAATTCTTGGAAACAATCATGGAGCACTCTTCTAAGAAATGCTGCCTTTCCATCACCCTGATGGTCTATTGAGCTGAAAGATGCAGACTTCCATGACTCTAGAAGGAAAATGATGTGTAAATATCAGACTCTTCATGTCAAGTTTTAGGAATGCATTAACTGATTTATTTTACATATATAGGTATATTTCATGTATGCACAAAACTGATGAAAAACTATGTCTTCTATGTCTAAAAGGATGTTTTTGGAGTGTAAGATAAAGTTCTAACTGATAAGAAAGTTTTGATTATGGCTTTGGCTGTATTTTGTCTTTCTTAGTGGCACGCATAAAATAATATATGTCCTATTAATACAGTCAATGGGATCTTAGATTTGATGAAACACAGCAAACATAAATTAATCCTCCAGTCTGGATGCCTGAGAAGTTTTCTTTGAATACTGATGTTCTTGCACCTTTTATACTTTTTCAGTTGCAATATCTTTAAAGCAGTGAAAGTCGCTCAGTCATGTCTGACTCTTTGCGACCCCATGGACTATACAGTTCATGGAATTCTCCAGGCCAGAATCCTGGAGTGGGTAGCTTTTCCCTTTTCCAGGGGATCTTCTCAACCCAGGGATCAAACCCAGGTCTCCCGAATTGCAGGCAGATTCTTTACCAGCTGAGCCACCAGGGAAGCCCCTTTAAAGTAGACTAAGAGCTTAAAAATAGTGAAGAAGAGCAGATCTCGGAAATGTTTAAGAGGTGACAACAGGCAGGCTCATGTGCTGATTGGATGTATGGAGTTAGAGAAGAAAAGATGGGGATTCCCAGGTTTCTGGTCTAAAGGATTGACAAATTACGAACCTAGGGCCCCAGCTGGACAATCCCCTGTTTTTGTAAATAAAGTTTAATTGGAACACGGCCATACCATTCACTGATATATCATCTGTGTCTGCTTTTACACTGCAGCCACAGAATTGAGTAATTGTGACAGAGACCGTATGGCCCCAAAGCCTAAACTACTTATTAACTGGCCTTTTATAGAGTTTGCTAACCCCTGGACTAGGTGATGGCAGTGTCTTTGAATTAGACTGTGAGAGGAAGGTCAGATTTATAGGGAAAGACAATGGGTTTGTGATACTGGGCTTCTTTTATGGGTATATGTACAGATGAGCAATGTTTTTATTTAATGAGAAATCTGGAATTCAGTAAAATAAATAACTGAACTGAAGGTACAGATAATTTTTTAATGGTCTCAAAGGAGAGCGTTAACACAGATTACAGATGCTTTTGACACTGATTCTGAACCAGAAGCATGGGGGGAGAGAAAACCTGATCTTTCAAGGCTTTCATACTCCGTCCCCTATGAGGCATAAGGGGTTTCCCTGGTGGCTCAGATGGTAAAGAATCTGCCTGCAATGCAGGAGACCCAGGTTCAATCCCTGGGTTGGNCTTTCAAGGCTTTCATACTCCGTCCCCTATGAGGCATAAGGGGTTTCCCTGGTGGCTCAGATGGTAAAGAATCTGCCTGCAATGCAGGAGACCCAGGTTCAATCCCTGGGTCAGGAAGAAGGAACTGGCAGCTCACTCCAGTATTCTTGTCTGGAGAATCCCATAGACAGAGGAGGCTGGTGGGCTACAGCCCACGGTGTCACAGGGAGTCAGACACAACTGAGTGAGTAACGCACATGAGGCACGAGCTGCACCAAACATACACACAGAGAGCTTCCACGAGGAGACGGGAGGCAGAGTGGAGCCGAGCCCTGCCAGTGTGGAAACTGGGATCCTAGTCTTATCGCCAGTTGCTGCTTAGGGTAGTGCAGTGACAACAGTATGCTTGACAGAGCTCTGGAATTAAGCATTGTCCTGATGAAATGATCTAATCAACACACAGAAAATTAAGTCTGAAAGTTAGTTCTGTATACACTTCATTCTCTGAAGGTGAAACCAGAAGCTTTATTTTAGTTGGTTTTTACTTGGAGCCTGGAAAAAAGTAATGCTAAAACAAACAAACAAACAAACAATGTGAGAAAGCAATTTGTAAGAAGCGAGATGATCAGTTTAAAGAACTCTTGCCTTCTGGTCCCTCAGAGGTAGGGTGTAGGAGTGGATTTTATGCGTAACAAAAGGTCAGTCCTTTCTGGGCTCCAGAAGGATTAGAGAGCTGTCTGATGACATCAGCCTCTGTGCTTCCTGCTGACCACGGCCTTAATATTACAGCAAACAGGCTTGTGGGGGAGCGGGTGGTGGGGGGAGGAAGGGCAGGCACAGTGGGTAGAGGNCTTAAACCATATGGCCCTGGCAGGGACCATCCGGGATAGTGGAGGACACGGGCCGGAGCAGGTGGGAAGCGTTTTAATAAACGTGGGTCCGGCTGCCACACTTGCAGAACGCCTCGAGCTCAGCTCGTTCGCCGGCCCATTCGTGTGGACTGCTTCCTCCTTCTGTAGTGACTTATTCTGACCATAAGATGTAGTTACAGTTTTCAAGACTAAATAAGTGAACTAATGAACCTGAGATCTGCTCTGTGGGAGGCAGCCCTGAGGAATGAGACCTGAGCTGGACTGACACTGAAGACTTGGGTTGGAGGCTTGTCTCTAAATGAAGAGCCTTGGGTAGATTCCTTGACTCTCTGATCCTCAGTTTTCTTCTCTGTGAAATGGGAACAATGATGGTGCGGTGAGAACAAATCAGGACTCAATGAACTTGAGGCCCCTTCCCTTCCTTCATTGTTTTCATGGCACCATTCTCCTGATTTTCCCCCAGCCCCACCCCCAGGCTTTAAAAAAGCCTTGTTTATGGATCTCCCCTTTTCTATAGTTTCTATATTGGTGTTTCCTAGGTTCAGTTCCACACCCTTGAATCTTTTGCTGTGCTTGTTGTTTAAATAATTCTGCGTGCTTTCTTGGGGCAACATGGCCCAACAAGATTCATCCCCCACCTCCCCTGGAGATTTCCTGACCCCAGGATCTATCTCCAGCTAGTCCTTGTCCAGGGCTCCAGAGTGGAGCTCAGTGCCCACAGCTTCCACACAGACCAGCCCCGGCTGTTACGCAGGCCCCTAACTGGCTTGATGGGGCTTCCCTGGTGGCTCAGCCCATAAAGAATCTGCCTGCAGTGTAGGCAGAGTTGAGACCCAGGTTCAACCCCTGGGTTGGGAGATCCCTTGGAGAAGGGAATGGCAACCCACTCCAGTATTCTTGCCTGGAGAATCCCTTGGGCAGAGGAGCCTGGCGGGCTACAGCCCGTGGGGTCACACTGAGTTGGACATGACCGAGCGACTAACGTTTCACTTTTTCACCTGACTCGACGGCCACTTCCTTCCCTGACTCCTCTCCCTGCTCCTGAATTTCCAGCATGACAAATGACCCCAATTTCTGCCAAGCTTCTAAGGCAGACTTGGGAATCAGCCTGACCTCCGGCACTCACCATGGTCAAGGGGTCACCGAGAACATTGCTTTTCCTAACCATCCCTCCACCTCTGTCCCTTCTCCATCACCCGACAGCCACCCAGTGTGTCTCGTCCCTCCCACCTGCTTCCCGCCTCCAGCCTCTTCATGCCCAGCCACATCTCCTCCCTCTCCTCTGCGGCAGAAAGACCTTCCCCAAATGTGCGTGCAGGTGTGGCATTCCTCTGCTTCAAATCCTGCCGTGATTCCAACAAAAGCCAGGCTCTTTGCTTGGGGCCCAAGCCCTGGGAACCCAAACCCCTGTGGGTCTTGTGCCTCCATCCCTGACCCTCACCCCTACTCCCCGCTTCCCAGGGTGGAGACATTGATGCTCACAGCCCCCGCCCAGCCGCCCCCTCAATGCTCTGTGCTCACTTCCCTCACTGTCCAGAATCATAGCCAGGACTGGGCTCAGGGTCACCACCACGAAGCTCCCTCAGCTGACCCACCCTCCCAGTCTGGGCTTGGAGGGGTCTGTCACGTGCTCACCACACTGGATTCTAAATCTCCCTGCTCAGCATGGAGTTCCATGGGGCAGGGCCACCCATGCGTCTCATTCCTGTGTCCCAGCACAGTGCCTGGCACACACTAGGTGCTCAGAAGGTATCAGGACAAATGGCTGATGGGGAGGGACCCTGCCAACGTGAAACGCAGCGCATGTGGAAGCATGTTGTTACGTGGAGCACCTGATGTGGGGGAGAGAAAGATGAATTAAACACAGAACTGGCCTTCGTGAAAACACGTTTTGAAAACCATCACAGAATGCAGTGAACTGTTGACGCGGCTCTCATGCAGGTTTTCAGATCCTTTTGAAGAGCCGTGTCGTGTCATGTTACTCGCATCCTCATTTGCCTCTGCTCAAGTCGTTTTCATGCTGGGAAGCCGCTGAGGGGCCATCTGTTTCTCAGGAATCAGCCTGGGTCTCCAAAGACACAACGGCCCCACTGACCAAGCCCGATTGCCTTGCTCAAGGACACCCAGAGCAGTGGGCAGGGAATTTTCATCGGGAGAAGAGAGAACAGAAGGGGAGAGAGAGAGTTCTTAACTCCCGGGAGACTCTGAACCTGGGGATGGAGGAGATGTGGAGAAGACCTGCCTGCAGGGGCCTTTTCTATTCACTGTGGACTCAGGAGGGAAGAGGTGCTGGGAGTCTCGGTCGGGGTGGGGAGGACTACATGGTCTGTCTCTTATACACATCTAGATGTGTATAAGAGACAGGAGGAAGGGCAGGCACAGTGGGTAGAGGGTAGGGGGTGGGGAGTGGGGCATGAAGTGGGAGGTTGAAACACTGAGCTTTAATCCCAGTTTGGAAATTGCTTGGAATGTCCGGGGAGGAGAGGCCAGTTGGAAAACTAAATAAACCGACAATTGAAATTCATTAGACAACTTGAGTGCGTTCTGATCAAACAGAGTAGAATTACCTGCATTGTGAAAAATCAAAAAATGCCAGGGAAAAAAAAGAAAACACAGATGAGATAAAGAGATCAACATTAACCCTCTTCTGGGAAGGCTTGCTAGGATATTAATAACCTGCTTGAGCTTTTGATTTTCGTGACTGCCTGCGAAATGAACAATCTGTTCACTGTGGAATGAGGATTTGCCAAATCGAGTTCCCCAATTCACCCCAGATAAGCGGCTCCACGAGCCTCCAAAGCTCTCTGCTGCCAGGGTGGGCTTTACTAGGGGAGGGTCTGGATGGACACTGTGGTTGCTTGAGCTCTTTGCAAGTTTTGGATAAGAAAGGAGGTGCCAGGGACGTGAGACCTATCATGATGGCTGGGCCTCTGGGAGGCACCATGAGGCTTCTAGACAGATGTCAACTGTGTCTTCATGGCATTTATTTCTCGGGGGCTGGTTCTCGAAGATAGTTCTAAATATTTGACATGGGAAGGAGATAGCTAGAAAATGCAGCATGCCAGCCAGCCATCTTTGTTAGACTAGCGAGCGGCTGTGATCTCTTCAAGGTGACCTTCATATGCAGCTTTATGGAAACGTAGAGAAATTCCAGGGTGCCTGGCAGCACCTGTTCCTGTGTATGCACGGCATGTCGCGGGCAATTACTGAGTGTGGGGAAAGGGATTGCATTATTACTATATGAATTATTAATTATTATAATTGCATTTGTCATTTATTGAGCACAAGCCATGCACTAGAAGCTTAGCAGACCTTAAGAGTCCCTGCCCAGTGGGGGGTGACTGAGGTAATTACATCTGAAATAGCTGCGATCACGGGCTCACAGCAGAGCTGGTAGCATCGCCTCCGTTCAGGGTGTAACTCCTGTTCTTTTGCTCTCCCTAGATCATATATTCTCATTTGGTTTTTCTAATTTGTTTATGTAAAGATGGGGGACGAGGCTATTTGTCAAGATGAAAGATGCTGCATCAGGTTATTTTAATTAGTATTTATTACATCTTCCTACCTGCGATAAGAAACCAAGTGAGAAAACGCTTCTGTAACAAAACATGGGCAGTTCTTTTTTTTTCGGAGCAGGCTTCTCTTGGATGAGGGCTGACGGTCAGAAGGCAAGTCCACACAAAGGTGAAGGGACCAATTTTGCCGCCTTGGGAAACCTCTTCTGGGCTCACCTGAGCCACAAGCATTGTATCTGCATGGTACGGGCAGCTGATCTTAATAGTTTATTTTTAACATTTAATATATAGAGTTTTAGATTTAAGGATGGAAGCTGTTTAAGAAATGATCTTGTCAAAACTTCTTATTTTTCAGATTTGAAAATTGGGATGCTAGATGTCATGCAATGTGCCTGAGGTTATACGTATAAGGCAAAACTAGAACCATACTGGATGCTGGTCAGTCCTAAGTCAGGGATCCCACTGCTTGCCCTTCCCTTGTTTCGCTTTCTTTGGAGAAGCACCTAGTATAGAATCGGACTCGTGAATCTGGGAAGAGAAAGGCCAAGTTCAAGTCATGAGGCGCATTGTAAGAGTTTCCCAAACAGAACTTCACTGGGGCTTCCCAGGTGGCTCAGATGGTAAAGAATCTGCCTGCAGTTCAGGAGACCCAGGTTTGATCCCTAGGTCAGGAAAATCCCCTGGAGAAGGGAATGGCAGCCCACTCCAGGATTCTTGCTTGGAGAATCCCATGGACAGAGAAGCCTGGTGGGCTACAGCCTACAGGGCTGCAAAGAATTGGACGAGACCGAGTGAGTCCTGTATGGATGTGAGAGTTGGACTATAAAGAAAGCTGAGCACTGAAGAATAGATGCTTTTGAACTGTGGTGTTGGAGAAGACTCTGGAGAGTCCCTTGAACTGCAAGGGGATCCAACCAGTCCATCCTAAAGGAGATCAGTCCTGGATGTTCATTGGAAGGACTGATGTTGAAGCTGAAACTCCAATACTTTGCCCACCTGATGCAAAGAGCTGACTCATTGGAAAAGACGCTGATGCTGGGAAAGATTGAGGGCAGGAGGAGACGGGGATAACAGAGGATGAGATGGTTGGATGGCATCACCAACTCAATGGACATGGGTTTGGGTGAACTCTGGGAGTTGGTGATGGGCAGGGAGGCCTGGTGTGCTGTGGTTCATGGGGTTGCAAAGAGTCAGACACGATTGAGTGACTGAACTGTAATTGGAGTTGAATATCACTAGGGATTTTTGTCACTAGATCCTTATCAGTGAATTTTTTTTTTTTTTTTTTTGCTTTCACTGTGTTCACCAAGCAAATCTCCATCAACAATACATTTACTGCATACATTGATCCTCTAGGGCTTCCCTGGTGGCTTGGAGGTTAAAGCGTCTGCCTCCAATGTGGGAGATCTGGGTTCGATCCCTGGGTCGAGAAGATTCCCTGGAGAAGGAAACAGTAACCCACTCCAGTATTCTTGCCTGGAAAATCCCGTGGACTAAGAAGCCTGGTAGGCTACAGCCCACAGGGTCGCAAAGAGTCGGACATGACTGAGCGACATCACTTTCTTTCTTTCTTCTTTGACCCTCCACCAGGGGGCATCTGGTGCCATTGCCTTTCTGCGGTACCTTAGCTCCATATCCCAGAGTGGGTCCAGGGAAGAGCTTGTGAAGGTTTGAAAGTCTGTGCCCCACCCAAGTGAAATCTATCCAGATAGAAGAGCAGGTTTCCCACCCATTGAGTCAGGAAGATGGTCAGAGACTCTGGATGGCAGGGTTCAACAGTGTGACTCCCTCTAGACTGCACCTTTGGCAGTGTTCCCAAAAGGCTCAGGGAAGCACATGGAATCCCGCCATATTTTAGTCTGAATTTGTGCAAATCACTTTGAGGCCCCCAAATGCAGCCTCACAGGATGCATTTGTCTTTTCATCCAGATGCAGCTGGGGATGGATGTCTGTGTGTTTCACCTCCTTCCTAGGCTGTCTGTAGACTGGCATGGAAGAAGGACAGCAAAATGATAATCTTCACCTGAGGGATGTTCTTTTCCTGAAAATTAGAGCAACGTAGACACTACGTGTTCCTATTAGTCTTACTGAGCACTCTGCTGGGAATGGTGGACAGCCTCCTGGGTGAACATTAACTGATTTCCTCTTCCTAAAGGAATGTAGTGGGCTATTTTTGTAAAACATATGCAGCCTTCAGTAGGTGAGTTATTTATTTTTAAAGAAAATATGACATGGGAATATAACCTATAGCAGGGCTTTGCTGTTCATTTCTGGGAACACTCTGCGCATGTCTCTAGACTCTTCATTTTCCACGCAAAGAACAGTCAAGAAATCTCTACATCAAACTGCTCGTGTAACCTGGAAATGTTGGTGTTGGTGGTGCAGATCCAGATTCAAGCCTGCAATGTCTTTACACTCGAGTGCTACTTTCTTCCCAATTAGACTTTACAATCTTAGTTTCCCTGAACAGCAGGCTTATGTCTGCCATGTTGAATGTCTGTTTCTTTGTGCAACTGTGACTTATCACCGATGTCAGCTAAGACTCTCCTTTCACAGTTGTATAAATGACCACCTTCCCATCTATTTTTGTAAGTGCTTAGGCATTCAGACGGCATATATGTTTTATTGAATTTTCCCATATTATGGCTTTTCCACCAGGGAGTTAAGAGGCTAATTCAGAGTCATGGGATTACAGGAAGATGTGTGAGGAAGGCAAGAGGGATATGATTCTATAAGGTCTGCTGGGCTCAGACCAGGAATCCATATGTTTCCATTTTCCTAATAGGCAGAGAAAATAAAAAACAAAGAGGCCTAGAGACCTGCACCTGCATAAGCAGTCCAGCAGAAGTAATCTATAAACACATGAAAAGCAGCTCTTGAACAATTCCATCTGCATTTTATTGAAAGAAACCTTTGGAAAGGAGAGAGGGAAGGTACAATTTACAAGAACTGTATAAATCCTGCCACAGTGCCAACTGCTAAAAGCATTGGAGTCTCGGAAGGAGGGAGAGATCCATTCATTCACTGCCCCTAGAAAATAGGCATTCAGACCAGCCACACACCTCCTGCATCCCGAGGGATTTACACCTCTGACTGACTGATCACGCGAATCACCTTGGATCGATTGCTTCTATATAGAATGTTCCTTTATAGCGTGTATGCTTTCTCATTGCAGAGTTCAGCTCAATTCCATTCTGCAGGAGCCTCTTTGGGACACTTTGCATAAGAGATGTGGGAGAAGGGAATATTTTGTTTGTTGGTTTCTCTAGTACATTTCAAGACTGATTGACTCTTAAGCCGGGTGCAGAGGGAAAGTCCGTCATCCCCACCTCAAGCGAATTCCAAATCAGTGGCCTCCTCCCTGTTTCTCCAGAGGACCCTGCATTTTCCTCTTTCCAATATTGTGGCATGCATACTAAGTCACTTCAGTCATGTCCGACTCTTTGAGACCCTATGGACTGTAGCCCACCAGGCTCCTCTGTCCATGGGATTTTCCAAACAAGAATACTGGAGTGGGATGCCTCCAGGGGATCTTCCTGACCCAGGGATAGAACCCCTGTCTCCTGTGGCTCCTGCACTGCAGGATTTTTTACTGCTGAGCCACGGAGGAAGCCCCTTGGTATTGTTATCACCGTTAAAAAATCTCTCCCTGGGCACATATGTATCTTTTTTTCTTTCCTCTTCCTTCTTTTTTTATTTCCATGGGAAAATAATTTTGTTCATTGGATCTATCATTCAGCAGTGGCTGGTCTTAATGATGTGTTCAGGGCGGCTGAGTTCCATGTTTTTCTCTCTGTATCTCCTTTGCTTGGCTCTTCCTGAAACATCGGGTTTCTCTCCGAGGGCTGTCCATCTGTCTCTGCCTCTTAAGGGTTTTGATAACTCTTGCAGTCATTTTGCTCCTTGTCGTCCTCACTCCCGGTGAACGTGTTCAGGCCAACGAAGTCCCCTTTGGAAAACCTTTCAGATCGTCTGAACTGGCCACGAGGGGCTGAAGATTTGAGATAAACAAGAGTCTGAGATTGCTCCAGTGTCTGGCTGGCAGGAACCCATGGCCTCTCGGCGCCAGCTGCGCTCACCGGAATGTGTTGGTGCCGGCGCCGAGCACCAGGGGGCGCTGCCGGCTCGCGCACGAAAGGGAGGGCGCCCCGCGGCTCCGGGAGGCGGCCGCGGCGCCCGGGTCCATGCCAGGCTCCAAGTCCCAACCCCGCCAACCGCGCAGCCAGCCCCGCTCTCCGTGTCTGCGAGACTCAGGGGTCGCCACTCCTGGGGCTCAGACGCTTAAACCATATGGCCCTGGCAGGGACCATCCGGGATAGTGGAGGACACGGGCCGGAGCAGGTGGGAAGCGTTTTAATAAACGTGGGTCCGGCTGCCACACTTGCAGAACGCCTCGAGCTCAGCTCGTTCGCCGGCCCATTCGTGTGGACTGCTTCCTCCTTCTGTAGTGACTTATTCTGACCATAAGATGTAGTTACAGTTTTCAAGACTAAATAAGTGAACTAATGAACCTGAGATCTGCTCTGTGGGAGGCAGCCCTGAGGAATGAGACCTGAGCTGGACTGACACTGAAGACTTGGGTTGGAGGCTTGTCTCTAAATGAAGAGCCTTGGGTAGATTCCTTGACTCTCTGATCCTCAGTTTTCTTCTCTGTGAAATGGGAACAATGATGGTGCGGTGAGAACAAATCAGGACTCAAAGAACTTGAGGCCCCTTCCCTTCCTTCATTGTTTTCATGGCACCATTCTCCTGATTTTCCCCCAGCCCCACCCCCAGGCTTTAAAAAAGCCTTGTTTATGGATCTCCCCTTTTCTATAGTTTCTATATTGGTGTTTCCTAGGTTCAGTTCCACACCCTTGAATCTTTTGCTGTGCTTGTTGTTTAAATAATTCTGCGTGCTTTCTTGGGGCAACATGGCCCAACAAGATTCATCCCCCACCTCCCCTGGAGATTTCCTGACCCCAGGATCTATCTCCAGCTAGTCCTTGTCCAGGGCTCCAGAGTGGAGCTCAGTGCCCACAGCTTCCACACAGACCAGCCCCGGCTGTTACGCAGGCCCCTAACTGGCTTGATGGGGCTTCCCTGGTGGCTCAGCCCATAAAGAATCTGCCTGCAGTGTAGGCAGAGTTGAGACCCAGGTTCAACCCCTGGGTTGGGAGATCCCTTGGAGAAGGGAATGGCAACCCACTCCAGTATTCTTGCCTGGAGAATCCCTTGGGCAGAGGAGCCTGGCGGGCTACAGCCCGTGGGGTCACACTGAGTTGGACATGACCGAGCGACTAACGTTTCACTTTTTCACCTGACTCGACGGCCACTTCCTTCCCTGACTCCTCTCCCTGCTCCTGAATTTCCAGCATGACAAATGACCCCAATTTCTGCCAAGCTTCTAAGGCAGACTTGGGAATCAGCCTGACCTCCGGCACTCACCATGGTCAAGGGGTCACCGAGAACATTGCTTTTCCTAACCATCCCTCCACCTCTGTCCCTTCTCCATCACCCGACAGCCACCCAGTGTGTCTCGTCCCTCCCACCTGCTTCCCGCCTCCAGCCTCTTCATGCCCAGCCACATCTCCTCCCTCTCCTCTGCGGCAGAAAGACCTTCCCCAAATGTGCGTGCAGGTGTGGCATTCCTCTGCTTCAAATCCTGCCGTGATTCCAACAAAAGCCAGGCTCTTTGCTTGGGGCCCAAGCCCTGGGAACCCAAACCCCTGTGGGTCTTGTGCCTCCATCCCTGACCCTCACCCCTACTCCCCGCTTCCCAGGGTGGAGACATTGATGCTCACAGCCCCCGCCCAGCCGCCCCCTCAATGCTCTGTGCTCACTTCCCTCACTGTCCAGAATCATAGCCAGGACTGGGCTCAGGGTCACCACCACGAAGCTCCCTCAGCTGACCCACCCTCCCAGTCTGGGCTTGGAGGGGTCTGTCACGTGCTCACCACACTGGATTCTAAATCTCCCTGCTCAGCATGGAGTTCCATGGGGCAGGGCCACCCATGCGTCTCATTCCTGTGTCCCAGCACAGTGCCTGGCACACACTAGGTGCTCAGAAGGTATCAGGACAAATGGCTGATGGGGAGGGACCCTGCCAACGTGAAACGCAGCGCATGTGGAAGCATGTTGTTACGTGGAGCACCTGATGTGGGGGAGAGAAAGATGAATTAAACACAGAACTGGCCTTCGTGAAAACACGTTTTGAAAACCATCACAGAATGCAGTGAACTGTTGACGCGGCTCTCATGCAGGTTTTCAGATCCTTTTGAAGAGCCGTGTCGTGTCATGTTACTCGCATCCTCATTTGCCTCTGCTCAAGTCGTTTTCATGCTGGGAAGCCGCTGAGGGGCCATCTGTTTCTCAGGAATCAGCCTGGGTCTCCAAAGACACAACGGCCCCACTGACCAAGCCCGATTGCCTTGCTCAAGGACACCCAGAGCAGTGGGCAGGGAATTTTCATCGGGAGAAGAGAGAACAGAAGGGGAGAGAGAGAGTTCTTAACTCCCGGGAGACTCTGAACCTGGGGATGGAGGAGATGTGGAGAAGACCTGCCTGCAGGGGCCTTTTCTATTCACTGTGGACTCAGGAGGGAAGAGGTGCTGGGAGTCTCGGTCGGGGTGGGGAGGACTACATGGTGGCTACAGGCCCACTGCTCTCTGGGATCTTGGCTATATGGGGGCTGGGTTGTTCTCACTAAAGGGATGTGATGCAAGGTCATCTTGCAAAACGGTTAGTGGTTGAATGACCTCCACCCGAAGCCCGGGGACTCTGCATTTGTAGACAACTTCCTGGGACCTCTTGCCAAACACCTGCTGATTGTGGGGAACCTCCTCTCGCCCCACTCCCTGGATGCTTAACATCTCCATCACATTCCATTAGAACTGTTTGGAGTTGATTTTCTGACAATGTCTCCCAAGTGACACAGTATCATCTATAGTTCAAGACTTTTCTTTATGCTCAGGTTCTTTTAATCACAGCCAAGGGTCCCCTAGTTCACCAGGATCAATATCCTGACGGGATGCAATCCATCAGCTTGGGCAGCCTGCCGAGGGGAGGGCTCTAGGCATCGTGGGGGCCAGGGTGGGCATGGCTGGGCTTGGCAGTGGCCTGTGAAGCCTCACCCAGCCTTGGTCAGCATGGCCAGTTAGGCTAGGGGGAAGCTAAGGGTGGTTATAATAATGATGTCTGGTCCCCAGGGCCCACAGTAGCTCGACCTTCTCTGTGCACCTGCTGGGTGTGAGATGCTTCTTCTCCGAGTACTGTGTGCCTGAAGGGCTCGGCGCTTCTGGGTCATCTGGTATCCCCTCCCACCAATCAGCGAATTCCCCAGAGTGTCCATTCCCATCTCTCTCCAGCAGTTATACGAATCTTATGCACCAGAGTTTCCTCTGCTTTCCTTGAGGGAATAATTCCACACGCATACACAGTTGATGATTTCAGAAAGTCTGCAGCATCGTATGATAGATGCTATGTGGGGCAGAAAGCATTCCCTGGTTGGGTATTTTGCTTTTCAAAAAAAAAAAGAACACTTTTTTACTCTCTTTTTAAAAATTAAATAAATTGAATAGCCCCGAGCAATTGCTGACTCGCTCCTAAATTGGTCTTTCCAGCCTCTTGCCTTGATATTCCTCTAAACTCTGGGTCTTCTGCAGTTTCAGGTCACTTTCTAAAAGTGCTTTCCTCTTTCTCATGCTTCATTATGAAGAATCTAGCAAAAAAAAAAAAAAACACAAAACCTCTGGGAGTGTTCCTTTTAATTTTACCCCAGTCGATCTAACTTGAAATTAGACTGACCTAGGTTAGAATCAGAGAACTCTTCCTTTTTATTGGCTGTGTGATCTTGAGACACTTAACTTCCCTGAGAGTCAAGTTCTTCACCTTGTAAATGACAGGGGCAATGTGGAGTTGAGATTATTTCACTGGGTGGGTGTGAGTTTGAATGTGACATTGCACATCATATGCTTAGCAGAGAGCTCAGCACATTGCGAAGACGCTTCTCCTTAATATCTACTTGACATGTTAATAAAACCAGTAACAGTAGACAGGCCCATAGAGTCATCTACTGACCTTTCTGAGACTGGGTTGATGTTGTTTAAGGGGAGAGAGATTCTAAAGGAGGAGTTGGGAGCCCCAGCTCTGCCCCTTACTTCCCTCCCAGTCTGGCGAGTTACATCACATCCTCAGACTATTTCCTCACCTAGGAAATGGCACTTCATCGGGATTCAGGGAGGTAGTGCCCACAGGAGCAGGAGATCCTGCGCTTGGCGCTTCCTGGGTTCTTCATTTCAACTGCTGAAGAAGAGCTGTGAGCCCAGGTGCTCGTTCCTTCTCTTTACTCTCTTCATTCATTTCCTCTTTCTCTTCTGGGATGAGGGTGAAGGACAGCGGCGCAACGCATTGCATGCAGGCCTCACCACCATCCCGGGAGTTGAGGGAGGTGAGGAAAGCGCCCTTGGCTCATATGCAATAACTTCCTGGGGTCACCTCCACCACACCCTGTGATCCCGAGACACCCCAACTGCTGGATTTCGGCAGAGTCTTGAGATGGATGAGGGTGAAGGACAGCGGCGCAACGCATTGCATGCAGGCCTCACCACCATCCCGGGAGTTGAGGGAGGTGAGGAAAGCGCCCTTGGCTCACATGCAATAACTTCCTGGGGTCACCTCCACCACACCCTGTGATCCCGAGACACCCCAACTGCTGGATTTCGGCAGAGTCTTGAGAGCTGTAGACACTTGGAGAGTAGGTGGGGGAAGAAGGTCTGAAGAAGAAGGGGCCACCTTTTTCTGTAGAAGATGCTTGGCTTACGTAAACTGATTGCACACCACGGTCCTGGTGAAATGTGGCCCACGTGACTTGAATTCCCTGGAGAAATGGGCTCTCTTGGGTGGAAGTCACGTAAAAGAGTCTCTCCTCTGTGTTCATGCTCTGGACCACCATCTCCTCTCCAACTTGGCTGAGGAAAGACCAGACTTCTTCCCAGAGAAGACACAAACAACTGACCATGTTGAATGCATCAGGCTTTCCACAGGAGTTTGCATTTGAACATCTGAAAGAAGCCTCAAGTTAGAGGATTGACTTCCTAAGTGAACTGTAGACTCTGTCCAGAGAAGGAGGTATTATTTCAGCCAGCTAAACGATCCTAACATCACACCAGCAATTCTAGAGGTTGTTCCTGTAGACATACAATGCATTTCACTATTCCAGCTTCAACTAAATGCTTGGTAATGATAAGTATCAATATTTCATGAAACCAGGACAGACATTTTGGAGAAAGTAAAAAGAGATAAATTAGAAAAAGACATGAATTTGGGCTGGAAATGCATGGACTCACACTGCAGGGAGAATCAGTGAAAACTCCCCATCCATGACTTCAGACAGGTGAGCCCTTTCCCACAGAGCTAAGGAGCACAGATCAAGGTGGGGGGACTGCTCTCTTCTTTCCCCTCTTCCTCCCACTTGATTTATTTGTCCTTAAAATCGAGGCAAAATTGACTCATACCATTGTATTAGTTTCAGTGTACAACATAATAATTTGATACTTGTATATATTGTGAAATGATCATCACCATCAATCTAGTTAACATCTGTCACCAATATGTAATTGCAAAAAATATTTTTTTTCTTGTGATGAGGACATTTGAGATCGACTCTCTTGGCAACATTTTTCTATTTATTATTATTATTGTTTTTGTCCTCTGAGGCATTTTATTTGTATGTATTACATCCCTAGAAAAAGAATCCAAGGATTTTCCCTCCTGTATGTTTTCGTCTTGCATCTTCATGGTCCATGATGGCAGCTGAGGTTGTCAGTACAATGAAGCCAAACTGACGGGATGAAAGCAGGTTATTCTGCCATTTTTCTAGATCTTTGAGTTGTGCATCAAATCTGGGGCTGATCACGCCACACTTATTTAGCCTGCCTGTGAGGTTCACAACAATTTTCCCAGCCCTGTGATCATCAATGATTTCAAATTCGCCAATGTAACCATGCTTCATCATCACTGTTAGAAACCTGACGGTGACTTGGAGCACGGCCTAATAAGGACCTGGCGTTTGCCTCTCTTCTGGGCACTGTTGATACTCTTGAGAACATCAGCCAGGACATTCACGCGCACCATTATGGCGGCACGGAAAGATGGCGGAAAGACTGTTTATTATTTTTTAAATTGGAGTATAAACTTGGAAACCTTGAACTGTGTAAAGCAGTATCGACTGACTGTGGTCACCAGTGCTATGCATCCTCCTAACTGACTATTTTATAACTGGAAACTTGGCCCTCTTGACATTTTCCCTCTTCTGCACTACCTCTCTTCTCTTGAGGATCCTTTCTCTTTCCTTGAAATAGCACTGGTTTATAATATCACATAAGCTGCATGTGTACGTTATGTTTCAGCTTCTGTACACCCAACCTCATGCTCACCACCAAAAGTTTAGTTTCCACTGGTCACCATTCGTTTTTCTCTCCCCCTCTCCCCCACACCCCTTCCCCTCTGGTAACCACTACTCTGATCTCTGCATCTGTGAGTTGTGCTCTGTTTTAATCACTCATTAATTTGATTTATTTATTTACCAATATTATACATATGAGTAAAATCATATGGTAATTCTCTCTCTCTGTCCGACTTATTTCACTTAGCATAATGCACACCAGACCCACCGATGTTGTCACAAGGAACAGGGTTTCATCTTTTTTTATGACTAATATCCTATTGTATGTATATCCTATGTCTTCTATGAGTACTTAGATTGTTTCCATATTTTGGCTGTTGTTAATAATGCTGAAATGAACACAAAGGGATATATATCTTTTTGAATTAGCATTTTCATATTCTTCAGATCACTAGGCAGAAAGGGAATTGCTGGGTCATATGGTAGTTCTATTCTTAACTTTTTGAGGCGCCTCCACACTGTTTTACACAGTAGATGCACCAATTCTTTTGGAGGAAATTTTCAATATAATAATGAGCAATAGTGATATAAAAGTATTCAAAAGATTTCAGTATTTATAACTGCAAGGCAAATCGATATTAGATACATTTGTGAATACTTAGTAAACTGTTACAGAAAATTTTAATTATGTAGTATAACATAATGAAGATTGGCAAAGAAAAAAGTCTCTCCCCTTACTTACAGCTCTGCACAGAATTTGTCTTGCCCCATCTACCACCTTGATCTTGTGATGTCTGCCATATCACCAGGCAGTACTGCAGTTACAGTGTGTGTGTTACTGCTAAGTCGTGTCTGACTCTTTGCGACCTCATGGACTGTAGCCCACCAGGCTCCTCTAGCTATGGAGGTTCTCCAGGCAAGGATACTGGAGTAGGTTGCCATTCCCTTCTCCGGGGGATCTTCCCAACCCAGGGATTGAAGCCAGGTCTCCTGCTTTGCAGGCGGATTCTTCTCCATCTGAGCCTCCAGGGAAGCTCCGCAGTTACAGTAGTTGCACCAGCTGATCCCCACCAGTGGTGTGTGAGGGCTCCCTCTTCTCCTCGTGCTCACCAACACTTGTAACCTATTGTCTTTTTGGTAACAGCCCTTCCAATTGGTGTGAGGTAATATCTCATCAAGGTTTTGATTTGCTTTGCCCTAATAATTAGTGGTGTTGACCATCTTTTCAGGCACTTTCTGGCCACCTGTATGTCTTTTTAAAAAATGTCTATTCAGATCCTCTGCCCATTTTTTAGGGCTTCCATGGTGGCTCAGACAGTAAAGAATCCGTCTGCAATGTGGGAGACCTGGGTCCAATCCCCGGTTGGGAAGATCCCCTGGAGAAGAGAATGGCTTACCCACTCCAGTATTCGAGTTGTTCTCATGAAGTTGAGTTGTATGAGTTCTTCAGATATTTTGGATATTACCTAGAGGGTCCTTTGTTGAAGTATAGTTCAGGTTAGTCCTCCAAGGATTCCATGAAGGAAGCCATGGGGTTAGGAATAGAAAGGAACTAAGAAACAGTTCAGCTGATAAAACGGATGGAAATGGATGGTAGAATGACAAGGCAAGCAAATGCTGAAGATGGAGGATGGGGCCATGAGCCAAGGGATGAAGCAAGCCTCTCAAAGCTGAAAAAGTCAAGGAAACAGGTTCTCTCCTAGAGCCTCCAGAAATAAATGCAGCCCCTCTGATGACCTTCATTCTAGCCCAGTGAGACCCATTTCAGACTTCTGATCTCCAGAAGTGTGAGATAACAAATCTGTTTTGATTTAAAGCACTACCTTTGTGGTAACTTGTTACGCATACTTCTGTGAGCTCACCGTTTTGCTCAGGGCCATCCCTGAAAATTTTGACATCAGTTATTTACATGCATCTCCCTGTAAACTCTTAACTGCTTTCATTGAAAAATGGGGCAGGAGCTTAGATGCTTTAAGCTTTAATGAAACAAAACTAAAACAATCCCACAGGTAATATTTCTCTGCTCATTTAGAAGGCACTAGAGGATCCTAGATGTCCCTGGATCCCCATCAGGAATGTTGATAGCCAGTGGGCAAGCCTGCCAGCTGATAGAAGTTTCTGTTTGAAGGGATGCCAGATGCTCATGCATTCACAGATTCAACTTTCCACGCAAGAGTTGCTAACACACAGAGAAAGTGGGCATTGGGTCTCTTTTCATGGAATGTAAACTCTGAGAAGTTGAGACCCTCATCTTCTGAGTCTCTCAGGCTATGCTACTAAGTGGCAGATATAGCTTCTTGAATTGGTTCATCAAACTATCCAGAAGATCACAGCTTCCAAATGCAGGCCTCTGAAAGGTCTTCTCTTCAACCTTTATTTCTTGATTCATGGAGAAGGGGAGGCATTAATTGGGGCTGGATCTTGGGTCACCCCCACTCACCACCCTATGCTCACGCTCTTCCATGGGGTCAAAAGAGCAGCTGTAAAATCAGCAGCTGCCTGCAGTACACGCGCAGCCTGGGACCCGGTAAAGTCTTTTTACTTACAGGCCAGAATTGCTATTAGCACTGTCACAAAAATAGTCACTCACCTTTGCCCATGATGTTTTGCTGTGAAAGAAAAAGCATAGTGTATTTTTTTTTGTTTTTGTTTTTGCCATATCTTCTTAAGGGAAAGGGAGAGAAAAAGCACATACGCGAACAGTTTAGTGCTGGGTGTCAGCTGTGGGTCACGTCTTGGAAAACTTGATTAGGTCCAGTGGATAAGTGACTCTCTCACGAAGTGACTGTAAAAACTTCTGTTCGAGCTCCCCTCGGGGGAATTGCTGGCAGAGAGAATGGAGTTTCTCAACAGTAATACATTTTGAGGTTACTATGCGAGGAGAGGAGAAATACCAGGATTCGAGAGGATGTTTTTACGACAGGCCAAAGCGCTAAAAAATAACTAAACTCATGCAACCTCCAGACGCAAACGACATTTCAAAGTCTGCTGAAATTTGGTTGACAGCAGAATAACTGACTGACAGGTTGTATCCAGAGACAGAGATATGAAAGGATGTCCACTCACACCCAGGAACGGAGGTGGTGCAGGTACCACCTTCTCTCTATGAGAATTCCCCACGTTTTGGAGAAAGGTTTGTCACGTTTCTTTCTCCTCCGCTTCTTCATTTTTAAGGATGTGACTAATTGTCAAAATTAGTCACAGTGTTGCTGGGAGGTCAGAGTGTGGGTTTGTTGGGTGTTTCTTTGAGCACGGGGAGCGCTAAGTGAGTGGAAGCCCCCTTCATGAAGGCTGGGCAGACAGACTCACTGGGCACCGTAAGGAGCATCTGACTGGAGGATGGACGCGCATCCACAGGGCAGGAAAATACAAACGCAAACATTACCGAGCCTGAAGTGTAGAGGGTTGCGTCCCGTCCTGTTGAAGGACATCTGAGGAAAAGCTCTTCAGGCTTACTACCTGGCTGTGGAGTTGGGTCATTGAACGGTTTGAACTTTTCTGAGTCAGGATGTAAGGCGGGTTAGTTTTATTGAACTGTTCATTAGCTTTTGTTGAGGACTTAATTAGCGTCGAACAAGTCATGGCTGTGCTCAGCAAGAAAGATGAAAACGCTTGAGGAGCGTCATTCTGTTCTTCTTTGACAGCAGGTACTCAAACTCTTTGTGGCTTTCCGTTCTTTATACATTCGTTCCCTCCTCCATTCATTCCCACATGTGTTCATTCAACAAATATTTAATTTTCTCCTGCAAATCTTGGGTCACTGTGGCCCTCAATTGCTGAGTTGTCTAAGCACTTCAGAACCTGGGCTTGCTGCTGGATTAGGTACAAGAGCTCAGGACCGGAGCAGAAAGAAGACAGTAGGAAAGGCATGGGATGGTTGGGCTGGTCTCCTTTAAAAAGGCACAGGGCTTCAAATGGGATTTCAATTAGCTGAGTTGTCAGTGACACTACGCATTGAACCTTATCCCAAGCACTTTGGTTGAACAAAAAAGTTATTGTGACCTAATGAATGGAAACAAGATGTTTCACCCTCTACTGGGGACGTGATTAAATGGTCATCAACATTAATAAGGCATGCAAAAGGGCAGGGCATGAGGCCCTTCTCGGCTGGGGAGTTAAAAATATATTCCTTCAGCTTAGTATATTTTATTTTAATTGATTTTGTTTTTTGGCCTCACTGTGCAGCATGTGGGATCTTAGTTCCCCAGTCAGGGATTGAACCTGTGCCCCTGCACAGGACGCATGGAGTCTTAACCACTGGACCACCAGCGAAATCCCAGCTTGGTATATTTTAATTTTTCATTGCACTTGTTACCTGATCATATTCTAATTTCTTTACTTATCTTTTTTGGGTGGGGGCATGTGTAATGAAAGTGTAGATATATGTGTAATGAAAGTGTAGATATATATGTAATATGCTCTTAGGGACTGGGTAATATTGAAAGTAGTTAACACTTCTGAACTCTATACTTAAAAATGGTTAAATGGTAAATTTTATGTGTACAGTTCATTGTTTCTAGCCACAGTTTAAAGATATTGAAGGAAATGACCCGTATTTCATCTAGGTGACAAACTGGTGATGAGACTCTCATCCATTCACCTGTCCATCTGTCTGTCTACCCACCCATCTACCTGTCTATCCATTTTTCTACCCATCTATTTTAGAATTAGAATCCAGAACAAAGGGAATTTTTTGTGAATACGTTTATTAATACATTTGTTTGAGGTAAAATTAGACCTTTTCTGAGTGTAAGCAAGTTTGATTTGGTAGTTGTTTTGATAAGGTTTTTTTTTAAACTTTATTTTCCATATTGGTTATTTGGAAGACATTTTTGCACAAATTGAAGCTAAGTCTTTAGCTTCATGATTACAATAAAAATATATTTAAAGCAGGCATTAATTTATTGAAAAATATCTCTTTTACAACTATTTAAAGAATATAGTATAAATTTGGAGTATTAATTTAATGATGTGCAAGAGGAAACTCAAACATGAGACCATGAATTAGAGGGGAAATCTCTTGGTCATCCCAATGACCTACCTTTTTATTTAATAACTTAGCTGAAAATTGAGGGAGATTTCTTCAAACCTGTAAGAATTTTCCAGATATTTCTTACACAGGAAGAGCATTTCCAAGCATGGTAATGATGGTTTGAGGTTTAATTTCCATGCTTTAATCAATAGAAAATGCTTACTAGGTAGCCCCTACTGGCAATGGGGAAAGTATGAGACACTGCTTGTTCATTCTCCTAGTCTGCAGTTATCGAGTTTAGCAAAGCAACCCAGTAAGCTGCTTATATCTGTCCTCCTTAGCCTGAAGCCTTATCTTTTTGGCCATGAAGCCAAGCCTGAGGGAGCCGCTGGCCATGCTAGTTGCCCATAGTTAAGCCTATTTGTTTAATAACGTTTGGTTCTGGTTAAATGGCAGTGCCTCCTCTTATTGGACCCAGGGGCTTATTCCCTGGACCCTGCCTGGTTGCTCACTGGCATGGTCTCCACCTGGAAGACAGGTTCCTGGGGTGCAGAGCAAGGAATCAGACACCAGATATGAAAGACTGAATCAGAACGTGGAGGAAGAGTCCCAGAAAACCCCCCCTCCCCCAGCTTCACTGCACCCTCTCTGGGAGGCTGTGTGGGCTGGGTGGTCATGAATCCTGGGATCTTGGAATCAGACTGCCTGGGTTTGAATCCTAGCTCCTTCAGTTCCTACCTGTGCATCCCCGGGGAAGCGAGTTAGACATATTTGATTCTGCCCTTGCTGTGTGGAAGTCAGTGCAAAGATTTCTAGAAGAGGCTGGACTCTCCAGGATTGCCAGAGTTTTGAAGATGTAGACAGAGTCTTCCTTAGGTGTAGAGCAGTCTCGGCTCATCCTTTATTTCTTAAACAGTAACCCAGCAATGCCAGTTCCACAAACCCATCCACCACCCTCTTGCTTATTTTTGTTGGGGGAATGGAGAAACAAGGGGGCGATCAGGACAGGGGAGATGTGCGGTTCCGGTTCCGGCTTCAGAGAGAGGAAATGTGTGCAGAATATTCTAAGAGGATGACAGTGGATGCACAGCCCAGCACCTCAGCCATTAGAGAACGGAAGCCCCCCGGGGTCCTTAGAGCAAGCCCAAAGGCAACTTCTCAGGAGCATGGATGCACCTCCCCATAAACATGAGCAATGTCAATAGGCCCAAAGATCTTTTTTGTTTGTTTGTTTTATGATGGAAGTTATTTCCCCAGGGCCAGTCCCTGAGTAAACTTGACATTCTGTCTTCTTGCCAGAGTCACTGCCACTGGCTGTGCAGTCTGTGTCCCCCACAAAGGAGGAGCTGACCCCTGAGCTGTGTGCCCTCCTGCAAGACTGAGTCTGCTGGGAGGAAGGGGGCGTATCTCCCCACTCACAAAATCATCTTTCACTCTCCCGGCCTGGCTCCCTGGACCAGATCCTGAGCACCTGTCCAATTTTGGGTGGCGCCTCCATACAGACCAGCGGCGGGAGTGGGGGTGGGGAGTGGGGACGGCAGGGTCTGGCCCTGCCTTCCATTTCTGTTGCCCTTACTCCTCTGCGGCCTTAAATCTTCTTGATTTCTCCTTTGCTGAAGAATTTGAAAGTATCATGCCTACTAGGGAAAGTATCATACATGCAAGGGATTTGACATATGACCTCTGCTGGGAAGAGACTGTATTTTAAGAGAATTGTGCAGGAGAAGGCCATTCTTAACAGACAGAAATAAACAGGGATGGAGGGTCATCAGTCATCCTGGGGAGGGTTTTTTAGGGGGAAGGAAGGACTCCCTTTCCTGCATTTGTGAAAAACCACTGGATTGTTTATAGAAGGCCAGGTCTGGCTCCTCGGGGAAGGCAATGGCACCCCACCCCAGTACTCTTGCCTGGAAAATCCAATGGACGGAGGAGCCTGGTGGGCTGCAGTCCATGGGGTCGCTAACAGTCGGACAGACTGAGCGACTTCACTTTCACTTTTCTCTTTCATGCACTGGAGAAGGAAATGGCAACCCATTCCAGTGTTCTTGCCTGGAGAATCCCAGGGATGGGGGAGCCTGGTGGGCTGCCGTCTATGGGGTCACACAGAGTCGGACACGACTGAAGTGACTTAGCAGCAGCAGCAGGTCTGGCTCCTAGACTTAAAAGGGTGTGTTCTCTGTATAAATGTGCACATAGGATGAGAAAAATTACCTAGCAAAGGCCAATGTAGTTAGGCAGTAGCTTCCTGGAGACTTTTGTTCTTTTCTTTCCCCCACTCCTCCTGCTGGTCTCCGTCTCCCGCCCCTCTCTTCTTTCCTGTGAGTCCCTGCAGGAATATGGCATGCAGGGTGAGCACCATCTTCCATTCTTGGTGAAATGGAAGGTCCCTTTATTCACAGATAGATAGATGTGTGTGCATACTAAGTTGCTTCAATCGTGTCTGACTGACTCTTTGTGACCCCACGGATTGTAGCCTGCCAGGCTCCTCTGTCCATGGGATTCTCCAGGAAAGAGTACTGCAGTGGGTTGCTATTCCCTTCTCCAGGGGATCTTCCCAACCCAGGGATCGAACCCAGGTCTCGCGCATTGTAGGCAGATTTTTTTTTTTTTTACCATCTAAGTCACCAGGGAAGCCCAGATAGATGTGACCAAGAAAGAACTAGAGTTTCATGTTCTCCAGGAGAATGATGAAACCCTATTTTCTCCAGTTCCAGTGAGTGAAGAAATTAATGTTAATGAATAGAATTATGAATTTCAGACCATACTTTCATTTTTTAAATATAGATGTATTAAGAATGTATTCTCTACTTCCCTAGTAGCATAGCTGGTAAAGAATCCTCCTGCAATGCGGGAGACCTGGGTTCAATTCCTGAACTGGGAAGATCCCCTGGAGAAGGGAACGGTTACCTACTCTAGTATTCTGGCCTGGAGAACTCCATAGACTGTATAGCCTGTGGGGTGGCTCTCGAAAGTCAGACACGACTGAGTGACTTTCACTTTCAGTTTCAATCCCTCTTGTCTTCCACAGAAGTGGTGCCAAACATACAATGGGGAGACAAGAATATTTTGTAGGTTATTCCTGAGGTTAACGAAGCCTAGTGTCTCAAAAACCTATGTTTAAAAGAGGCATTTTTGAGTCTAAAGTCTAGATTTATACGATCAAGGTTCGACTCACACACTTCCTCCTTAGGGCTCTACATTCTATTCCAAGCCAATTCATTTAGTTTCCCCATCTGTAAAGCTGAGGATTGTAATAGTATCTAGCTTAGAGGGTTGCCAACAGGATGAAACAAAATACACCATAAAAAGCACAGCCCCTGAAATTTAATGAGTTCTATCTGTGCTAGACTTTTATTATTTAGTTATTGTTAATATTTTACAACTATTGTTCTAAGGAATATAAAATCATTGTTAAGATATTTAAATTGTTACTGTTATCATCAGTGCAGCTTAATGGTGGAGAGTACAGATTATAGCTGCCTGAGTGCAGATCATACTTCTAAACTGCTGAGAACATCACCTTTGTTCTTTTAGCTAACAGACATTTGTTCGATGACTCTAAAGGTAAAAATTTAGCATCCTTGAATTTGTGAGTTTTAATGGAGGGGACTGTGAAAATCTCTGCTTTCTCTCTTATTTGTGCTAAGATTGAATTTGGTTATTTTATTAACTCTGGGTCCTTACATACTGTTATTCTAAATCACAGGTTGGAGAAGAGAATTGCCAACATGCCAAGTGCTATAAAATATAGCTCTATCCTAACCGAAACCTGCTAGGGATGCATAGATAAAGGATTTGGGAGAAATACACTGTGCTGTTTCAGGCTTGTCAGGCAGATCCATGTTCTGTGTAACAGTTGGACGACAGTGTCCCTGGAGAGGTGTCATGGTTGCTGAGCTTCCCCCAAGAGTGACATTGGAAGAGAAGCCGGGGC
>SJYX01019595.1:0-25498 GCA_006410675.1 Oreotragus oreotragus
TCCAGTAGTCATGTACAGATGTGAGAGTTGGACCATAAAGAAGGCTGAATGCCAAAGAACTGATGCTTTTGAATTGTGGTGCTGGAGAAGACTCTGGAGAGTCTCTTGGACCGCAAGGAGATCAAACCAACCAATCCTAAAGGAAATCAAGCCTGAATATTCATTGGAAGGACTGATACTGAAACTGAAGCTCCAATACTTTGGCCACCTGATGGGAAGAGCCGACTCACTGGAAAAGACCTTGACCCTGGGAAAGATTGAGAGCAGGAGAAGGGGTTGACAGAGGATGAGACGGTTGGATGGCATCACCGCTCAAAAGACATGAGCTTGAGGAAACTGCGGGAGACAGTGGGTAGGGAAGCCTGGCATGCTACAGTTCAAGGGGTCGCAAAGAGATACAACGCAGCGACTGAACAACAACAAGGTGCTATGTGTTGTGCCAGATCCAAAAGAACTGGGGTCTCTGCCCTTGAACAGCTTACAGTTTATGTCTAAGTATGTGGACTTGGTTGTCAGTAGCAAAGAATAGAACTGAATCCATGAAGTGACAGACAGGGTTTTGAAGGTTAGAGTTTAAAATTGAGGAGCAGAGGGCCACAAAGAACAGCATTCTGGATGGAGGTAAAAGAAGCAGCCAATGGAAGCCGTGCTATGTTCACTTCATTTTTTTGCTACCTTCCTAGCAGTACAGTTACCAGAAGAAGGAGGGAGAAAGTCTTGCTGTTTGTCCTTATTAGATCACTTGTAGAATGGGGAACTCAGTTCTCTGTCTCCCTACTCTGAAAAACAAATTTACAGATAAAAGACCATCCAGGAAAGCCTCTGGGATATAGAAGAGACCAATATAAACAAAGGCTGAGGAACTGGGGAGGTTTATCCTGGAGAACAGGATAAGGCTTAGTGGGAATTCGATTAGTGTGTTCAAGTCTTTGACGACTGAGAGAGAACAAACTTGTGTGGTGGAATTCCAGAGGGTACTGTCACTGAAATTAGTAGAAAACAGTAATAATTATAACAATGATAGTTAACTTTTATAGACATATATTTTTATGAGCCAGGCACTGTTCCAAGTATTTTATATATACTCTCACTTAACTCTCTCAAGAGTCCTATGAAGCAGACCATATTACTGTCATTTTCTTTTAAAAGATGAGGATACTGAGTAAAGAGAGGTAATAACTTGTCCAAAGTGACACAGTAAGGAGTAACACCAGGATTTGAACACAGGCAATTTGGTTCTAGAATCTGTGCTGTGCTGCCTTAGGAGAGCCAGATTTTGCTCTAAGGAAAATTATGCAAAAGGGAAAATTACACAGTGATTAAAGCCATTTGTGTATCAAAAAGCTTGTCTTTCTGAGGCAGTGAGTCCCACACAACTGCAGGTGTTCATGTTCAAGCTGGACTACCACTTGGCTAAATATGGTAAGTCTTGCTGCGCAAAGTGCTATCCATGGGTGAGCAGTAGTGACGACACCTGAGAGCGTGATAGAATCTCAAGCTTTTTCTCAAAACCACTGAATATCAAAGTTTAAGAAGCACTGTAGTACAGGAATCTTCATGCACCAGGGAGTACTAATGCAGAGGTTAGGAGCATGGCTGTATTGCCAGACAGGCCTGAATGTGAGTCTCCGCTAGACCAGTTTCTAGCCATGTCATTCGTTTGTCTAAACCTCAAGTTGCTACATCTGCAATGAACCAATATTTGTATTCCCCTGGGATTGCTATGATTTAATGGGTTTATAAAAAGGGCTTCCCTCGTGGCTCAGATGGAAAAGAATCCACCTTCAAAGCAGGAGACCTGGGTTCGATCCCTGGTTTGGGAAGATCCCCTGGAGAAGGGCATGACAACCGACTCTAGTACTTGTGCTGGAGAATTCCTATGGAAAGAGCAGCCTGGAAGGCTACAGTCCACGGGGTCACAAAGAGTTGGACACAACTGAGTGATTAAGCACAGAGCACAATGAGTTTATACATGTAAAGCACTCCTCACAATGCCTAATACCCTATAAGTACTTAGTAAATATAAAATACTACTACAAATAGGTACCAGATGTAAGACTGAATCAAATAAATACCTCTCAAGATCCCACTCAATCTGAAAAGTCTATTTTTCTATGAACTAAGTATATCAGGGTGTTAAAAAAAAACCAAAAAACCCAAAATATACAAAGGCAAGCAGCAGCCCTAACCTACCAATTACGCATTGAGTTTCCCAGTCTAGAGGGCACACAAAAGAGGGTAACACTCTTACCTTCCTCATTAAGATGACTGCAGTAAGAAAAAGTATTACTTTCATTTTCTACCACAGAGCCTAGCAAATACTATTTACTATTAAATGCAATTTTCAACTTTCAAAATACTTTAAAAAAAAATCACCGTTTTGAAGAGGGAAGGAATGAAAAACAGAAAATCAGATGTCTGTCTTTGAAAGACTAACTTAACAAAATACAGGAAAGATAAGCCTAAATGCTACCTAAAATCTCTAAAACTCATTTGGCATTTCATCAGTAACACTTGTACAGCCCAAGCCTAGAAAACCAAACAATCCTATAAAGACAAATAGGAAAGAATAATTTAAAATACAATTTTACTACAACATAGTATTTGGAAACCAGCTGGTTAAGAATGGATCGGAAAATGCAACTGTAAATGGAGCAATAAAAATGAAGTTCTTGTTAAGCATATTCTGAACTTTAAGGTAAAAGATACTGTCAATACTGATGTGTACTGTCTACCCTGTATGACAACAAGACAGGATGTCAACATGTCTAGACCCACGTAAGCCTTTTTCCAGGGAGGCATTCACAAATTTAAATTATGGTCATGGCTGTCAAATGGCAACAGGTGGATGCATTCACATGCCAAAAGCATTATGGAGAAGGAAGAGAAAGTGTAGATAGAACAATAATATATTAGGCCTGAGTAAACAAGCACCATCACAGAAAATGCTGGCTGACCTCATTTCCTTCTGGTAACTCAGTACATGCAATATGTGCACCAACTACTTGTCCATTCCAGAATGGACTGCCAAGTCCTGGAGCCAATATTTACAACAGTAATGCTCCAATTAGTCAGATACCTTTAAGAAAAACTGAATGGCTTTACCAGATTCTTGGACCTAATTCCTTGAAGGGCTTTGATTGTCTAAGACCCTAAATGCATATTACAAGAGAGTATTAACTATATACCTTGTCATTAAATGCAAGCAGGTTGAGTAGATTCATGGAAAGTGGGTTGACAGAAACATTACCTGGTGTGAACCACTTTAGTTTTTCTTTAATGTGGCACTCTAACAACGTCCTAAAACACAGAATAGTCCAAAAGCACATCTGAGACGTAATACCATCTGAGACAAAAAGTAATGTGATTTAAGAAGTCACAGAGGCCATTAGCAAAAATGCTACTGTGATATTCAGTAGTCTGCATGTTGGAAAAAAGAGAAACATGGCATTTATACACTGCATACCTTCCCATCCAAAGACTAGCCTGACAAGATGTTACAGATGCTGAGTTTTCATCTGGGTCTTCAGAGGTGGAGCTCTGTGCCAATACTCCTGCTGCTTGACTTGTGATGTCTTTATAAAGCTGAATAAACTGGTACAAATTCATGATCCGTGATGCTTCCACAATGCCACTGCTTTTGTTAATCTAAAAATACAAAGAAAATGAAAAAAAAAAAGTTGATAATCTTTCTGATTGACCTAGGAAACAAAGTTTGCAAATTACCTAACAAGAGAGCAACAGTCTGAGCTAATGAATAATATCACTTCCTCTATGTTTGTAGGGTTCAAAATACACAATATTTTCTCATATGATAGTCAAAACAACCTGTAGGGTTGATTAGGCATCAACTTGTTTAGTAGTGAAGGTCAGGCAATTTTCCCAGACTTAACAAATGAATTTTAGAGATAAATCCTTTTAATTTATTTAAAGAATTTCCTAAAGATTTATTTGAATCCAACAACCACTTGCCATTCTACTATAACTGAAAGAGATTAGTTTCTTGAATATCTTAAGTTCTATTACTTAGCAACACTTACAAACTGAAAACTACAATAAAGTAAATCCTAACAAAAAGTGGTTGAATTTTTCCCAGAAAGTCATTTTGAACTTTAGCATGAAGTAGAATCATTGGCCTACAGGTTGTAACTCTCCCCCACTCTAGCTTACATTATTTTTTTTGATCTCATATTGCACTTCTGATGTCTTTTTTCTTAAAATCTATTTTTAATTGCAAGATAACGGCTTTACATCTAGCTTATACTCTTTTAAAGATGTTTATTCACTTAGTTTTGTGCCGGGTCTTCACTGCTCTAGGGCTTTTCTCTACTGTGGCGAGCAGGGGTTACTCTTGAGCTGCAGAGCATGGGCTCTAGGGTGTGCAGGCTTCAGTAGCTGCAGCTCCTGGGCTCTAGAGCAGAGGCTCAAGAGTTGTGGTGCAACAGCTTAGATGCTCTGCAGCAAGTGGAACTGTCCCAGATCAGTGATCGAACCCATGTCTCCTGCACTGGGAGGCAGGTTTTTTTACCACTGAGCTACCACCAAAGCCCCTAGCTCACATTCTTAATGTGAGGAGGTACTGGGGGCAAGTGTGAGATAATAGGTAAGAAGAGACAATATTGCTTTCATCCGTCTTGGGAAGTCATGTAGTATGGCATATATTCTCTTTTCAAATGAGCAAAGCCAGAAGGATTGAGGGCATCGTATTCTTGGATAAAGAACTTGAAGTAATCAGAGGCAGATTACAGAGATGTGAAAGACTTCCTGTCAACCCAGGAGATACCACAGCGGACAGTGGGAACTATTAAATGCAATTAAAGTATGAAATCTATTAAATGCATATCAAAGTATATGGAATAAACAAAATCAGAAAGCATTTAGAAAGAACTGAATAATAGAGGGAGAGAGATAGAGTAGGCCTTAAAATTGTAAATGGACGTTTTTAAAAGTATTGCTGGAACTGGGGACATGAGAGGGTGAAGTGGTTAGATTATATTAAAAAACATGTTACAGCAACATTTCAATATTTTGAAGAATAACAGTTGTAATTAGCATTTATTGTTTACTACTTGAGAAGACAGTAAGAGAAAAAAGTTGGGAATCAAGTATGAATCAGACTCCATATTGTGAAAATGAAAGAACCATTTCTAATAGAAAATTGATTCAGTTTGGGGAAGGTTAAGAATCTATCTGGAGATGCAAATATGTAAGATTCTTTGTAATAAATTATACATGGGGTAGAGAGCAAATAGAATTACAGGTGATAGGAATTTAGGTGGGGTAACAAAAAAAGACTTTCAGAGCTGAGGAAACTGAGCCAGTCTTCCTTCGGAAATGCATAGTTCATTAGAAATTAGGGAATAATTCACATAACTTTAGTATTTAATAGCAAAGTTTATCAAACTGCAATGTTTAAACTGAAGTATAGCTGATGTATAATTATAGTGATTCATAATTTCTAAAGGTTATACTCCATTTATAGTTATTATAAAACTATCTATATTCCCTGTATTGTACAATATATCCTTGTAGCTTATTTTACACCTTATAGTTAGTCTTCTTAATCCCCTAGTCTTATATAGCCCCTCCTCTTTTCCTCTCCCCACTGGCAACCAACAGTTTCTTCTTTACATCTATGAGTCTACTTTTTTGTTATATTCACTACAAACTATAATTATTATAATCATAGGATTTACAGAACAAATGTTTACCAAGTATCCATTATGTGGGTGCTATAGGTAGTATATAGGTACTACTGCTCTAGCACTAGTGACACAGTATAAAAAACCAGATAAAAATCCCTGCCCTCACGAAGATTATAGGTTGGAGAGACAAAAATATAGATAAGATGGAAATAAGTGTTACGAAGAATATTAAACAGAGGACAGAAAATGCTGAAAGGCTGCAGGGAAGGCCTCACAGAGGTACCATTTAGGAATTAAGTGCTCCAAGAATGAGTCATGTGGGTATCTAGGAAAGAGCATTCCAGGCTAAGAGAACAGGAAGTGCAAAGGCAGACGTGAACCTGGCCAGTACCATACTGTCTTGATGACTGTAGCTTTGTAGTATAATCTGAAGTCAGGAAAGTTGATTCCTCCAGCTTCATTCTTCTTTCTCCAGACTGCTTTGGCTATTTGGGGTCTTTTGTGTTTCCATATGAATTGTGAAAATTTTTGTTCTAGTTCTGTGAAAAATGTCATTGGTAATTTGATAGGGATCACACTGAATCTGTAGACTGCATTTGGTAGTATAGTCATTTCACAATAGTGATTCTTCCTATCCAGGAACATGGAATATCTCTCCACCTGTTTATGTCATCTTTGATTTCTTTCATTCAGTTCAGTTCAGTCGCTTAGTCGGGTCTGACTCTTTGCGTCCCCATGAATCACAGCACGCCAGGCCTCCCTGTCCATCACCAACTCCTGGAGTTCACTCAGACTCACGTCCATCAAGTCAGTGATGCCATCCAGCCATCTCATCCTCTGTCGTCCCTGTCTCCTCCTGCCCCCAATCCCTCCCAGCATCAGAGTCTTTTTCAATGAATCGACTCTTCGCATGAGGTGGCCAAAGTACTGGAGTTTCAGCTTTAGCATCATTCCTTCCAAAGAAATCCCAGGGCTCATCTCCTTCAGAATGGACTGGTTGGATCTCCTTGCAGTCCAAGGGACTCTCAAGAGTCTTCTCCAACACCACAGTTCAAAAGCAGTTAGTGTCTTTTAATTTTCTGTGTACAGTTTTTTTGTTTCCTTAGGTAAGTTTACTCCTAGATATTTAATTCTTTTGTTGCAATGGTGAATGGGATTGATTCCATAATTTCTCTTTCTGATTTTTCATTGTTAGTATATAGAAATGAAAGTGATTTCTGTGTATTGATTTTGTATCCTGCAACTTTGCTAAATTCACTGATTAGCTCTAGTAATTTTCTGATACTATCTTTAGAGTTTTCTATGTACAGTATCAGGTCATCTGCAAACAGTGAGAACTTTACTTCTTCTTTTCTGATTTGGGTTCCTTTTATTTCTTTTTCTTCTGATTGCTGCAGCTAGGACTTCCAGAACTATGTTGAATAACAGTGGTGAAAGTGGACACCCTTGTCTTGTTCAAGACAGTATGGTACTGGCACAAAAACAGAAATACAGACCAATAGAACAACATAGAAAGCCCAGAAATAAACCCATGCACCTATGGGTAACTTATTTTTGACAAAGGAGACAAGAATATACAATGGGGCAAAAACAGCCTCTTCAATAAATGGTGTTAGGAAAACTGGACAGCTACATGTAAAAGANATTTTTTTCAGATCTATATCTCAATGGTCTTTAAGTTTCTAATAAAGACATTTAGGAAAAAATGTGTACAAAGAATCAGGTACTTCAAGAAAAAATTTAGCTGGTTTCATTTATCCCAATTTTGACTACCACCACAGATATATATAAAATGTGAAAAAATCTTGCTCTTGGTTGAGTCTTTCCTTAAGGAACAACACATATTTTTATAGATAATTTGAAACTGGACGAAGCAAATGATTTTGAGACATAGAACTTTACTCTCTTCCCCTAGCAGAGTCATTCTAATTTACAAAGGAAGAGAATACTAACATAAGAATATAACACTTTTTAGGATAACTCAATGTTGTGCATAAGTGTCAATTTAAATCAGTTCAAAGACATCATTAAGTATTGTAGCTCCTTTTTATTTTTTAAATCATTACTCACATTTTTCTCTGAACACCAGTAAAGATATGACATTCAGAACTAAGTAACTTTCAGCTAAAGTGAGGCCATTGAAAATTAAGCAACTAGCCCTAGGTAACAAAATCAGCCAGTTAAACTAGTACTGCCAGTTGTCAGTTCCATTTTCTAGCTATCAAGTCATGCTTCTTTTGTAAGTTTAACTATATAACTCTCAGACAGCAATGAATCTGTGAAATGTCCAACTCTGGTCCATGGGAATTGGTTTTAAGAAGCAAATATAGTCAGAAACATTCTGTGCTAAATAAATAGAAGGGAGACACACTATACCATCGTGTCTGTATTATACAGTAAGCTTAGCTTGTGGATGCTTTCATAGGACACATTTTATCCAGGATCTTTAGACCAAGAAACAAAATTTCAAAGGACAGACTAGATTTTTTTTTTTTGTATATAAGTTCTAAGACTTTAAGGGATGGCAAATGTCATTGATTACTTGTTAGAAATTTGAAACAACAAACTTTAGAAAAAAGTATTTCACTTTTATACTATTAAATTCACAATCCAATTTTATTTCCTAGGAATATGTTCTCAAAAATAATGCCTCAAATGCTACCATTTGTATGATCTTAAAAATAAAATAAAATAAAATAAAATGCTAGAGTTTTAAAAACCATGACTACATTTTTATTATAAAAGATCAGACAATAAACAAATACAAACAGAAGTTTATATTCCAACTTAGAAATCCATTCAAGAGTGAAGTAGAGATTTAAAGAAAGTGAAAGTTGCTCAGTTGTGTCTGACTCTTTGTGACCCCATGGACCCATGGAATTCTCTAGGCCAGAATACTGGAGTGGGTAGCCTTACGTTTCTCCAGGGGATCTTCCCAGCCCAGGGATCGAACCCAGGTCTCGAACCCAGGTCTCCCACATTGCAGGCAGATTCTTTACCACAAGGGAAGCCCAAGAAAACTGGAGTGGGTTGCCTATCCCTTATCCAGGGGATCTTCCTGACCCAGGAATTGAACCAGGGTCTCCTGCATTGCAGGTGGATTCTTTCACCAACTGAGCTATCAGGGAAGTCCATCAAAGATTAAAAGATGACCAGAGATTTAAAGATGATAGCCAATTAGAAAACATTTATAAACCAAACATCCTATTCTCCGATGATGACAAACGAATTGCTACCATAAGGGCGTGTATCTGGCAGAATAATGGTTCAGTGGACAAACACAGATTTATTATCTAGATGAACTGGTTGATAGTCAGAAACCTGAAGTGTCCTTTGACTATTTGAGGTGCCTTTCTCTAGGTGACTAATTGGTGTATTCTCTTCTGTTAGGCACCTTCTTCAGTGCTTTCAAACAAACGTCAATTTATATGCCTATGATCAAAATTCAATTTTAAGTTCTTTCCATTCTTTTAGTCCATTTCAAAATATGACATATTTGAAATGGTCACATAGAAAGTCTTAAGGTATTCAATAAATTCTTGCTACCCACTGCTGCTGAAAACATTGTCTTACCGATCAACACTTCTGGTTATTTCTCAGATAGTCACAACACTGGAGCATATGTTAGGGAGAAAAAATAAAATGAAAAAGAGCAAGTCTTACACATCATTAAGTTCTGCTACTCTTCCAAGAAATTCTTCATAAGTTAAGGAGCCACTTTCTCGAACCAATGTGACATGTTTTGCTACTTTTTCTGGTAACTTGTTAAGAACCAACTGTGTCTGATCCGAAATTTGCTGTCCCATGATGAGATGATGTCTTATGAAATCCAAAAAGTGTTGCTTCACATAGTTTCTGTCAAATATATATAAAAGTTACTTTTATGTGCAATATAAAAATGGCAATATACCCATCCCTTCAAGAAAATAAAAACAAGAATGCTTTTAAGTGAGATCTCAATAAACTCGCATGAGCCTAAGGTGGAATTTAAACAACTATAAAGATTTACAGTTCTATTTTTATAAAGATCATATAGTCAAATAAGAAAACAGAATTCATTTATCTTATTGGGAGGGTGCATTTCTATAATTTTGCCTACTTGGCAACCATTACCCACACACCTGTCTCTTATACACATCTAGATGTGTATAAGAGACAGCCCTTGTCTTGTTCAAGACAGTATGGTACTGGCACAAAAACAGAAATACAGACCAATAGAACAACATAGAAAGCCCAGAAATAAACCCATGCACCTATGGGTAACTTATTTTTGACAAAGGAGACAAGAATATACAATGGGGCAAAAACAGCCTCTTCAATAAATGGTGTTAGGAAAACTGGACAGCTACATGTAAAAGAATGAAATTAGAAGACTTCCTAACACCATAAACAAATATAAACTCAAAATGGATTAAAGTCCTAAATGTAAGACCAGAAACTATAAAACTCTTAGAGGAAAACACAGGCAGAACACTTGATGACATAAATCAAAGCAAGATCCCCTATGAGCCATCTCCTAGAGTAATGGAAAAAAAAAAAGGTAAACAAGTGGGACCTGATTAAACTTAAAAGCTTTTGCACAGCAAAGGAAACTATAAGCAAGGTGAAAAAACAACCCTCAGAATGGGAGAAAATAATAGCAAATGAAACAACTGACAAAGGATTACTTTCCAAAATATATAAGCAGCTCTCAAACAACTCAATACCAGAAGAACAAACAACCCAATCAAAAAGTGGGAAAAAGACCTAATCAGACATTTCTCCAAAGAACACATACATACATGTGCTAACAAACACACGAGAAGATGCTCAGCATCGCTCATTATTAGAGAAATGCAAATCAAAACTACCATGAATTATCACCTCACACCAGTCAGAATGGCCATCATAAAAAAGTCTACAAGCAATAAATGCTGGAGAGGGTATGGAGAAAAGGGAACGCTCTTGTACTGTTCGTGGGAATATAAATTGATACAGCCACTATGGAAGATGGTATGGAGATTCCTTAAAAAACTAGTAATAAAACCACCATATGACCCAGCAATCCCACTCCTAGGAAACCAAAATTGAAAAAGACACATGTACCCCATTGTTCACTGCAGCACTATTTACAATAGTTAGAACATGGAAGCAACCTAGATGTTCATCAACAGATGAATGGATAAAGAAGTTGTGGTACATATACACAATGGAATATTACTCAGCCATAAAAAGTAATGCCTTTGAGTCAGTTCTAATGAGGTGGATGAACCTAGAATCTATTATACAGAGTGAAGTGTGTCAGAAAGAAAGAGAAATATCGTGTTCTAATGCATATATACGGAATCTAGAAGAATGGTCCTGAAGAATTTACTTACAGGGCAGCAATGGAGAAACAGACATTGAGAACAGACTTGTGGACATGGGGAGAGGGGAGGAGAGGGATGAGATGCATGGAGAGAGTAACATGGGAGGCTCAAAACGGAGGGGATATATGGATACCTATGGCTGATTCATGTTGAGGTTTGACAGAAAACAACAAAATCCTGTAAGGCAATTATTCAATAAAAAAATAAATTAATTAAAAAAAAGAGAAGTGAATCTGGCAAGCAACACAGGGTTCAGCAAGGAGCCCAGGGAAGCTGGAACAAAGTGAGAGCGGGAAGACTGGCAGAAGATGAGGTCAGGGGGTGAGGTGGGGCCAAATGTACAGGACTTTGCTGATCACAGTAATGAGTTTGGCTCTTATCTCAAGTACATGGCAAGTCACTGGAGGGTTTCAAGCCAAGGAATATTAAGACCTAATTTCACTTCAGATTATGAGTGGAATAGACTGGCTGTTGATCTGAGACTAGATAGAATGGGGACAAGGGCAGAGAAGCGAGGAGATGAGTTAGAAGGCAACTGGAATAATCCCAGTGAGAAATGCTGGTTGTAAGGAGTAAGGTGATAGTAGCAACAATACTAAGAGTTGGTCACATTCTGAATATATTTTTGAAGATCAACAGGATTCACTTATGCACTGACTGTGTGGTGGGTATAAGAGAAAAAGAGAAGTCAAGATGACTCCAAGGTTTTGGTCTAAGTAACAAGACAGATGACAATAATATAATTCATGAAGCTTCTAAACAGCCACCTTAGTCCATAATTTTAATTAGCTCATTAATTTTCTAATATTATTTCCATAAAATATTCCATTTAAACATTATTTAGATTATTTTTTGTTTAAACTGGTGGAAGAGGGGTTTTCTGTGATTTGTAGCTGCTGTCAATTTAAATGACAGAGGAATGAACCTTCTAGATGAGGGCACTCAATAAGCAGAGGCATTGAGATGGAAAAGTTACAGCTATACAGCCTTAAATTAGTTAAGCCTGGTGAGACTATAGATTGCAAAAGGGGACAATGATAAAACAGAAAAGACAGTTTGGAGCCATATTGCAGAAGGCCTCAAATGCCAGGTTAATGAGTTGAATTATTTTTTTTTAACATTTATTTAAATCACTGGGTCTTCACTGCTGTGCACAAGCTTTTATTTGTTGTGCACAGGCTTCTTTTTGAAGTGGCTTCTCTCGTTGCAGGGCACACCGGCTTTAGCAGTTGCGGTACAAGGGCTCAGTAGTTGCAGCTGTAGGGCTCCAGAGCACTGGCTCAGGAGTTGTGGTGCACAGGTTTAGCTGCTCCAAGGCATGTGGGATCTTCTGGAATCAGGGATCAACCCTGTGTCCCCTGCTTTGGCAGGCAGATTCTTAACCAGTGGATCACCAGGGAAGCCTGGGATGGGACTATTTTGAAGCCAAGGAGGAATTGTTGAGGAACTTTAAACAGAAAAGTGATCTGATGAGAGTTGTGCTTTAGAAAAACTATTCTCATAGCATCACAAATTAGAATTAGGAGAGGAGTCTGAAGGTGCAGAGACTAATCACAGAATCTAAAGTAATCTAGATGAGAAAAAGAGGGGCCTAAGTATTAGTTACAGTCTCCTTGAGAAGACTCTTGAGAGTCCCTTGGACTGCAAGGAGATCCAACCAGCCCATTCTAAAGGGGATCGGTCCTGGGTGTTCTTTGGAAGGAAGGATGCTAAAGCCGAAACTCCAGTCCTTTGGCTACCTCATGTGAAGAGTTGACTCATTGGAAAAGACTCTGATGCTGGAGGGATTGGGGGCAGGAGGAGAACGGGACGACAGAGGATGAGATGGCTGGATGGCATCACTGACTCGATGGATGTGAGTCTGAGTGAACTCCGAGAGTTGGTGATGAACAGGGAGGCCTGGTGCGTTGCAATTCATGGGGTCGCAAAGAGTTGGACACGACTGAGTGACTGAAATGAACTGAACTGAGAGTGTGAACTCTGTCTTACAAATAAACTCAAGTAAAACATAGTAGAGGTAAAACCGAAAAGATCAGCTGGATGGTTACTGTGGAAGAGAGAGCAAGAAAAGGAGAAAGAATGTATATTTTTTCAGAAATGACCTTGAAACACAAGCTGGAATCAAGATTGCCGGGAGAAATATCAATAATCTCAGATATGCAGATGACACCACCCTTATGGCAGAAAGTGAAGAGGAACTAAAAGCCTCCTGATGAAAGTGAAAGAGGAGAGTGAAAAAGTTGGCTTAAAGCTCAACATTCAGAAAACGAAGATCATGGCATCCGGTCCCATCACTAAATGGGAAATAGATAGGGAAACAGTGGAAACAGTGTCAAACTTTATTTTTTGGGGCTCCAAAATCACTGTAGATGGTGACTGCAGCCATGAAATTAAAAGATGCTTACTCCTTGGCAGAAAAGTTATGACCAACCTAGATAGCATATTCAAAAGCAGAGACATTACTTTGCCGACTAAGGTCCGTCTAGTCAAGGCTACGGTTTTTCCAGTAGTCATGTATGGATGTGAGAGTTGGACTGTGAAGAAGGCTGAGCAACGAAGAATCGATGCTTTTGAACTGTGGTGTTGGAGAAGACTCTTGAGAGTCCCTTGGACTGCAAGGAGATCCAACCAGTCCACTCTGAAGGAGATCAGCCCTGGGATTTCTTTGGAAGGAATGATGCTAAAGGTGAAACTCCAGTACTTTGGCCACCTCATGCGAAGAGTCGATTCATTGGAAAAGACTCTGATGCTGGGAGGGATTGGGGGCAGGAGGAGAAGGGGATGACAGAGGATGAGATGGCTGGATGGCATCACTGACTCGATGGACATGAGTCTGAGTGAACTCCGGGAGATGGTGATGGACAGGGAGGCCTGGCGTGCTGCAATTCATGGGGTCGCAAAGAGTCGGACACGACTGAGCGACTGAACTGATACAATTTTTGAGCCCAGGAGTCAAACTATAAACAATAAAATGTGACTGTGGATCAAATTATTTCAGCATGTATTCTGTTATTTCTAAAGGTGCAGAGATAATACATTCTGTTATTTCAGCATGTATTCTTTCTTCTCACCTAGATTACTTTAGATTTTGTGACTAGTATCTGCACCTCCAGACTCCTCTCCTAATTCTAACTTGTGATGCTATGAGAGTAACCTTTCTAAAGCACAATTCTCATCAGATCACCGTTCTGTTTAAAATTCCTCAACAATTTGTAACATATTATATATTATATAAAGTTACACTGCTACCCAAACTAGTATCATATTATCTACTTCTGATGAATAATGTAAAAAATTTTTGAATGATGGTTCTCTGGCAGCTATTATAGTGCTCTTTAAAATTTGGACTTAAAAGAAATCAATAAGCAAATATTCAATGTGGATAGACCCAGTTGAATGGTATTAAATGATACTGTATATTTTCTCTAAACCAACTGTAAACTTGAACAGATGCCATTCAACTTCAGTCAAGTGTGGAATTAAGATCTTGGTCTTTGCTAATCTAATCCTCTTAAAAGTTCTTTTATTACTTAAATAGATTAAACCTTCAAATTTGATCAACTAAACAGAATCAATCCTACTACACTTACAGCTTAGTAGAGGCAATATTATTTGGGTAACATTCAGAATCCATCATACAAAAGAAAGAAAATATCTCCTTACCCAGGAATTCTTTATAGATTGATCAGGGGTTGAATTAAGGACATTCATGATTGTCCAACTTATTGTTTATAGGAATATGGATGATTTTATTGTATTTTAGAGCAGGGGCTGGGATAGGAGGAAGCTTAATAAAATTCATTCCTCATCTTCACCAAAAGTTCACTGGCCTCAAAAAGGTTAAGAACCACCTATTCTAATCTACCCATTAGTGGATAAGGTTTCCTGATACTCTATGACTGCTGCCATCACAGTTTTTTACACAGTTGATATAGTCATTTATCTTAAATTTAAAGATGAATTAAGAGACACAGTGTGTCTCTTAATTGATGGTGAAAATCCCTTATTTAACTAAAAATAACTTAAAAACAAAAAAACAAAAAACAACCCAAACCCACAATCCACTGTAAAACTAAAAATTACTTTTAACTCTCCCAACCAAACCAAAAAACCAACCCTTTCTAATGGATTTTTAAATTATCATTTAACAAATAAAACCTAATGTTTTTTAAAAGAAATGATTTCATAAGATACTTTAATTTTTAAGAAGTCATCTTAGAGCTATGTAGGGTGTCACTTTAGGATTCCACAGTCAGTTAAAATCCAAAAAGAGAGGTACATGATAAAGCTGAGAGTTTCCTACTGCCTTCCTTGAGTATAAAAATTTCTGCTATATGGCAATTATATAACCACTGGAATTTAAACTAGAAGAGCCATCAAAATTATTTTACATAGTTTTACAAATAATATGAATAAAAACTAAGTCATAAATATTTATTTCTGCTATATTATATCATACTAATAAATATGGTTCTAACCACCAAACAGCTTAAGCTCAGAGCTGGAAGTTTCTATCACTCTTACCTTGGTACAGACCACTCGTACAACCACTTTCCAAAAGGCAGAGGAATCAGACCCAGGTTGTACCTCAAAGAGAAGATGTTTTTCCTGGCCAGAAGCCACTTTAGCAGTGCTGAAAAGAGGAAAACACATTCATTAATTTTATGAACAGTCATGTAAAATTATGGAGCTATGAGACCAGACAGATTCAAGAAAATTTAAGACAGAGGAGGAAATGTGAAGTAAACACAGAAAGGCAAGTAACAGTAACAGTGATTGTAATAGTTAGATTCTTAAAATACAGGGATAAAAAATGTTTTGACTATACACATACAATTTAATTTCCAAAATGGACATCATGGTGTAATGATGTTTGTAAATCTATTTTTTTCAGATCTATATCTCAATGGTCTTTAAGTTTCTAATAAAGACATTTAGGAAAAAATGTGTACAAAGAATCAGGTACTTCAAGAAAAAATTTAGCTGGTTTCATTTATCCCAATTTTGACTACCACCACAGATATATATAAAATGTGAAAAAATCTTGCTCTTGGTTGAGTCTTTCCTTAAGGAACAACACATATTTTTATAGATAATTTGAAACTGGACGAAGCAAATGATTTTGAGACATAGAACTTTACTCTCTTCCCCTAGCAGAGTCATTCTAATTTACAAAGGAAGAGAATACTAACATAAGAATATAACACTTTTTAGGATAACTCAATGTTGTGCATAAGTGTCAATTTAAATCAGTTCAAAGACATCATTAAGTATTGTAGCTCCTTTTTATTTTTTAAATCATTACTCACATTTTTCTCTGAACACCAGTAAAGATATGACATTCAGAACTAAGTAACTTTCAGCTAAAGTGAGGCCATTGAAAATTAAGCAACTAGCCCTAGGTAACAAAATCAGCCAGTTAAACTAGTACTGCCAGTTGTCAGTTCCATTTTCTAGCTATCAAGTCATGCTTCTTTTGTAAGTTTAACTATATAACTCTCAGACAGCAATGAATCTGTGAAATGTCCAACTCTGGTCCATGGGAATTGGTTTTAAGAAGCAAATATAGTCAGAAACATTCTGTGCTAAATAAATAGAAGGGAGACACACTATACCATCGTGTCTGTATTATACAGTAAGCTTAGCTTGTGGATGCTTTCATAGGACACATTTTATCCAGGATCTTTAGACCAAGAAACAAAATTTCAAAGGACAGACTAGATTTTTTTTTTTTGTATATAAGTTCTAAGACTTTAAGGGATGGCAAATGTCATTGATTACTTGTTAGAAATTTGAAACAACAAACTTTAGAAAAAAGTATTTCACTTTTATACTATTAAATTCACAATCCAATTTTATTTCCTAGGAATATGTTCTCAAAAATAATGCCTCAAATGCTACCATTTGTATGATCTTAAAAATAAAATAAAATAAAATAAAATGCTAGAGTTTTAAAAACCATGACTACATTTTTATTATAAAAGATCAGACAATAAACAAATACAAACAGAAGTTTATATTCCAACTTAGAAATCCATTCAAGAGTGAAGTAGAGATTTAAAGAAAGTGAAAGTTGCTCAGTTGTGTCTGACTCTTTGTGACCCCATGGACCCATGGAATTCTCTAGGCCAGAATACTGGAGTGGGTAGCCTTACGTTTCTCCAGGGGATCTTCCCAGCCCAGGGATCGAACCCAGGTCTCGAACCCAGGTCTCCCACATTGCAGGCAGATTCTTTACCACAAGGGAAGCCCAAGAAAACTGGAGTGGGTTGCCTATCCCTTATCCAGGGGATCTTCCTGACCCAGGAATTGAACCAGGGTCTCCTGCATTGCAGGTGGATTCTTTCACCAACTGAGCTATCAGGGAAGTCCATCAAAGATTAAAAGATGACCAGAGATTTAAAGATGATAGCCAATTAGAAAACATTTATAAACCAAACATCCTATTCTCCGATGATGACAAACGAATTGCTACCATATAGGCGTGTATCTGGCAGAATAATGGTTCAGTGGACAAACACAGATTTATTATCTAGATGAACTGGTTGATAGTCAGAAACCTGAAGTGTCCTTTGACTATTTGAGGTGCCTTTCTCTAGGTGACTAATTGGTGTATTCTCTTCTGTTAGGCACCTTCTTCAGTGCTTTCAAACAAACGTCAATTTATATGCCTATGATCAAAATTCAATTTTAAGTTCTTTCCATTCTTTTAGTCCATTTCAAAATATGACATATTTGAAATGGTCACATAGAAAGTCTTAAGGTATTCAATAAATTCTTGCTACCCACTGCTGCTGAAAACATTGTCTTACCGATCAACACTTCTGGTTATTTCTCAGATAGTCACAACACTGGAGCATATGTTAGGGAGAAAAAATAAAATGAAAAAGAGCAAGTCTTACACATCATTAAGTTCTGCTACTCTTCCAAGAAATTCTTCATAAGTTAAGGAGCCACTTTCTCGAACCAATGTGACATGTTTTGCTACTTTTTCTGGTAACTTGTTAAGAACCAACTGTGTCTGATCCGAAATTTGCTGTCCCATGATGAGATGATGTCTTATGAAATCCAAAAAGTGTTGCTTCACATAGTTTCTGTCAAATATATATAAAAGTTACTTTTATGTGCAATATAAAAATGGCAATATACCCATCCCTTCAAGAAAATAAAAACAAGAATGCTTTTAAGTGAGATCTCAATAAACTCGCATGAGCCTAAGGTGGAATTTAAACAACTATAAAGATTTACAGTTCTATTTTTATAAAGATCATATAGTCAAATAAGAAAACAGAATTCATTTATCTTATTGGGAGGGTGCATTTCTATAATTTTGCCTACTTGGCAACCATTACCCACACACACAGTCATTTAATTGACTGTATTTAATGGGAAGCTTATTTACCTCATATAATTTTCCTAAAAACATTTCCTGACTGCTCACTACATGTCAGGCTTCAAACTAAGGGCTTTCTTATACCATCTCATCTATTTTTTCCCTAAGAAGTAGGCATTATTATAGCCCTAGTTGACAGATGAGGAAATAGAATTGAGTGACTTATCTAAAGAAGAGAGGCGAAAAGCAAAGGAGAAAAGAAAAGATATAAGCATCTGAATGCAGAGTTCCAAAGAATAGCAAGAAGAGATAAGAAAGCCTTCTTCAGCAATCAATGCAAAGAGATAGAGGAAAACAACAGAATGGGAAAGACTAGAGATCTCTTCAAGAGAACTGGAGATATCAAGGGAATATTTCATGCAAAGATGGGCTCGATAAAGGATAGAAATGGTATGGACCTAACAGAAGCAGAAGATATTAAGAAGAGGTGGCAAGAATACACAGAAGAACTGTACAGAAAAGATCTTCACGACCCAGATAATCATGAGGATGTGATCACTAAATTGTGTTTATTATCAAGTATTCATGTGCAGTCTTTAATGATTGGTTGGTTCTGATGTCGAGTGAATAGTGGCCAAAGAGCTAGTCCCGCCATGACTGATTAATCCATTTATAAGGGAAAAGCGCAATTCTGTGGACACGATTTTCACCCATCTTTGTGTTTGCAGCAAAATCTTTAATTTGGCAAAGTACGGTGTCTTTGAAAAGAGGCAGTACAATAATTTCTTTTACTGCTTTCTTCAGCAGTCATTCAGCAAAGTCAGCTTTATTTTTCGGCCTCCTGTTATGTGACTTCTCCAGGCAATGCAGTATGGTAACTCATTCCGTCAGGTGCTTCACTTCTTCATTTGCACTTTGAAAAGGTGTACCAAACAATTTTAAGCTTAAAAACTTCATCATATTTACATTAAAAAATTTGCTTCCTTTTCTTTAAATTTTGAATGATTGGGCACAAAATGATATCATAAGTAACATAATAGTATTTTTAAATTGTTCTTATTTTTAGATCTGTATGCTCAAATATTTGGGATGGAATTTCATGAACCCTGCAATTTGCTTTCAGATTATCATCAAAAATATCTATAAATCTATTGATCAATATACATATAAAGTTAGATGGATTGAAGACAGATAAAGATGGCACAGTGTTAACAGTTGCTAATCTAGGTGGTGGGGATACAGGTGACTCTTGAGCTCTTCTTTCAGCCTTTCCATTTATTTGACATTTTTCATAGTAAAAAGTTAGTTAATAAATGAAGTCACTGAATGAAAGGTTATTCATATTATTGCTTAGCTTCTAAGTCGTTAAAAGAATATGGCATGGTTTTTAAAATCACATGAGGTGTTTTAAAACAGTTTTGTTGTGAAGTGTGCTCTGCTCTGCTGTTCTTAGTCATTCAGTTGTGTCTGACTCTTTGCAACCCCATGGACTATAGTCCACCAGGCTCCTCTGTCCGTGGGGATTCTCCAGGCAAGAATACTGGAGTGGGTTGCCATGTCCTTCTCCTCCAGGGGAGCTTCCCAATTCAGGGATCGAACCCAGGTCTCCCGCATCGCAGATGTATTCTTTATCATCTGAGATACCAGGGGAGGCCGCTGTGAGGTGGGTAGCTCAACAAGTCATCAGCATGACGGTCATTCAGATAAAAATGTTCTTCCTTTTTCTCTCTTACCTGTACTGGGTTGTGACCTCTAGAAGAGTCTCAAGATCCCAGTTATTTTAGCTATAAAAGGGATGACTATAACAATGGTTCTTTGATAAGTCTGTTTATTTCCTGTTAATTGATTTCCATTTTGTTAGATCTGAAAGTGCTTAAATTGTTACCAAGAATTCTTTAGTGTTTCTTCTTAAAAATCATCCTTAATTTTTATTGATGATAAATGGCACTGAATGTTTTGAGGCATTTAAAATCGTAAAAGATCATGTGTGTGTGTGTGTGTGTGTGTGTGTGTGTGTGTGTGTGTGTGTGTGTGTGTGTGTATGTGCATGCTCAGTCACTTTAGTTGTGTCTGGCTCTTTGTGACTCTGTGGACTGTAGCCCACCAGGCTCCTGTGTCTATGGAATTCTTCAGGCAAGAATGCTGGAGCGGGTTGCCATGCCCTCCTCCAGAGGATCTCCCCCTATCTAGGGATCAAGCCCACGTCTTCCGTTTTTCCTGCATTGTAGTGGGATTCTTTACCACTGAACCACCAGGGAAGTCCATATGTGTATGTACATATACACACACACACAAACAATGGAATATTATTGTATAATCTAAAATAATACATTAGAAGGAAGTCCAGCTACTTTGTTTTCTGTTACATGGGTGGACCTTGAGGGCATTATGCTTGACAGAGGGAGAAAAATACTTCATGGCATCACCTATATGTGGACTCTAAATGAAGAACTCATGAGAACATAGAGCATAGTTGTCAGGGACTGAGAGGTAGGGGGAATAGATTGCAGAGTTTCAGCTTCTAACCGTAGTTGATAGCACTATATTGTATAACTGAAATTTACAAAGAGTAGAACTTACACATTTGAAAACTACATAAGAATAAATATACGAGGTGACAAATGTGTTAATTACCTAGGTTAACTGGATAAGAGGAATTGTTTCACTATTTTCACTTTAAATATTTTGTATTGTTGTCAATTATACCTAAATAAAACTGAGTTTTTAAAAACTAAGTAAAATTGTAAAAAATGATTTATTAAAATGCTCTCCTAAAACTTAACGTTTTTGTTTTCTTTAGTGGGTTACATAGTCATGCAAATATTATTTTTTTTCTCATGACTAAAAATGCTCATGAAAATGAAAATATAGAGTGGCTTGACATAGACTTAGCACAGAAGTATTAGGGCTCTCTAAAGAAGGCAGCCAATTATAATAAAATGAGAAAAACTCAGTTGTAGTTTGTGTTTTTCATAAATTCCCACTGGGATAGAAATATTCTAATTATTCTTACATCTCAGAAGAAACTGAAATATATAGCTCATTAAAAGAACATGGAAGGACTAGCTTTTTCAACCTGCATAACTCATGGAAACAGCTTCCTCTGTCTTCCTCTCTTTCTCTGATATGTTTCATCCAGCTGCTGAAATAGACTGCCTTCTGGAAATTAAAACCCGCGTGGCTCAGACCATAGCAGTAAATCTGGTGGAACAGATGGTCCTGGATGAATCGTTTTACCTCTGCATAAAACCTTCGGATTTTATCAATAGGCTTTACACTAAGTAATGGGAATCAGAGTGACAAACTAACAGTAAAACTTTCATGCTTATATCCAAACACTATGTTCTGGCTTCTTACATTGTGTTATTCTAATCAAGCCAAAACCATTGTCCTCTAGCAACAAACCTAAGATAAGTCTCATCCAACTCATCTAACTCATTTAAATATGTTTGTTCTATAGCAGTTTACCTAAAGATTGAGTTTATCTAAAAATCAGTCTTTAATAAAATACCTTACATACAAATATATATTCACTCATTTATAGTCTTTTCTCTACTCAAGATTGAAATAGGGTTACGTGAGAATTTAGTTTCACATCCCAGTTAGATTTTCTAGTGGAGTGGAATTTCAAGAATTTTATGTTAATGAGTTTTTTCTTTTCTTTTAAAGCTGCTGTCATTATCCATAGAAAATAAGTTTCATTGATTTGTGTATTCAACATAAGTCAATATTTCCTCCCTGGTCTGTGAGTTTTCCTAATAAGAAGCCGAGAAGACATTTTTCAGGGTCCACTATGAATCTGGACTTTTTTTCTCCATCCTGTCTGATCTGATCCCTATAACTGTCCTAGGAAGCATTTGTACATCCATATTTTCATAACTTTATTCAACACATGTTCTTGAGTTGTTATTAACAAATCACTAAAAATATAGGAACTGAGCAAAGTAGATACAGGTCTTACTTTTGTGGCGTTTGATTTTGGCAGTGAGGATGGCCAGTAGCAAATATCTAACTAATTATATAATTACAATTGCAGGAAGGGATAAAAGAGATCATAATAGGCAGACCTTATCTAGCTGAGGAGAGATTGGTGAAAGTGGGAAACTTCCAGTGTTATTGAATGCATGCTTGCATTGCTGAACGTGTCGGCATTCGAGCTGTGTCTTAAAAGATGGGTAGCAGTTGGCCTGTTGAAAGGGGAGACAGACAGTATGTATATGTAGGGAGAGTTCCTGGAGAGGGTGATGAAACTGGAAGGAATCTCGTGACAGCAGGCTGGTAAGGGAGAGAGTGGTTTTCTCCCCGTTGTAACTGAGGCATTCAAGGTCACACAAGGAAATCTAAGTGAAATTTGAACTCAGTTCTGTCCAACCTCCAATTATTTCTTGTACATCATGAAAGTTCTGTCCAACCTCCGATTCTTTCTTGTACATTTCCCCTGTTAGTCATCAGATTATGCTTAAGTTATTGCTATGATCTTCATCTGAAGATTCTTAGTTAAGAAATCTTTTTGCATGTTCATTCAGATACATCGCTGTTTTATTTATGAAAGTGAGCTGCAATACATGCCTTCAGCATCATCTCTGTATTGTTTTTCAGCGTTCCAACATTCCAGAGCCTTCCTGAAGAGATCCTCAGTAAGCTTGCTGACGTCCTTGAAGAGGTAATTGTTTTTAGTCCTTGAACTTTTTGAGATGGGACTCAACCCATCACAGCTGTGCAATAAGTCACAAACTGCAGAGACCTTTTACCTTTTTTTTGAGCACTGGGATGAGATAAATATTTGGCTTCAAATAAAAGCAGCTCTAGCATATCTGACATTTATACGCAATTAGTAATGTGAAAATCAACTTAACTATAGCAGAAGGAAATTTTTTCACTGTGGCAAACATATTGTTACTTTGATTTCCAAGAAAGGGAGATGGCATATATATCTCTTATTTCAATTGGTGATAAGCAACATTGTAGTCATTGCTACTCTGAAGATATAAATTAGCAAATAAATAACATGAATTAGAAGGTTGGGTACATATTTTTTTAGCATATGAGTATTTTATCCATGTAATTGTATGTCGAATGTGAAAGTATCACTGTTACTTCTTTTTCTCTGTACCTATAAAGCACAGGAAATATTGAAGCAGGAGAAAGGCAGGAGGTTTACACAAGTAGTGTCTTGGATGAACACAAGAGTATAGGGTCCCTGGTGCCTATAGAAACTAGGAAGCCAGAGTACCTGGGCAATTATGCAGGTAGGGAGGCTGATGGAATGGCTGGCTCTGTGGCAGATCTGTTCTGACATCTAATTTCTCAGTGATCTAGAAAGCAACACCATCAACTATGGGGCAGATGTTTGAGAGGTTTGAAGATAGAAGAGAAGGTATGAGAAAAGTAGAAGAGGAAATGGACTAAGAAGGCATAATATGATTGCCAATTTGGTATTACCAATCCCAAATCTCAATTAAACAGGCAAAAAGAGTTCATCCAGGATGATAAGACAGGTAGATCAAACTCCACTCTGTTGTACCAAATGATGGGAGAATTTTTAAAGCACTGGAACGAGCTGGTGGAAAAGTATTCCAGTAGGGGGTGTTACCACAGAGTAGGTTCTTATCTCACTGCAGAAAGAATTCAGAAATGAGAGGGAAGTCAAGAAAGAAAAGTGAAGATTTATTAAGCTCTCAAGGGAAGAGCTGGGAACCAAGTGGGCAGTTGCTCTGAGTTTCTTTGGCAAGTTGGTTATATGAGGTGTGAAAATAAATGGACAGAATATTCATGGACGAGAAAGGGGTTTGGGGTTATGTATTTCCTGATTTTCATCCTAGCTCTACCTTCCAGGGTAAGAAGGATTTTTATCCTTATTTAGTCCTTGAGAAAGACATTTCTGAGCTGTAAAACAGATCATCAGCCTAGAAGATATGTATCTCAAAACAGGCAAATTGAGAATTTACAGTTAAAAATTTTCTAAAGTAGACACCCTAAGAAAAGGGAAATCAGGAGCCTAAGAGTGTCAGAGAGAAACCTATCGAAAGTTTAGTCAAAGTGAGGGGGCTGTTCAGTCTGTCTTGCTTACCAGCCCATTTGCTCTTGTGTGCTTATTCAGCCCCATTTGTTTCTCTAGATTCAAGTCCCAAGTAGATAGAGAATGGGATTTCACCAGGACTGGCATTTTGCAGGAAAACTGAATGGTTGAAAGAGGGAAAAGGGGTTGAAGATGCATGTGAAGGAAGGATTATAGAGACTGCTCCTGGAATTTCGATTGGGCGAGAAGGAGACGGATGCTGAAAGGAACAAGGGTCAGTGAGTGACTGGGATCAATGGATTTTAGTCTCAGGAGGCTGAAGAATTTTTGGAGTTGTGCTATCATAGAGATAAGCCGGAAAGATACTGAAAAAGTTTTTGTCTCTTAAGTACTCACAATACCTCATAACTCAGTCAGTAAAGAATCTGCCTGAAATCCAGGAGACACAGGTTCGATTTCTTGGTCGGGAAGATCCCCTGGAGAAGGAAATGGGAATTCAGTCCAGTATTCTTGCCTGGAAAATCTCATGGACAGAGGAGTCTGGCGGGCTACAGTCCCTGGGGTCACAAGAGTCGGACAGGACTTAGCGATTAAACCACCACCACTCACAATACCAGTAATTATATAATACATAGAATTTCAAAGGTTTGGTATGGACCTAACAGAAGCAGAAGATATTAAGAAGAGGTGGCAAGAATACACAGAAGAACTGTACAGAAAAGATCTTCATGACCCAGATAATCATGAGGATGTGATCACTAATCTAGAGCCAGACATCTTGGAATGTGAAGTCAAGTGGGCCTTAGAAAGCATCACTAAGAACAAAGCTAGTGGAGGTGATGGAATTCCTGTTGAGCTGTTTCAAATCCTGGAAGATGATGCTGTGAAAGTGCTGCACTCAATATGTCAGCAAATTTGGAAAACTCAGCAGTGGCCACAGGACTGGAAAAGGTCAGTTTTCATTCCAATTCCAAAGAAAGGCAATGCCAAAGAATGCTCAAACTACCGCACAATTGCACTCATCTCACACGCTAGTAAAGTAATGCTCAAAATTCTCCAAGCCAGGCTTCAGCAATATGTGAACCGTGAACTCCCTGATGTTCAAGCTGGTTTTAGAACAGGCAGAGGAACCAGAGATCAAATTGCCAACATC
>SJYX01019595.1:29173-58225 GCA_006410675.1 Oreotragus oreotragus
GAGGAGAGTGAAAAAGTTGGCTTAAAGCTCAACATTCAGAAAACGAAGATCATGGCATCTGGTCCCATCACTTCATGGGAAATAAATGGGCAAACAGTGTCAGACTTATTTTTTGGGCTCCAAAATCACTGCAGATGGTGATTGCAGCCATGAAATTAAAAGACGCTTACTCCTTGGAAGAAAAATTATGACCAACCTAGATAGCATATTCGGAGAAGGCAATGACACCCCATTCCAGTACTCTTGCCTGGAAAATCCCATAGACGGAGGAGCCTGGTGGGCTACAGTCCATGGGGTCGCCAAGAGCCAGACACAACTGAGCTAATTCACTTTCACTTTTCACTCTCATGCACTGGAGAAGGAAATGGCAACCCACTCCAGTGTTCTTGCCTTGAGAATCCCAGGGATCGGGGAGCCTGGTGGGCTGCCGTCTTTGGGGTTGCACACAGTCGGACACGACTGAAGCGACTTAGCAGCAGCAGCAGGGGCAGCAGATAGCATATTGAAAAGCAGAGACATTACTTTGCCAACAAAGGTCCGTCTAGTCAAAGCTATGGTTTTTCCAGTGGTCATGAATGGATGTGAGAGTTGGACTGTGAAGAAAGAAAGCTGAGCGCTGAAGAATTGATGCTTTTGAACTGTGGTGTTGGAGAAGACTCTTGAGAGTCCCTTGGACTGCAAGGAGATCCAACCAGTCCATTCTGAAGGAGATCAACCCTGGGATTTCTTTGGAAGGAATGATGCTAAAGCTGAAGCCCCAGTATTTTGGCCAACTCACTCGAAGAGTTGACTCATCGGAAAAGACTCTGATGCTGGGAGGGATTGGGGGCAAGAGGAGAAGGGGACGACAGAGGATGAGATGGCTGGATGGCATCACTGACTCGATGGATGTGAGTCTGAGTGAACTCCGGGAGTTGGTGATGGACAGGGAGGCCTGGCGTGCTGCAATTCATGGGGTCGCAAAGAGTCGGACACGACTGAGCAACTAAACTGAACTGAGGTATTTTAAACTTAGATTTTATGTAACTTGTTTTCTAAATATAAAGGTGATATTTTAGTTAAAAGGCTAGATTACTAATAACCTACTATCAATGGAGATCAATAAGTTACTGAATTGCCTTAAAACTTAATCACAAAAATTTATTTAGTAATCATTTAAATCTTTAAAGATTCTATGTTTCATGGCTAGAGAAAAGTTGGATATGTTTATTCTTGATAGTTTTCTTTCCTTTGGTTAAAATAGAAAGTAAGATAAACTTAGTATTTATCTATCCTGATATGTTATATAACTGAATAAAGAAATCCGATTCAATATATATACCACTACTAATAACAGTAAAATCAACTAATATTTGTTGACCACTTCTGTTGTGTTACAATCTTCTAGGCACTTTACATGTATTCATACATTTAGTCATTTAAATCCTCGTGATAACCATTTTATAGATGAAGAAACAAGATAGTTAAGGAAACAAGCACAGAGAGGTTAAAGTAACAAAGTCACAAAGCAAGTAAGAGTTTTTTAAAAAATATAGTTGGAAAGAGAAAAAAGCATTAAAATTAAAAAAAATCTAATTGCCCCTCTTCCAAGAAATTCCATTTTATTTACTCATCAAAGACTATCATTTTACCTCACCTGAATTAATACTCATACCATATAAAGCAGGTGAAATAGTAACAATCTATAGCAAAAGTTTTGTCAGGAAATCTGCTCTAATATTTAATAAAAAAGTAAAAGTTAAAACTAAAATATTAATTATCCAACTTAAAAATATTAAATCATTTACAGTAAGAGTTCTCAGTAACCATAAATATACAAACTTTGTCTTTTGGTATTCAAATCTAATATATTATATTTGAGGCTTATTCTTTTAGTCACTTTAACCATAAGAAAAGTACAACTGTTCTAAAAACATAAACTCGACAATTACTGTTTTGAATCTGAGCCTATTTGGCAATGGTAAGTATGTATTACAGAGATAAATGAAAGGAAGTTGTTGAGGAAGATCCAAGGCACTAAAAAAAAATCTCTGAAGGCAAAATTACATATTTTAAATATAGCCAAGTGCATTCATAACAACTGTATTCAAAGAGAAACAAAGATTTTAGCCTAGAGGAGATCTCGAGAGTATTCAACATTAGTGACTCCTGGATTTCACAAACTAGTCAAGTCTCAAAGCCCCGTGGTGCTGCACATTTGTTTCGACAGTGTCCAACAATAAACAAACAAAAAAAAATCCCTAAACTGTAACAAAAAATTTAAGAATTTACAACCCAAGAAATAGAAAGATATATTAATACTACTAGAAAAAAAGCCCTTCCCAAGAAGGCAGTAATTTCACACTGACATATACTAAACACACTAATACTACTGTGCTTATTTTTCTTGTTCTAATCCGAATGTGTGAAAACATCATCAGGAGCCAAAGGTCGTACACCAGTGCTAGGGAGCCACTGTTAAACAGCCTTTGAAAAATTACATTCAATAAGCACCATACCCCCTGCACTGTGCTGCTGCTGCTGCTGCTAAGTCACTTCAGTTGTGTCCGACTCTGTGTGACCTCATAGACAGCAGCCCACCAGGCTCCCCCTTCCCTGGGATTCTCCAGGCAAGAACACTGGAGTGGGCCGCCATTTCCTTCTCCAATGCATCAAAGAGAAAAGTGAAAGTGAAGTCGCTCAGTCTGTCCGACTGTTAGCGACCCCATGGACTGCAGCCCACCAGGCTACTCCGCCTATTGGATTTTCCAGGCAAGAGTACAGGGGTGGGGTGCCATTGCCTTCCCCCGCACTGTGCTATGTTCTAGGGTTTCAAAAGTCAGTGCAAGAAACGTGGTTCTTGCCATCATGGAGCATCTGATACCGTGGGGAAGAGACAGCAATTGCATAATAAATACATAACTACAAAATGATAGGGCTTCCCTCATAGCTCAGTTGGTAAAGAGTCTGCCTGCAATGCAGGAGACCCTGGTTCGATTTCTGGGTCAGGAAGATTCCCTGGAGAAGGGGTAGGCTACCCACTCCAGTATTCTTGGGCTTCCCTTGTGGTTCAACTGGTAAAGAATCTGCCTACAATGCGGGAGACCTGGGTTCGATCTCTGGGTTGGGAAGATCCCCTGGAGAAGGGAATTCCCACTCCAGTATTCTGGCCTGGAGAATTTCGTGGACTGTATAGTAGTTCATGGGGTCGCAAAGAGTCGGACAGACTGAGCAACTTTCACTTTCACAAAATGGTAAGTGCTAAGCCAAACAAGTATAGGGTATTGAAAGCCTAAAGCCTATAAAATGGGGACTTGACCTAGTCTTGTCAGAGAAGTCCTCGGGCAAACATTTGATCTGCCATCAGTCAGAGTTACCCAGAGAAGAGGGACAGGGGCATGGCAAGGGGAGGACAGTCCAGGCGGAGGCTACAGTGCCTAACACAGGGAGGAGTATGGTAATAAAAAAAATTCAAGTTTGACTAAAACCTAGACAGAGGAGAGGGAGACTGCCACCAAGAGAGTGGATGTTTATCATTTTTGTTGATGACAAAGACAAGACTGCATGCCTGTTCAATCTGCGGATGACTAAAATTGGAATGAATAATATCCACAGAATACCAGAATCAAGACTGACAGTGGATACTTATTTTCTGAAAATGAATAAATTATATCAAATATGACTAACTTGTTCAGGATCTAACCTAAATATGTTTTAAAATGCACATAAAGCACATAGGTAACATATGCTTAAAAGTAATTAAAATATAAATGGTCGGAAGGTTCTAGTCAAATATGGATAAGATCCTAAAATAATCCTAAATTCTTGCTAGAAGCAGATGTCCAGAGCAAGGGCTTAAAATTCCACTATGCTCTGTAATGGTTCCAACACACTGAAATTTGGACAGGGAGGCCTGGTGTGCTGTGATTCATGGGGTCGCAGAGCTGGACACGACTGAGCGACTGAACTGAACTGAACTGAACTGAAGTAGTCACACTTACTGTTTTAACTAATTAATCAATTAACTTGTCTGCATCAGATCTCAGCTGCAGCACTCAGGATCTTTGATTTTCATTGTACCATGTGGGAACTTTAGTTGCGGCCTGAAGACTCTCAGTTGTGGTGTGTGGGATCTAGTTCCCCAAAACAGCGATTGAACCCAAGCCCCCTGCATTGGCAGCAGAGTCTTAGCCACTGGACCACCAGGGAAGTCCTCCAAGCAGCCACACATTCAAAGAGCACAATCATTTGAACATATTTGGGAAAGCACACAATATGTTATGGATCTAGAGAAGGAAACAAAGCAATTTATTTCAGATAATCATGCTTTAGTAACAGGCATGACAGGTTTGTTCAAACTCTTGAAGAGCTTTCATATGGAAGAGGAAGTAACATTTATTTTATATAGTTACACAGAACAGAATGGCCAGTATAAATCAGGCTGATTTCAGGTCAATAAGAATTTTCTATCATCCACAATCATCTAGAAGGGTTAAGGGCATGTGTGCCTGCTTTCATTGGAAAGGTGGATGTGCTTAAGCAAAAATAAATTCATCTAATTAGTGTTTTAGAGAAAATTCTTGCTTGAATGAGAAGTGGAGATGTTCTCTAACCTAATATTTCACTCTCAAAGTGAAAACTTAAATTCTCTCTAGCATTCATATATTGATTTAATAAAAATGCAATAAAATATTCTAATCAACCAGACTGAAAACTTTACATTATACCTACAATTCTTAAATAAAAAATTATAAACTTTTGAAATATATGGTGTTAAGATTTCATGTACAACATTAATGATAACTTAATCAATATGCCCACCAAACAAATAATAAAGAGATCTGGTTGCTTGTTTAATGAATTAGAAAATGGTGCCTTTTAAGAAGTAGAGTTGTGGGAGGGAGGTTCCAGAGGGAGGGGACATATGTATACCTACGGTTGATTCATGAAGATGCATGGAAGAAACCAACACAAAACTGTAGAGCAATTACCTTTCAATTAAAAATAAATTTAAAAGTAAAATTAAATTTAAAAAGAGGTTAAACTGTCATTATATGCAAATTTCATATTATATATAGAAAACCTTAAAGATTCCACACAAAAATGACTAATTCTGATCAACAAATTTAGCAAGGTAGCAAGATATTAGCACACAGAAATATGTTTTAAAATTACAGCCCCACTCCCTCCAAAAACAAAAACAAAAACCTTAAACCTGACCAAGGAGCTGAAAAACTTATATGCTCTCAGAACTATAAAGCACTGATAAAAGAAACTAAAGATACATGTATATTTATGGCTGAGTCCCTTCACTGTTTACTGTAAACTACCACAACATTGTTAATCAGCTATCCCCCAATGCAAAATAAAAAACTATGAAGTTTTAAAAAAAAAAAAAACCACTTTGAAACAAATTAACATTTACTAAACAAATTTTATGATTTCATTTAGAAAATTCTGATATGACACACTAGCTGCTACTGTTGCTGCTAAGTCACTTCAGTTGTGTCTGACCCTGTGTGACCCCATAGACAGCAGCCTATCAGGCTCCTCTGTCCTTGGGATTCTCCAGGCAAGAACACTGGAGTGGGTTGCCATTTCCTTCTCCAATGCATGCATGCATGCTAAGTCGCTTCAGTCGTGTCCGACTCTGTGCAACCCTATGGACAGCAGCCCACCAGGTTCCCCCGTCCACAGGATTCTCCAGGCAAGAATACTGGAGTGGGTTGTCATTTCCTTCTTGGCACATTAGCAATCACATATATTTACTCATAAAAGTTTAATTCATTAAAATTATTCCATACAAATACATGCATATATATATATAAGTCATAGACATATGACGTTGATTAATAAACATTTGCTAATATATTTAGCAAAAAAAAAAAAAAGAACTACCATATGATCCAGCAATTATACTCCTGGGTATATATCCCCCTAAAAAAGAAAATGCTAATTTGGAAAGGTACATACACCCCCTATGCTCATGGCAGCATTATTTACAACTGCCAAGATATGAAAGCAACTTAAGTGTCCATCAACAGATGAATGAATAAAGAAGTGGTATGTAGATATACAATGGAACACTACTTAGCCACGAAAAGGAATGAAATCTTGCCATTTGCAGCAGCATGGATAGACTTGGAGGGTATTATGCTTAGTGAAATTAGTCAGAGAAAGACAAATACTGTTTGGTATCACGTATATGTAGAACTAAAAAAATAAAACTAGTGAATATAAAAGAAACAGACTCATAGAGAACAAACTGGTGGTTACCAGTGGGGAGAGGGAGGGGCGGTACAGGGGTGCAGGGAGGGGCAGTACAGGGGTGCAGGAGGCAGAGGCACGGATTATTGGGTATAAGATAAGCTCAAGCATTTATTGTACACTACAGGGAACATAGCCAATAATAACTGCAAATGGAAAGTAACCTTTGAAAACTGTGTAAAAAATTAAAAGAAAAAAAATCATTCTCCTCATCTTGCTAGTCTTTAAAGAGCAGAATCCAACAATGATTATAAGGAACCAACCAGAGAGAACTGCATCACTAATTCCTTTTCTTCCTACATTTCCCTGGATTTGAACCCTAACTTGGTCATTTGAATCCTAGGGCCTGGCATTCCTGAGCATTGACTTTCATGTCTGCGTGCTTTTACTGATATTACCCATGTCCCCCCTGGGCTACTATTGACCCACCTGTACAGGCAAAACATGGTTTGGATCTAATTCTACATGCACCACAAATTCTAGTGTTTCACCACAACCATCACACTGAGATTGATATGGATCCTTTTAGCAGATTTTTTTTTTTCTAGCAGATCTTAAATCTGCTCTTATGAGAACTCTTAAGAGAGTTCTCTTATGAGAACTGAATCTACTACTGACTAGCAAATGCCAAAGTTTGTGTGATGGAGCCATTCGCAATGCATTCCTTAGAGATGTGTTGAGAACATTAAGTGAGGTGATATACACAAGGAGCTTAGCATTAGTGCCTTAAAACAGAGTAAAGAATCCACAATAGTTAGCCAGAAGAAAAAGAAGTCAGATACAAAGCAACTCAGAAGTTCACTGAGGCAGACTTGCAGTGAAGGCGCAATTCCCCTTCTCTCTTAGGTTCTGATTCTTCCTGTGTTGTATAAAAGTGAGCAAATGAGGTCACATAAGACTACTGATTCTCAGCACCATCACTATCTAAGTTTGTAAAACTCCCAATTTGCATCACCATCACTCCCCAGTTTGTAAGGCTGGTAATGTACAATAATTATTTACGCCAAATAACCTCTGGGGGGGGCACACAGACTAGTTTGAATCCAGAGAGAATAAAAGCAGTTATTCCTGACTTAGTACAGTCCTTATGAGTATAATGCCATTAGGAATGATGCAATAGACTGCTCTCACTCCAACAGCTTATAAAGAATCTCTTTGATATAATTCTGATTTCCTCATAGGACCTGGCCCAGCAAACTGTGCATATCTATATGGTTGGGGCCAGCTTCTGGCCATATAAGTTACAAGGTAAGCTAGAGAAGTGCTTACTTGGCCAGGCAGAAGTTCAGTTCCTGAGACACAACATCAATCTGCTGGGTATCCAGTCAGATCCCACAAGATCCTTACCCTCCTCCAACTTAAGGTCTATGGTGCTCCATCAAGTTCTGGATTTCATCAGCTAATGCAAAGAGTTTCTGTCTTCACCATGACTGCATTCCTCAGAATAAGAAAAATTATGCCTTTTCTTGGCAGTCTAAAGTCATCTCCATCCAAAGACCTAAAGATACTGCTGAGGTGACTAGTTGGGTACAGGGGATGGAGGAGGAGGAGTTCGTGTGGTGTCAGATCTGAAACACAAAAAATAGTTTTGAAAAAATTCTAACACTCAGGAATTTGATATAATTATCCATCTAATAAACCAACAACTTTCTTTCTATCTGACCTGGAAATAAGTTGGGTGAATACACCATAGATCCAATTTCTTACTGGACCCAAGTCATCACTCTATACAAGGTTTCAGTGCTAAATACTGGAGCATTTTTTTTAAAATGCCAATATCTCAGCTTTATCCCAGTCTAATCTCTGCAGGTAGGACCTAGACATGGATATTTATTAAAATCTCAGAGACCATAAAGTGCAACCACTGATCCAGTGGTTTCCCCAAACTCAAAAGGTTTGCTACTTAATTCATTGCTTATTGTTCTACTTGGTCAAACAGCATATCTGCTTCTTATATGAGTAAAATAAGAGAAAAATTGAGGTACAGGGATTTGTATGCTCTTGGTTCTGAAGGAAAAAGATCTTAGCCCTCAGAACCCAGAATAGATGTGGCCCCTAAGGCCAAGCCTGAACTCTCCAGTCATACTAGAGGCCTTCCCTGACCGGTACTCTCACCAAACCTTATTCTATGAAGGGATTCCTGGCCTGGTAGGGTAAAGAGGTAGGGTTTGCAGAGATTTTAATGCCAGAGCCTCAAATGAGCACATGCGGTGTGAGGACCAGCTTTCTCAGTTGACTCATAAAACTGGGTAACACACCACTGAAAGTCATTTTTAGATAGTAAGGTGCATTAGTTTCCTATAGCTGCTGTAATAGAGTACCACAAATTGGGTGGCTTATAACATGAGAAATTTATTACATCACAGTTATGAAATAACAGCTTATAGAAGCTCAAAATCAAGGTGTTGGGAATATCATGCTTCCTCTGAAGGTTCTAAGGAAGAATCTTTCCCTTTTCTAGGGGTTGATGACATTCCTTGGCTTGTAACTACATAGTTTCAATCTCTGCCTCCATCTTCACATAGCCTTCTCCCCTGTATGGAGTTCAGTGTCTAAGAGGGAACCCTTCTTACAAAGACAACAGTCATTGAAATAAGGACCACCATAATCCATTATGACCTCATCTTAATTAGTCTATATCTGCAAAGACAATCACATTTACAGGTACTGGGGGTTAGGACTTAGACATGTCATTTTAGGGGGGCATGATTCACCCTACAACACAAGGATTGGTCGAGTAATCTGCTTCCTGGGAGAAATCCCTCCTTGGTGCCTTTCACTAACTCTTGACTCTTCAGGTTTTTGACTTCTGCTTAGTGGCTATATATACTTGCCTCATCTGCTATCCCTCAACCCTAACTCACACCTCCATATCTCAGAGCAATAGCCTTTTTAAACAGGACAAATTTTACAGAGGATGTTCTCTGTATATATGCATTAATAATACGTGCATTTTACAAATGAGGACACAGTAGCCCAGAGAAGGACAGGATTTACTCCTCCCTGTCTATCTACTCCAGAAGTGAGTCTCTAATTTTATTCTCACTTTAACTTCTGACCTGAGCAAACCACAGATATCTGTTTCAAAATCTGCCCCATTTGGCCACCTCTTCTCTTTACTTTTCTATCTTCCCACACCTCCCTTGTGTGCCAATTACCAAGTTTGACACCTGTACTTTTTCTCTTTTTGCTAATCCACCAACCTTATTTCTGAGTACTTATTGGCAAAATTCATTAATCCCTAAGTCTTAACCCACCTTAGAATCTGACTTAAACCCTGCTTTTTTTTTTTCTCTTTCCATCGAAGAGCATCCCAAAGATAAAAATTAAACCAGATCCCTATCCTCTATGGTGAACCTTTACACTATGAGTTTATTTTTTAGCACAGTCATAAAAAAGGACCCCAGAGATATGTATCCATTCCATGATCTGTGTAGTGCATATTCCCTTGAACCCCTCTGAGCCAAACCTTCTTCCTCGTTGACCCAAGGTCTTTATTCTGGTTGCTGCTTAGAATATGATTGGAGAATTTGGGACTTAATACATGAAAGGCAGTCTTCTATTTTTATGTTTGTTCTTCTGCATTAGAAATCCTAAGGGATGGCCTGTTCACGCCTCACTGGGCCCTTAACTGAAATACCACTGGGAGCTTTTCCCCTATTTACTGACAGATTAACCACTGTCTGTTTCTGACTCAGATGACTTTTCCTTTTTGTGAACTTGAACAAATAACTGTTAGAATTATTTCCTGTTCCTTATAAAATGATATGCTTATTGCCTGCTAATGTTGTTAGGCTTAACAAGGTTGTTACCAAGCGATTAAATATCAGTCTAAATTATAAAGCATTTTATGCTTATTTGGGGCTTCCCAGATGGCTCGGTGGTAAAAAGAATCCATCTGCCAATGCAGGAGACACTCGTTGGATCCCTGGGTGGGGAAGATCCCCTGGAGAAAGAAATGGCAACCCACTACAGTATTCTTGCCTGGAAAATCCCATGGACAGAGGAGCCTGGAGGGGTACAGTCCACGGGGTCGCAAAGAGTCAGATATGACTGAGTGACTGAGCATGCACCCATGCATGCTTATTTTATCAGTTATGCTACATACACATCAATTCAGGAGGCGTTTATATATTTATTGGGCACTTACTATGTACCAGCATTGTAGTACATGCTGTGAGGCAAACAGTAAATGCCCAATATAGGCCCTATTGATTTAAGTATAATATATGATCCCCACTTTCAAGGAATTTAGAGCTTCTATAGCTAGTAGACTTTGCTTATTTTGAATCAAAAGCAATGTACTGAAACTAAATGTTCTCATGCAAATCTAGGCATTAATTAGACAGAATAAGAGCAAAGAAAAAGACAAGAAACTGATGCTTACTAAGCACTTAATATACACTAAATACCAACATCATACTTTAAATTCTAAAGCTTTTATTTGGTAAGAACATTTAACATGAGATCTAGCCTTTCAAATCTTTAAGCAATTTTTAAGTCAGCCATACTATTGGCTATAGTTACAATGTTACACAGCAGATCTTTGGAAGATATGGTTTTGCTTAACTGAAAGCCTGTTGATTAGTAACTTATATTTTTCCCAACCCCAGTCCCCGGCAACCACCATTCTACTCATTTCATTCTATGAATCTGGCTATTTCAGAAACCTCATGTAAGCAGTCATATACTTTCAAAGACATATTCTTTCTGTGAGGGCTGGTTTCACTTAGCATAATGTCCTCAAGGTTTAGCCATGTTCTGGCGTATGGTATATACACCTTCCCTTTAAAAGATTGAATGGTATCCCATTGTATATGTATACACCATATTTTCTTTATCCATTCCACTTTCAATGGAGATTTAAACTGTTTTCATACCTTGGCTATTGTAAATAGTACTGAAATAACATGTGAGCGCTAATATCTCTTCAACATCCTGATTTCAGTTCTTTCAGATAAATATTCACAGCTCAGGCTCTCACCATCTGTCACTTGGACACTTGCAAGAGCTTCTTTATGGGTCTCTCTGGTTCAAGTCTCTCCCTATTCCATTCTGCCGCTGCCCATCTCCACCCTGCTACACATACTACTGCCTTGACTTGGATCATAGAGCCAGACCTGAGCCAGTCCTGGTCAGCTTTGGTTGTCTCACCACTCCACCTCTACCCTGACGGTTCTAGGCTCCAGTGAGGCCAAATTTTCATACTATTCTTTGAAGGCACCAACCTTTTCTGCACCTTGACCTTTGTACAAACTATCTTATCAGCCTTGCGTAAATATCTTTTTATATTCTCCCAAATAAATGTGTATATACCATCAGAAAATAAACTCAAATTCAATCACCTAGTGAGATATTCCTTGACTCCTGAGACAGCGGCATTTCTACCCTCTTCTGTGTCCCTCTTCCTATCTCATAAATGCCCTTAATACTACTTTTAACACACTATGAAAAGCTTTTATTTGTACTTATGATGCCCTTTAATCTGAGAGCTTCTTAACACCACCTCTGAGCAACCGTTTTATTATGAAATATTTTAAGTATTAGCAAAAAGTATGGTTAATAATATAATGAACCCTATGAACTCAACTTCTGGCTTTGTTATATTTGTTTCAGATCTTTTTAAATAAGAGTATTAAATGCAGATTGAAGACCTCTGTGTACCTTCTTCCATCTCATTCCCTCTCTTACCAGAAGTACCCACCACCCTGAATGTGCTTTCTCATGCCCACAGATATTTTTGCATTGACTACATGTGTATGTATTATGCATAAATAATAACTTTGTGAGTTTTAAAAAAATGATTTATCATCCTATGTGTATCCGTCCACAATTGCATTTTCTTCTGCTATTGTGTTTTGGTGGGTTAGCCATGTACATATAGTATTGTTCTATGAACACTGTCTGATTCATCTGTCTTTCATTTATTTTTAGGCCTTTTATGATTTTTAAAGTCGATGTGTCCTCGGACATATGGGATTTTCTCTAGAATGTAGAAGCATTGGGTTGTAGGTTACAAACATTTCTAATCTCAAGACATATGGCCACATTATTTGTCACAGTGGTTACACGTATTTATGCTACTTCCAGCAATGTAGAAAATTCTTCTAACTCCCTTTTATCCCTGTTGTGTAGCAAGAGTCGGGCACACAGGAGATGAACTACATCTGTCAGCAGTGACTGAATGAATAAGTGAATAATGCTTGAATTTTTAAATGTGAGCTAGGGGAAACAGAAATACAAATACTTTAAGTGAAATCACCAACAGAAGGCCTTGCTTGCTTGCTAAGTCGCTTCTGTCATGTCTGACTCTGCAAGCTTATGGCCTGTAGCCTGCCAGGCTCTTCTGTCCTTGGGATTCTCCAGGAACAATACAGGAGTGGCTTGCCATTTCCTTCTTCAGGAACAGAAGGCCTAGACCTGTGCTATTTAAATGTAAATTAATTGAAAATTAAATTAAATAAAAGATTGTTTCCTCAGGCACTAACCAACCATATTTTGAGGGCTCAAATGTGGCCAAGGGTTACTAACTACTACAAGAGATCACACAGGTAACTTTCTTCATCATGACAGACAGTTCTGTTAGACAGTACTGGTCTAGAAAACGGGTCTTTCTCTTTTCCTCTCCTTCCCCTTCTTCTACTTCTTGGGCTGGAATTAGTAATTCATGATCTCTCATCTGATTTTTTTTCAAGTTGTGTTAAAATGCATATAACATAAAATCCACCATTTTAATTATTTCCACGTGTATACCTTAGTAACCTCAAGAACATTTACACTGTTATGCAACCGTTAACACCATTCATCTCCCAAACTTTTTCATCTTCCAGACTGAAACTCTGTGATCATTAAACAAAAACTGCCCATTCTTCCCTTCCCCTAGCATCTGGCAACAACCATTCTACCTTCTGTTTGTATGAATTTGACTACTCCAGGTACCTCACATGTGTAGAATAATACAGTAATATCCTTTTATATTTGGTTAATTCCACTTAATTGCATAATGTCTTCAAGGTTCATCCACATTGTATTATGTATTGAATTTCATTCGTTTCAAAAGCTGAATAATATTCTATGGTATGTAAATATCATTCTTTATTGATTTTACCTTTATTTCTGTTCCTCAGGTACCAGCTAGTTGATTACCTAACCAAACAAATGCAAACCACAGCATTAACAACTGGTACAGGTTTAATATAGTGGTCTCTAGATACAGCGCTGGAAAGAACAATGCTCCAGTAATGAGGAGGACTGGGTTGCTGCATGATGGCTGGGTGGCCTTGGAAAGTTACTTTAACTCTCTAACCATCATTTTTCTCATCTAATCTAGAATAGTAAAACTTTTCTGTCATGCTAAAATCCTGTGGGTTTAAGAATACTCTTCGGCACTTTGACTCAAAGTCAACAAGGAAAGTGAATTTGAAGGCATTGCAGTAAGGTGAGTAAGGAACATAACTGGGGGGAAAATGGCTTCTAAAACTTTCCAATCCCTCCCTCCTGACCCACACACCACACAAAAGACAGAGTCGGGGAGGGAGGCAGCCTACACTACGAGCAAGGCCATAATGCATTGGATACATCTGTGTGGAATGTCTTCCATCTAGAGTTGAGCATGAGTCTTGGAGAATTTTCACTTATTTCATTTAATTTTCAACTAGGCCTCTAACACCTTGTATAATAATAATATAGAAGAAAATCAGTAATATACAAAAATATTGAACTTTAACTCCTCTTTTGATATATGTTGACAGTTAGTCCCATATAATATTTCAAAAGGAGATAAAATTCAATATTTTTGTTTATTACTGATTTTATTCCATATTGTTATTATTCTCTAGTTTATTTCCTTTGACTTTTTCCATTTATAAATGATTACGATTCTCTAATCTTTACCCTTTGGAGATTCGTTTGTTCCTAAGTGCAATTAAGAACTGCCCCGAAAGTAAACAGTAGCAATGTGGCCAAAGGCAAGAGCAGGGACTGCTTACATTCCTCTTACTGTACTCTGGCTGGGGGATGATGGGAAAGGACGGGCAGAACTCTGAAGGTCTCATCTTCCCACACTTCCTAAATTTCATAAGTACTTATTTAATTTATCACTGTTGTTGTCTCTGAATATTCTTCCATGGACTCTAGGCAAATAAACCAACATGTATTTTTATGCCCATTTTCCTTATGTAAGTGTTTTGAGGATATGGGCTTTCCCTATAGCTCAGTTGGTGAAGAATCTGCCTGCAATGCAGGTGACCCCAGTTCGATTCGTGGGTCAGGAAGATCCCCTGTAGAAGGGATAGGCTACCCACTCCAGTATTCTTGGGCTTCCCTGGTGGCTCAGCTGGTAAAGAATCTGCCTGCAGTGCAGGAGAGCTGGGTTCGAGCCCTGGGTTGGGGAGACCTCCTGGAGAAGGGAAAGGCTACCCACTCCAGGATTCTGGCCTGGAGAATTCCATGGACTATATAGCCCATGGAGTTGCAGAGAAGTTGGCCATGACTGAGAGACTTTCACACTTTGAGGATGTAGTCATGTGGACACCTCTGCCACTAATTCATTAATTTTAACTGCTGCACAGTATTATGTTTTCTAAGTATTAGCACAGTTTACTGATCTGCTCTTCCATTGATGCTTAGGCTGTTTTCAGTTTCTCATTGTACAGTTCTGCACGAATACATGTGAGGATGCTTTTAAAACCCTGATGCATGAGCCATGTTTAAGAAGTTTGCTTTTCTTGTTTTCTGGCATAAAATTTCTATGAACCCCAAAGAGTTAATTCATTCAAACTGAGTTCCTGCTGAGTGTAGAGACACCAGGTAAAGCAGAGACAAAGTCCATGTTCTTGAGTAGGGACCACTGGAATGGGATAACTATCAAGTAACAGAGCAAATAAATGTAACACTACAAGTGTAATAAATAACTTGAAGGAAAAGTCTGTCACTCTATAAGAGTACAACAGGAAGAATGTGTTCTTGGTTCAGGGTTATCGATGTTGGTGTTCCTGAAATAGTGATGCTTGATCTGAAAGGGGAAAAATAAATGAGAGAAAACTAGCCTGGTAAGGGATATGCAGTTGGGCCATGCTCGGGTGAGTGGAATCACAAGCAGAGGGAACAGCGGATGTATAGGTCCTGAGCTGGAAGAGAAAAGTGGCCATTTTAGAGAGAAGGACTGTGACTGGCAGAGTGAAGGGAAAGAAGGTGTGAGAAAAACTCGAGAACTACTTGGGCCAGAGCACACAAAACCTTGTGGCTTTTAGCCTGTGATAAAGGAATACCATAGACTGGTCTTAAGCTGGGAAGTGATACTACTGGATTTGGATTTTGAAACAACAAATTCACTGGTTCCAGGGTGGTGAAGCCTTTGTTCGGACTCCTGCTGCAGTTTCTGCTGGATCCGTGTCACTGAAGCTAAACATCTTGTATCACTGGCAGGACTCAGTCCTTCTCTTCAAGAGAGACCGAAGTGAGGAAATGCTCATAAATCGCAGGATCTGTTCTCAGGGCAGGATGCACAGCAGAGAGAGGAAAAAGGTTATTTCTCATGAAGTGGTGAGAATCTTTACAGAATCAAGAAATGTAAAAGTCAAATGTAAAAAAAATAAAGGAAATGTAAGTCAAAGTAGGGGAGAATCTGTATAAAGAAGAGAAGAGGCAAGGAAGAGGAAAGAGAGGCTGAGAGCCTGGCTTTGCAAGAAAACTCTTGGTCAAGCCAGTGGGTACAGAGATCGGCAAAACCCAGGGGCAAGGCATTAGCAGAGACTTCAGTTGAAATGCTCTCTAGGCAGTCCAAAGTAGACCAAATAGCTCATAAATCGCACAACACAGCAAATAAAATCCTGTAGCCTCTGGGAGGCCCGAGTGCACCTAGACTTAGCCCATGATTAATCTCTTCTCCTTCCTAGAAAATCAAAGTCGCGATCTGAGACTTGTGGTACCAACATTGTAACGGCTCCTGNAAGCAGAGGGAACAGCAGATGTATAGGTCCTGAGCTGGAAGAGAAAAGTGGCCATTTTAGAGAGAAGGACTGTGACTGGCAGAGTGAAGGGAAAGAAGGTGTGAGAAAAACTCGAGAACTACTTGGGCCAGAGCACACAAAACCTTGTGGCTTTTAGCCTGTGATAAAGGAATACCATAGACTGGTCTTAAGCTGGGAAGTGATACTACTGGATTTGGATTTTGAAACAACAAATTCACTGGTTCCAGGGTGGTGAAGCCTTTGTTCGGACTCCTGCTGCAGTTTCTGCTGGATCCGTGTCACTGAAGCTAAACATCTTGTATCACTGGCAGGACTCAGTCCTTCTCTTCAAGAGAGACCGAAGTGAGGAAATGCTCATAAATCGCAGGATCTGTTCTCAGGGCAGGATGCACAGCAGAGAGAGGAAAAAGGTTATTTCTCATGAAGTGGTGAGAATCTTTACAGAATCAAGAAATGTAAAAGTCAAATGTAAAAAAAATAAAGGAAATGTAAGTCAAAGTAGGGGAGAATCTGTATAAAGAAGAGAAGAGGCAAGGAAGAGGAAAGAGAGGCTGAGAGCCTGGCTTTGCAAGAAAACTCTTGGTCAAGCCAGTGGGTACAGAGATCGGCAAAACCCAGGGGCAAGGCATTAGCAGAGACTTCAGTTGAAATGCTCTCTAGGCAGTCCAAAGTAGACCAAATAGCTCATAAATCGCACAACACAGCAAATAAAATCCTGTAGCCTCTGGGAGGCCCGAGTGCACCTAGACTTAGCCCATGATTAATCTCTTCTCCTTCCTAGAAAATCAAAGTCGCGATCTGAGACTTGTGGTACCAACATTGTAACGGCTCCTGCTAGGTAACTCGCATGTGCCACTCCGTGCTTCCTGGGCTCTGGCCTTGGTCTCAGCTCAGAAAACATTCTTGACAACACCATCATGACTCAACCAACTTTCACTTCACCTATTATTTAACAATATGTTTTTCCTTCTCACGCTTTGAACAGATATTTAGTTTCCAAGACAAGGGCGGGGGAAAGAATTCCGAGATCCAGTTTGCAGTTAGGGAAATATGCTTTGCTTTGGGGAAAGAACTTTTCTAGAAAACAATGATTGTGTTTGGCTTTTTCAAAAAGTATGTATTACCATAAGAATGACTCAGCCGCTAACAAAAACACAGTTGCAGAGAAGAAACTGACTGAAGCATAATTGATTACGTTGGACAATTACAAACGCCCTTATTAAATAATTGCATTTAAACCACATGATAGTTTTACAACTGATTTATAAAAACAAAATTGTGAAAGTTTAAGTGACATAATTGTTCTCAGTATCACTACAATTTTCAAATGAAGCAATTTAGCCTTAGAAGCAATTTCACTTCTCATTGTGATGTTATTTTGGTGTCAAGCTGCAAGCTTTTGTTCCACTCCAAAGTTCTAGGAATGATGATTAACCCTTCCCTCTCTTTAGCTAAGGCAATGATGAATTTTTCTAACATACGAGTCCTTCACATTTTGCTGCAGATCCAGCAGGTTATAAAAAGAAAGATTTACAGGCTTCCTATATATACAGTTTCCACATAATGAGACTATAGCAGCTTCTGTATAGATGTGGGAACTGTAAATCTTTCTTAGATTGGGGCATTGGTGAACTCAGAACAAAAATGGCAAAAACAAAGTATCTTGTGTTTGAAAGTATCAATCGATAATGTTAAGACTTTGCATAATTTCCTCTCAAAATTACATCCCTACCGGAAGCAATATGGGAAATGGCCCAGTATCTCTGGCACATCTCCTGGAATGTTAATCAGAGGTCTGTATTTTCAGGTGCATGAATAAAAGACCTTGGAACATTCAACAGATAAAAGCCAATACCATTAACATTCCTTTATTTAGTTTCTGTGAATTAAATGGTTTTATACAACTACTGTCTCGGTATCACAAACACAGTTCCCAAGGCATGTTCTACACTGGGTAATAAGAGCTAAACCTGCTGTATTTCATTTCAGTCTTGCTGATAGCATTTATCAGCAAAATCTGGCTAAAACGGAATATGCAACTTAAGCCTGATCATAACTGGTCTGCAGAGGAGGAAAGTGGGGGATTATCCAGAGACTCAGAGCACAAGTATAAGACTGTATTGTCATTGTGTGCTATAGGCATTTTGGCAAACTGTAGAGTAAGCCCCAGCTGACAGGCCTTTTCACGACTGACAGAGGAAAATATGAAACTTAAATTCTTCATGACAGATAAATCTGCTGAATGAAAGGAAGACCAATAGGATAATGGTGGGACAAAAAACACACTGCTTTTGGGTAACTCCCTTAAATCTACCTCTTTTGTAAATATACAAAATAGGCATTCAATGAATATCTTCTAAACTCCTACCTATCAGCTTTGCTAAGCAAGCTGTTAAGTTGGAATGATAAAATAAGCATCTTTTCTTCAACAGATGAATACAAAGTCTTATAAAACAGGGGTGGCAGATTAAATTTAATATGTGGGCATGAAAGATGTTTCCTGGATGACTATCAACTGGAGTAGATTTCTTGAACCAAAGTTGACATATTACTATTGTAGGAGGCTTATTAATTGAGATATTAAATATACCTAATCCACCATGATTGGGATTTTTGTCAAAGTTTTTTAAAAATATGACTATAAGTAATTGCTCTTTTCTGTCAGTGGGTCCCAAACCATGAACTGTAACCAGAGACTGTCTCTTAAGATTAATATCTTTGGCCTTTCCAGTGGTGATATATACTTTTTACCCTTGTCAAGGGCCCTGGGGTTCTTTGCCTTTCTCATACTAGCTTATTACTGGTGTTTCTCCCTAGGAAAATTCACCCTGGTTGGCTATACAAGTTCTGTCTAATTCCAGTGATGGCCAAAAACAAACTACCTCAAACCGTGAAAGGCCAAATAAACTGAAAAGCAGTGTCCTGTATAGTCTTTTGTAAAATCCTTGCAGGTATTTAGCACACTGTGTAACCTCACTGCTCCTGGAGGAAGCTTGCTGAGCAGCGCTACTTCTGGGGGAGAGGAGGGATTAGTGCAGGCTCCTTAATACAGCCTGCCTCTTCTATTAATGAATGGCTGAAGTGCCTTGGCAAATCCCAGGTGAAGCTGATAGACAGGGCTTGTTAAGAAACCCTAAAGCAAGTTTTAGGACCCAAGAGAAAATAATTCACGGCTAATCCTTAGCATGAAAATCAAGGTGAGAGTGAAAGCAAGCAAAAGAGGGAGAAAGAGAGGGAACATCAGGAGAATGAACGTGTGAAAGAAAAGATGACACAGGTAAGAATGCGAGGGTCATTTTTCTGACCAATATAGGTTCTTCCATTAGCCAGACAGTCCTGGAATGTCTGTCTGGCAGCGGGACTACAGTACAGTCTCAGGTCATGGGAATCTTCCATCAGATCACAGGAAGGACGAAGAAAAACAGTGAGAGTTAGACTATGAGGAGGAGGAGGAGGTGGCAGAGGAGAAGGAGGGGAGCCAACCTGGAGTCTGAGAGAAGAATCCAGGCGCCACAGTGTAACAGCTGCCTCAGGTATGCTAGCCAGTCTCAGCTCGTTCCCAGCTCTTTCTGGCAAGCCCTAGGCTCAAGCGTGCACACAACGCATTCATGAGTACACACACACACACACATACACAGCTATGTCTGTTGTAAAGAAGATTCTGATCTGTCCACAATAGTGTCTTTCAGATACTTACAAGAGAGAACTGGGCTTGTTGGGCACGTTTTTTCATAACTGTGGTAAAATTGTCTAAGACTTTGGTAAATAATAAAATCTACTCACATACAAAGGGATTTAACTTACTCTAAAGATTATTATGTTTTGTCTGCTGGATTAAAATTGCTTCCAAAGTTATTAGAGAAACTCAACATTAGCACTTACTCTTCTATAAAGAAACAAAGCACACATACACAAAGGTACAACATTATACAGTAATTATCCAAAATGCTACCGCTTGGAATAATAAGGATGCCGTGTGTTTACACAGCATCTATTTTCCAAAGAATTCAAATAGCTACACCACTTGTATCCCGTTATTCCTATCAACAGTCTTCTGTGAGCTTTGCGGGTGGCAAGGATAATTATCTGCATTAGACAGGGGGAATAACTGAGGCACAGAGAAACATTCAGGATCACACAGTAAGGAAATAGTAATTGTGGATTTACTATTAAAACGTTAAGTGTCAAGAGTTTTGCTGTTCAAGTAAAATATATATTTCTCTTTTCCATCTTGACTCTACATGACAATTTGCAGCATCTTTCTATTTTGGGGACTCATCGTCAACTCCTTTGTGTGCGAGCTCTACCTTAGCACTTATCAGAGTTGTAATACTTCATTTATTTGCCTACCTCTTTCCTGATATATTCCTGAGGGCCAGCATTTGTTCATCTCTGTTCTCCAATGCTTGAAAAATAGCTGGTGCTTCTTAAATGTCTGTTGGTTGAATGAATGAAAGAAAGAAGAATGAATGAATTAAAGAAAATTATCTAAAGAGTTTCTGACAAGGTAACAATAAGTGGGTATTTGGACTTAAACTATACGTCTCATCTGATTTTATTTTTGCTGTGACAAGTATGTCCACCTCACATGTCTCTTAAAAAAATCCAGTGAATACATTTAGAGCTAATTCCTTCCCTGCCTGGACTGTTGAATTTACTGTTTGGAACAATAAACTGAGACTTGCAAGTTTAGTAAGGCTCCAGATGTTCTATTGTAATTATTTTCTCCATAGCTTCCTTTTCTGATATCTAAGAAAAAGCATTTAGGTGTGGAGATTTGGGGGAGTGTTAATATATAATTCTTACGCTGTCCCCAAACCCCTGTCATCCGTGAATTGAATCTTAAGGCCAAATTGTTACTTGGGGGAGGGGATATAGACCCCCAAGTAACAGTAGGAACAATGATTGCTTTTCAAGGAGATTACAAATTTAACTCTCTTTTATACATTTTTTGGTGATCAATACAAAAAAGGCAAGGTAATATATGTTAATCTTTACCAGATGTACTTTATGTATCCCCTTACATTGGAAGCCTAGAAGGAGTAGAATGTCACAACAGACATTTACTGAAATACCTGGGGAAATGTAACAAAAAGTGTTAGAGGAAAATGGTCTTTCAGCTAAATTACCTAATATATTTGCTAATGGTATCTGATTTAAAAGCCATAAAAATACCAAGTTAAAAGCACATTAGAAGATGTGTTATATTTATAAGTGTTTGTCACCTTGGCAACAAAAGCTATATTCCAAATCTAACACTAGCTATGATGGGCCAAGACCTTTTAAAATTGGTAAATACTTCTTTATAGCAATGATCTGCTTTCAGCTACTGAATGTTAGAACTAGAAAAGGCAAGTTTTTCATTGAACAGCAAATTTTTTCCTTTTTTTTACTAGCTACTATGGGTAAGATTTTCCTTTCTGTTAGTAACTATGGTTTATCATTAACAATAAAAACAATGCATTTTCAAATAAAGCTTCAGTCTTAATTTTTCCCTCTTATACTCAGAAATACAAATATATTAACTTGAATATTCCTAAAGATAGAGCTTATTTATCAACTTTACTCTTCGGTTTATCAACCATAGCACTGACTTTGGTCCCCGGATGAAATACCACAGGTGTATACCGTAAAGTCAACCTTATTCTACAGGAATTTATCCTCCTGAACAGCTGGGTGAAATGTGTGTGCAAGTTTTCATACACCTTTACCTTCAAACTGAGCTGCATGGGGCCTGAAACATTATCTTTCACTTTGTGTCACTAAAATTCTGCTTCCTGCTTACAACTCTTAAAAATGGATGATTCAGTAATAGAAATCCATGCTTTAAAAGGTGGATTTCAGATGGACCTGAAGGAGGTTTAGATAAGGACTCTTTCTTTGCTTATTTCCTAAGCTCCAATCTGATTTCCAAATCCTATTTTTAAATGTTTGGGCTACATGCCAGTCAAAGATTATAATTCCAAGAGTCTAACTAGATTCCCATGTGGTTGAACCAATTTTCAGAGTAAACCATGGAAAAGGTCTGGGTAAACACACATTCTCTGTGGGCTGTGGCTATTCACTGAGAGCCTAGACAAGTTGTCTCTGCAGCCAGCTTGGGAAAATTTAAGCCCAACTCGTGATTTGTAATCATGCTCAGCAGGTTCTCAAATAGGCAGGCAACTCAAAGGGCTGAAGACCATCCCTCCCAAGTAACCTCTCTAACATAAGGAGAGCATGTCCCTCATCTGCCCAGAAGAATCAGTAAAAATGCCCTACCATAAAGTCCATGCTAAACAGCACCCCCAGGAATATGTCACTGCTTTCTTTTTATTTTCTGAAGAACAAAGTCTTCTCATTGAAGAGAGAAAATAAGGTTTAATTTATGAGACAGAGACATTAATAGTTTAGAAAGAGAATGTTCTAGAAGATGACAGGATAAACCTCCAGCTTGGCAATAATAAATTAAGGTAGCAGCTTAATTTATCTATTTATCAAAGCAGCCATGAAATTAGAAGACGCTTACTCCTTGGAAGAAAGGTTATGACCAACCTAAATAGTATATTCAAAAGCAAAGACATTACTTTGCCAACTAAGGTCCATCTAGTCAAGGCTATGGTTTTTCCAGTAGTCATGTATGGATGTGAGAGTTGGACTGTGAAGAAGGCTGAGTGCCAAAGAATTGATGCTTTTGAACTGTGGTGTTGGAGAAGACTCTTGAGAGTCCCTTGGACTGCAAGGAGATCCAACCAGTCCATTCTAAAGGGGATCAACTCTGGGATTTCTTTGGAAGGAATGATGCTAAAGCTGAAACTCCAGGACTTTGGCCACCTCATGCAAAGAGTTGACTCATTGGAGAAGACTCTGATGCTGGGAGGGATTGGGGGCAGGAGGAGAAGTGGATGACCGAGGATGAGATGGTTGGATGGCATCACTGACTCGATGGACGTGAGTCTGAGTGAACTTCGATAGATGGTGATGAACAGGGAGGCCTGGCATGCTGAGATACATGGGGTCGCAAAGAGTCGGACACGACTGAGCGACTGAACTGAACTGATCTGATAAACCTGTAAACCATAGACCGAGGATGAGATGGTTGGATGGCATCACTGACTCGATGGACGTGAGTCTGAGTGAACTTCGATAGATGGTGATGAACAGGGAGGCCTGGCATGCTGAGATACATGGGGTCGCAAAGAGTCGGACACGACTGAGCGACTGAACTGAACTGATCTGATAAACCTGTAAACCATATGAACAAAGATGACAAAATATACTCAAATATAGTTAACCAGACTTACCATACATTGATGGAAGGTGAGGAATCACATGGACTGACATGTATTCTAGTAGTTAAACACATTTTTCACTTGATATATGTAACTAACCTCTGGAGAGTGTGTTCTGGTTATATCACCTTATCTCTAAGCCCTTTGTTTAATCCTAACAAATCTTTTACCAAGCTATAATCTGTTGGCAAAAGAATTTGTCCATTTTTGCCTCTATGTAATTTTTAAATAGCCTTGATGGAAAATCACAGTGTCTTGTTTAAAATCAGCATATATTGTATGATTTAAAGTATTGACTACATAATCTCATTTTAATGTCCAGAAAATACAAAGAAAAGACTATTGATGGGCTGAACTTCACCAAATGTAAAGACACAAGATACTTCATAATAACTGCCTTTGTTGAGAGAAATATACATGAGAAAAATAAAGCATCACTCACCTTTTTTCCTAAGGGGACAATGAGCCCACGAATGAAGAGGTTGATTTTTTGCTCAAATTTATACCCTTTACATAGTAGGGAAGCAACAAATATTTGTAGAATTGAAACTGAATGTTATATATATGAACTTCAGTAAGTCTATTTTATGCATTCCACATGCTATCTACAAGTTAAGGAATGACTGTCTACATAAATATGTAGCCAAAAAAAGATGTTAGGGGTAAAATAACATGATCCTTTTCCACTGTGTTGATGTTTTTGCATGGACATGTTTGCCTTTTAGATTTGAAAGATGAATAAAATTAGGTGAAGAGGATGGGGCCATAGTTGTGTAGCCCAAGGTGGAAAGTGAGAACTGGAATGACAGAAACATTAAGGAGACTTTCACTTGCTAGAGTGAAGGTTGCAGGTTTGGGGCTTCCCGGGTGGCACTGGTGAAAGCTGTAGGTTTAAAGTGAAGGTGACAGGTGCTCAGTCGTGTCCAACTCTTTGCGACCCTGTGGACTGTAGCCTGCCAGGCTCCTCTGACCATGGGATTCTCCAGGCAAGAATACTGGAGTGGGTTGCCATTCCCTTCTCCAGGGGATGATCCTGACCCAGGGATTGAAACTCTGAGTCTCCTGCATTGCAGGCAGATTCTTTACTGTCAGGCCACCAGGGAAGCCCTGGCTTAGTAGCTTTAAGGGAGTAAAAAATGTAGTTAAGTAGGGTGGAAATGGCAACCCACTCCAGTCTTTTTGCCTAGCGAATCCCATGGACAAAGCCTGGCAGGCTATAGTCCACGGGGTCACAAAAAGTTGGATGCAACTGAGCGACTAATGCTATACTATACCCCACTCCAGTACTCTTGCCTGGAAAATCCCATGGACAGAGGAGCCTGGAGGGCTGCAGTCCATGGGGTCGCGAAGAGTCGGACATGACTGAGCGACTTCACATTCACTTTTCACTTTCACGCATTGGAGAAGGAAATGGCAACCCACTCCAGTGTTCTTGCCTGGAGAATCCCAGGGACGGGGGAGCCTGGTGGGCTGCCGTCTGTGGGGTCACACAGAGTTGGACACGCCTGAAGTGACTTAGCAGCAGCAGCAGCATAGTAAGTAGGATTGGGCCAGTTGTAGACCAAAAAAGGAAACTATATGTGAAAAGTCAGACCTTGCATGGATTTCCTGGATGGCGCAGTAGGTAAAGAATCCATCTGCAATGCAGGCGATGCAAGAGACCTGGGTTCAATTCCTAGGTCAGGAAGATCCCCTGGAGGAGTGCATGGCTACCCACTCAGGTATTCTTGCCTGGAGAATCTCACGTTCTAGAGGGTTACACGACTGAAGTAACAGCAGCAGCGGACCTTGCAGTTTCCCTCACATTATTCCTCATGACGCAGCTTTGCAGTGGGCATGATTTTCCTTACTTACAGACTGAAGACAGTCTCAGAAAAATTAAAAGCCCAGCCCCGTGGCTCTCTGCAAGTAAAGATGAGATGAACCCCACCTTCTTTCCACTACACTGTATTGTATTGAAGAGTTGGCAGAGAGGCACAGAGGTTAACTCGCATAGAAACCAACATCATATAAACTAAGTCCAGAAAAATAAAATCTAAATAAACAATTAAAAAATACAAATGGCTCAATAGGACCCCTAACTGCCCTGGGATTTTATTCCATGTATGAAGTGAGCAACATTAGCAGATAATCATATTCTTATCCTTAACAGGGCGACCTGATTAATTTCAGTTACAAATTTTAAAGTAGTACCGATGAAGACTTTGCTGCNAAAAAATACAAATGGCTCAATAGGACCCCTAACTGCCCTGGGATTTTATTCCATGTATGAAGTGAGCAACATTAGCAGATAATCATATTCTTATCCTTAACAGGGCGACCTGATCAATTTCAGTTACAAATTTTAAAGTAGTACCGATGAAGACTTTGCTGCTTAGAGTATTAGTGTTCATCATTCCAGAAAACCCCAGGTTTGATTTGGAAAACAGAAAATATCCTAAAGGCAGATCTGGTTGTGGGAATTTAGACATTGTCTTTTATTGGCAACCTGACAAACCTGCTGCCTGCTCCCCTCCCTTTGTGGTTTACATGCTGCTTCCATATATGACACTGGCATCCCTTTCGGAAGTTGTTTGTTGTGCTTTGGTTTATGTCTCATACAACAACCGCCCTGAGCCACTTCTAAGAGAGGATAATAATGACAAATTTGAAATTTTCTCCCCAGGAAAGGAGGCTGTGGTGAAAATGCGAGACGACATTTAAGCAACAAGCATTAAAGGCATTTTAACTTTCTGTTGACAAACACGACTTTCCAAATGATTTACAGTGAGGTTTCTGGGCTGACAGCCATACAGCTTGTTGCGGACTTGTTTTCTGGTTTTACAAAAGTGCTAATGAAATTTCTTCTTCTGTTGGTTACTTTCAGTGGGGAGCCTAATGTCTTGAAGATCACAGTGCTATTTGGGCTTCTGTTCTCACCTTCGTGGTGTTCCTTGCTCCCATCCCCTTAGACCAGGCTCTCCTAATCCCAAACCAATGTCAGACCTGAGAAAGGAGTACTTCAAGGGGCACTGGCCCCAATTTCGGCAGCATGCACATCCTTCAGCAAAAGTAGCCCAGTTCTCTAACTTGGGGTTTTACCTCTTTTCCAGATCAGTGTCCACCTCAGTCGCCGCTATTTTAATGTTTTCCCATGTTGAATGCCATCTGTCTTTTTTGCTCGACAGATACCCCGTCTCTCTTAAAGAGTGAAGTTCTGTTACGCTCATTGTCTTTTCCACTCTGACATTTTGTTATACTCAGAGTCTGGAGCTTCCCTGGTGCTTAATACCTGCCCTTCTGCTTGTCTACATTTTTAGTTCTGCTTTCAACATTATTTTATGCAATATCCTCATCTTACAGACAAGAAAATCGAAACATAAGAAAGTTGGAAGGTTTGCCTAAGGTTTTCAATACTAATCATTGGAACTTGGGCCTATGAATTTTGAGATATATATGCTTTTATATTGTTGGGTTAAGGCTCTTAGATGCTTCCTTTTACGACATTACTCCTTTTTATTTGCACTGTATTTAATAAGTCATGAAATCTTTGAAAAAAAAAGTTGTCCCCCAACTTAAAAAATGTTAAAAATAAAAGAGAAAATGACTACTCTTGTTAAAGGATACTAGTCCACAGGAGGTTTAGTTTATAAGTTTTAAGAAGCACACAAAAAAACATGAGCTTGTTTAATCGGTCATCCTATTTCTAAATTGTTATGATAGACCTCCATTTTATTAAAATGTTCTCTTTTCCTTTAAAGGAATTTTTGCTATAATATAAAAAAATGAGGAATTGCTTTTCATTCCAAAATACTTGATTTTCACTATTCTGGTCTGTGAATTCTGGCTGAAAGCATGCACATTTTTATTTCTCCACATATACATCTTGCCATATTATTTCCCTCTTCATCACACCTAGAATAGTACTATCATTCCAAAAGAAAGATTTTTTTTCACCAATTTCTTCCCTAGGCCATTAAGATGTCAGTAGACTTCCCATCACTTCATGGGAAATAGATCACTGCCAATGGTCAGTGCAGCCATGAAATTAGAAGACGCTTACTCCTTGGAAGAAAATTTATGACCAACCTAGATAGCATATTCAAAAGCAGAGACATTACTTTGCCGACTAAGGTCCGCCTAGTCAAGGCTATGGTTCTTCCTGTGGTCACATATGGATGTGAAAGTTGGACTGTGAAGAAAGCTGAGCGCCGAAGAATCGATGCTTTTGAACTGTGGTGTTGGAGAAGGCTCTTGAGAGTCCCTTGGACTGCAAGGAGATCCAACCCGTCCATTCTGAAGGAGATCAACCCTGGGATTTCTTTGGAAGGAATGATGCTGAAGCTGAAACTCCAATACTTTGGCCACCTCATGCGAAGAGTTGACTCATTGGAAAAGACTGTGATGCTGGGAGGGATTGGGGGCAGGAGGAGAAGGGGACGACCGAGGATGAGATGGCTGGATGGCATCACGGACTCGATGGACGTGAGTCTGAGTGAACTCCAGGAGATGGTGATGGACAGGGAGGCCTGGTGTGCTGCGATTCATGGGGTCGCAAAGAGTCGGACACGACTGAGTGACTGAGCTGAACTGAGACTTCTGCTAAGTCTTTTACAGTTTAGGACACTTTACATTATATTAAAATACATTTATATATCCAGTTATTCTTAAAATAAATAACTATGTTTTAAATGCTTCACATTTAGAGGAACTAGAGATGCCATATGTTCTTCAACGGTTTTCATTGAAAAGAATTTATAACAAAAAAAGCCATAAAGCCTTATCACTTTGGGTCATTTAATAGGGAATGAAAATAACAAGATGTTACAATGAGACCTGATATGATGAGAATCTGCTGAATTTTATCCCTCCCACATGTTCTGCCTTTTCTGAAATGGTAGCAGGTGGCACACACCTGGCTGCTCATATTTACAAACTGGGTCTACATGAAACTTTTTTTTAGTCTTTAACCCTCTGTTCCTGTTATGTCCCAGTCATCTGTATGTGACCCTGCTGCCACTTGTGTGCTAGGTCATGTCCAACTCTTTGCAACCCTATGCACGGTAGCCCACTAGGCTCCTCTCTTCAGTGGGATTCTCTAAGCAAGAATACTGGAGTGGGTTGCCATACCTCCTCAGGGGATCTTCGCGACCCAGGGATCAAAACCACGTCTCTTACGTCTCCCGCATTGTCAGGCAGGTTCTTTACCGCTAGTGCCACCTGGGAAGCCCATGTATACTACTTGTGGAGAACCATTTTTAAAAAAATAAATTTCTTTTAATTGGAGGTTAATTACTTTACAATATTGTATTGGTTTTGCCACACATCAACATGAATCCACCACAGGTATACACATGGTCCCCATCCTGAACCCCCCTCTCTCCTCCCTCCCCATACCATCACTTTGGATCATCTCAGGCACCAGCCCCAAGCATCCTGTATCCTGCATCAAACCTGGACTGGCGATTCATTTCATATATGATGTTATACATGTTTCAATGCCATTCTCCCAAATCATCCCACCCTCTCCCTCTCCCACAGAGTCCAAAAGACTGTTCTATACATCTGTGTCTCTTTTGCTGTCT
>SJYX01019595.1:73122-90702 GCA_006410675.1 Oreotragus oreotragus
AACAGTGGAAACAGTGTCAGACTTTATCTTTTGGGGCTCCAAAATCACTGCAGATGGTGACTGTAGCTATGACATTAGAAGACGCTTACTCCTTGGAAGAAAAGTTATGACCAACCTAGATAGTATATTCAAAAGCAGAGACGTTACTTTGCCAACTAAGGCCCGTCTAGTCAAGGCTATGGTTTTTCCTGTGGTCATGTATGGATGTGAGAGTTAGACTATGAAGAAAGCTGAGTGCCGAAGAATTGATGCTTTTGAACTGTGGTGTTGGAGAAGATTCTTGAGAGTCCCTTGGACTGCAAGGAGATCCAACCAGTCCATTCTGAAGGAGATCAAGCCTGGGATTTCTTTGGAAGGAATGATGCTAAAGCGGAAACTCCAGTACTTTGGCCACCTCATGCGAAGAGCTGACTCATTGGAAAAGACTCTGATGCTGAGAGGGATTGGGGGCAGGAGGAGAAGGGGATGACCGAGGATGAGATGGCTGGATGGCATCACGGACTCGATGGACGTGAGTCTGAGTGAACTCCGGGAGATGGTGATGAACAGGGAGGCCTGGCGTGCTGTGATTCATGGGGTCGCAAAGAGTCGGACACGACCGAGCGATTGAACTAAACTGAAGTGTACAAGACAAAACTGTGAGAATTATCTCCTCTATAGCCTGTTCTCCTGCCCTTCTTGAATGGGAGGAGAGGGCTGCCTCAAAGGAACCCCAGAGAGGAAGTGAAGCCACATTGTGAGAAGCCACACCGCAATCATGCTGTGGGCCTGTTCACAACCAAGAAAGAAGATGGTGTCTGAAGTTGTAACAAAGGCTGAACTACACGCTTAGGAAGTATACCATGACCCAGTAGAGCTGGAAGCCCAATGCATATCCCCTAGAGGATAAAGTGATGTTTCCTGGAAAAATTCTCTAGTACCACCTAGAACCTTCTGACATTGCCCAACCCTTCTTGGTTTCTGACTCAGTTTCACTGTGAAGCCTGAATTCTGGAACAACATCAGACAAAGCTCCCAATATATGTACTGTGACTCCCTTTCCTCCTCTCATGACTCTGCTTCCCAGATTATAAATATAACCTGACTCTGGTCATGCAGAAGTGATGCTGTGCAACATATTCCAAGGCCTTGGCTCTGCTCTAACTCAGTGCAGGGGGCAGCAAGTAGGTTTACAGATGTGGGCCTTTTATCTCTAACATCCTAAGGAAAGAATACTCAAAATATTTTAAAATTTTATTTTCTTATAATTATTTCTAAAGGTTAACAGTGATTTCAAATGTAAAAAGGAAAGCCATAAATGAAAGCTATTATAATAAAAGTCAATGCAGCAGAAAACTTTAGGAGATACTTATAGAAATAATTTATAATATACCATCTCTTATAAAATTTTCCCCAACCCGCCAAGTGGAGTGTGGATTTGCTCTGCCCAGCATTACTTCCCTTGGTCACAGGACAATCCTTGCCTTCTGGGGAGCTTGCCCTTCCCTACAAATACTCACGAATAATGCACATAGGTCTGGTCCTTCTAGCAGACCCTAGCAGTCCTCAACGTAGCGCTTCTCGGGAGGATTCTGTTGTTTCCCTCCACACAGCTTCTCTACATGCTGGGAATTTGTTTTATCTTTGTTTCCCTAGTGCTTAGTACAGTGCTTGTTATTGGGTTGGCCATAAAGTGCACGTGCTCCGAAGCAACTGAGCCTCTACTCCACAGCTATGAAGCCTGTGCTCTACAACAAGAGAAGCTGCTGCAATGAGAAGCCTGTATGTCACAACTAGAGATAGCCATCACTGGCTGCACCAAGGGAAAATCCCGTGCAGCAAGGAAGACCCAGCACAGCCAAAAATAAATCAATAAAATCATTTTTTTAAGAGCTCTACAGATGATTCTGCTAGTGCTAAAGTTTGAGGAACACTAGCCTAGAGAGGTTGAAGTAGTAAGATAAAAAAACATAGCACCTGTCCATTTTTATGTCTGTACCTAGATACTCTATGCTCCCAGGATACTGAAAGAGTTAGCAAGTGTGATCTCCAAGTCAACATTAATTATTTTGGGGACACCACAGAAAATAAGTGAGGGCTCTAAAGGGTCTTGATTTTAAAAAGAAGGGTGAAAATTATCATTTAAAAAAATTATTCACAATGTGAAGTTGATTTCTTGCAAAAATTTGAACTGCTTGCTAAACAAACAATGTATGAACATTTGGGAAATGACACAGGAGTCTAGAACTCCACCTGGATTAACTAAGAAAATTGATGCCTTGGTCTTTATTTATGTTTTTTTGGGGGGATAGTGTTAAATACATTGTTAGTCTATAAACTCATTTATTTTAGAAGTAAACATGCCCAAACTCTGAAGACTGTTGTTTTTCTGATCACATTTTTTAAATCATTTTTGTACATCTCTCTTCTGTGCTAGATTACAGCTTCTTTGTAGCTCCAATGCTAGCACAATTTCTGGCACATAATTTCACATTCCAAATGTTTACGTAAATTGAATCAAAATTTATCCTTGTGTAGAATATAAAAAATAAAGGCTAGGTAATAATAAATGTAACTAAAAGTATAGCCAGGAGTATAAATAAATGTGATCTTATGTTTGGTACCTACTAAGTGTTTGATAAACAATTGTTGAATGAAATTATATCAAATGAAAGCTAGTTGAGTATCACAACAATTTTTGGTCTGTTGTTAACTCAATATTTATTCAGTAAACTGGATATAAAGTTATCAATTTCTTCCACAGCTTAATGTGACTTATTTAAAAGATGACGGAATAAATATTCAAATTTATTTCAACATTTTAGAATGCTAGTAAAAGACCAAATAGGTGAAATTTAATTAGAGGTATATGAAAATAGGATTTGGAGACAATTCAGCTCAGTAACAAATGAAAAATACCAGGCGGCAGATAAGACATTTGCTATTCTATCTTCTATTATTGATTCTCTGTGGGAATTATCCCTTTCCACTCTTATTCCATGATTCAGGTGGCCCTGAATCCATCCCTCAATATTGGAAAATGACCATGACTCAGGCCTGGCCCATTAGAACATTCCAACCCTTCAACTAGCATGTTTGGTTCAAGAACAGGAATAGTGATAACTGAATTGGGATTTTTGATGGAATTGTAAATATACTGACCATCATGGTATCATGTATTCGAAAACAAACATTCCAGGCCAAAAGTTCAACTTTCCATAATGTTTGCTATGCTCTGCCATGAGCTGTATATTCTTTTATTTGAAGATAACATGCAGAGGGCTGCTCGCCTAACAAAGTGAAGAGTTCTTTAAGCCCATTTCTTAATAAAACCACTCATTTGCCCTTTCAGATAGACGCACATTACTCTAAGGGTGAAGGAAGAAGAGTGTTAGGCTATGTGGTACGTGCGTGTGTGTGTGTGAGAGAGAGAGAGAGAGAATTGGAACTAGACTGCCTGAAATCTCTCCCTTGTCATTTCATTTATCTACAAAGCCATCATACAACTGCACAGCCTACACAATCATATGTGAAGATCCTATTTATATAAAGCCAATAAACTGTCTTTTTTTATTTGACAATATGTAAAGTTCTATGTGTTTAAGAAATGAGGCCCATTACAATGTTCTGCTAAGCAGCGTCTACCTAAGAATCATCTTACTCTAGGTATGCAATGAGGTCCATAAAGACGTGGCAGGATCCATGAGATTAGTTTTGTATTTTTCAGGAGTTTTGTCTTTACATTGAGTTAAGTCAAATTTTGGAGCAAAGCTTCTCTTTTCTCCTTCCCCTAACTCTCACTTCTGGCCACCTATGCAAGAGGAGGAGGGCAGCAAAATAAATAATTCTTTGTCTAGAGAAAATTTCTAGAGAGAGAGGCAAAGAGCAAAGTGCTATCATAGTTACTTTGGGAAGATTCATAGGTTGGATGCTATTCATATTTATAGATCTGAAAAAGAAGCTACTGAGAACCAGAGTGAAGGGAGATTAGGCACCTATTTATCTGACATTTTAGCAACTCCAAGTTTAGAGAGGATATCTGAAGACTTAAAATAAGTAGCTATTAAGCTTTAGTACATCAAAACTTACAGGCCATTGTGATTTGATCATTCATCTGAATGACTTGCTTGCCCCAGGAGGACACAAAGGTGGGAAAGAGAAAAAGCAGTCCCATCTGCCTGATAAACTCTATATCCTCTCATTCTTAATCTAATTCCCTGAGTATATTATCTGCCTTTCTTAAAACTCCAAAATCCAAATGTCAGTCCTCCTTCCATCAAAATACTACCCCATTGGAATTTTCAGGTCTCTCCCTATTTTAATAAAGGAAGAAAGAAAATGTCTGAGGTTGCTCTTCTTAATTTTGGGTTAAGGAACCCCAAAGACGTTCATCTTAGCAGCTTTCCCGTCACTGTTGCTGTGTCATATCCATAATAAAGATTCGATAAATGTGTGACAGATGAAGGAAAACACTTTCCATTTGGCGACACAATCTCTTGCACCACCAATGAGTTCTTGAAACGTTTTAACAATCATCTCCATTTTCCCTATTTTTACAGCCTTAGTACATTTACTTCATTGAAAAGCTAGCTAACTTTGGGGAGTCTAGGCCCCAGTACGTTAGAGAACAGGAATGATCATCTCTGCCAGATATAGAAGGGACTCAGAAACAGGGGTTTGCAGTTACAAATGAATACAAGCTTCTTGGTGTTGAAATGCATTTACAGTTGGCAAATCATTGCTTCTTCTTTTTAGAATAAAATTTTCTGTAAAAGACTCAAAAAGCTTCTTGACATCAACTAGCTTGTAAAAAACACTATTTTGATTATTTAAATTTAAACGAATCAAAAACACATGGGTTAAATTTCCCTTAAAATATATACGGTTTATGAAATGAGAGGAAAAGTTGCTTGGCAAAAAGCAGCTTGGCTTTTACTGAACCCAAAACTTTTCAAAAATAGTTTAAGCTGCCTGATGAGCCCAAACCATGCTTATTTAAAATATGGTTTTAAAAAAATGAAAGCCAAAAAGATATTTAATAAAAACACTCAGATTATAACTTTTCATAAAATATTTTTAATGAACAGTTTGAGAGGGTTCAAATAATTCACTTAATGGATTCCACAGACCTATAAGATTCTTTGAAATTGACTCAAGAACATTACATTTGGCTTAATACCTTCAGACCTTTTCTTTTTGTGAGCCATAGATTATCTTTAGCCTCTTTAAAAAGTGGCAACATGCATTAATATTGGAAACATTCCCAGACAAACCTGACACTTTGTGAAACCGTTTGTAAGGCGCCCTTCTGGTTTGTTGTCACTTTTTCAAAGCTGTTTGTTTTTCAAAGAAGACATTTAATTAATCCAAATTGCTTGGCTGATACTATTCAGTTCTCCTTTTCCTTATTTATTTATTTTATTTTACTTTTTAGTACTCTATTGGTTTTGGCATACATTGACATGAATCTGCCACGAGTGTACACGAACTCCCAAACATGAACCCCCCTCCCACCTCCCACCCCACATCATCCCTCCAGATCATCCCCATGCACCAGCCCCAAGCATCCTGCATCCTGCATCGAACATAGACTGGCGATTCGTTTCTTACATGATAGTATACATATTTCAATGCTATTCTCCCAAATCATCCCACCCTCTCCCTCTCCCTCAGAGTCCAAAAGTCCGCTCTACACATCTGTGTCTCTTTTGCTGTCCTGCATACAGGGTCCTCATTACCATCTTTCTAAATTCCATATATATGTGTTAGTATACTGTACTGGTGTTTTTCTTTCTGGCTTGCTTCACTCTGTATACAGTTCTCCTTTTCCTTTCCCATTGCTCCCTTTCTTTTCCTATTCTTACCCCTAACCAGAGAGTCTCTAAGAATATTTTTCTAGAAATATGCATGGTATTAATTCCCTAAATTCATTATAACTCTGGGTGAAAAAAAATGCCTATTTTCTACAATCAGTATCATTATCAGTCATTCATTCATCTAAGCATAATTAATTAAATATATACTATTTTCAGCAACCCACTCCAGTATTCTTGCCTAGAGAACTCCATGGACAGAGGAACCTACTGGGCTACAGCCTCTGGGGTCGCAAAGCATCGGCCATGACTGAGCACATCAGCAGCATTTTCAGTGCTGGGCTATGGCACATATCATTTTCACCCATACTTAACTGCCCAAAGTAAATCACCTAATCAGGTTTGACATCAACTTCCATAAGAAAGGGATATTTTGAAATATACCTACCATACCACATGGACACCCAATTGTGGTGTCAGAGTTAGAATCTGACCAAATGCATATCTTAGGTCTAATCTCCAAAGGGCTTGCTAATTTATATTTTAAAACTACATCGAAACCTCCTTTCAGAGTTAAGTGAATGAAGTGCTATTGAGCTGGTTACTGGACACTTTTGTACAGGGAAAGGTTGCTTCTTGAACAGCTGTTCTCCCCCGGTATCTCAATTTCTCCCTAGCACAATGTTGTTGAATGAGATTTTCTACTTGTCATCTACAGTATGCTATTAATTTTTTCCTTAAGAAGCTTAAATTTAATTAGAGTCAACAATATCCTAGCCTAAAAAATTTATTTTTCCAATGTTGCTAATTTAAATTTTCTCTTTGAGAATCATTATTATTTTTAGATACTTCTGTGAGGTTCTTTTTCTAAAGCAATGTGAAATATTCTTTTTTTCCTCTTTTCCCATAACTCAACAAGTCCTAACTGATTATATTCATTTGCCTTGGAAAAAATTCATCTTTTGGATTAAACCAAGCATGGAAAACCATAGCCTCAAACGAATATTTTGAAAGATGGTTGTATAAACAAAAGAAAGAAAGAGCTTGGGATTAGAAAAACAACATTTAACAACAATGTCAGCTAATTCAGGGCCACAGAAGAAATAAAGAGAATTAGTTTGTTCTTAGTGATGATAATAATAGAAATAGTTAACAATATATGCAACAGTAATAATAAGAAGAAAATAGCTAACTTTTATTGTACACTTACTATGTGTCAACATTGGGTATATTATCTCAACTAATCCTCACATCAATAATATAACATAGATACTACTATTATCTGTATTTTTCAAAAAAGAAAACCAAAGTTTTAAGAAGTCAAGAAATGCAGCCAAGATCTCCAAGGTAATACCCTTTGTCTGAGTAGCTCTAACTAACTCTAGAATTTAAAACTAATCATTGGGATAGCCCAGGGGTTCTCAAGAGTGGTTCCCAGAACAGCAGCAACTGACCTAGCAATCAGGAATTCCAGGGGTTGGTCCAGCAATGTGTCTTTTAATGATACAAGCTTAAGTTTGATATACACTGCATTATCCTATGCGTCCTCCAACAATTTTCTTTTTAACCAAAAACTCTTTCTTCTTTTCACTTTTTAATTGAGATGCAGCATACATAAAGAGTATGAAGTGTATTATTTCCTAATTTTGGAATGTCTATGAATTTTTGCTTGTTTGCTGTTATTACAGGTGTTATGTTTAGTGTTGGATTTTGTTGCCTTTCTTTAAAGAGTGTTGGATTACTTTTGATAGACTGTTGTTACTTGCATTTTATTTTGGTCCCCATGAGACTTGTTTGTATGAATTTTTGGAGTGGGTCTAGAGCAACTGTTACTATAGGGATAGTTTAGCCCTACTACCAAAAATGTGACCCTTTGATGATCTCTGTTGAATGCTCCAGGTAACCAGTGAGGAATCTCTAGTTTGGCTGATAGGAACAATTTCAATCCTTGTGTCAATTTTGAATTCAGCTTATGGCTCTGTTGCTCTTTTCCTGACCTCAGAGAGTTTTACCTTATGCGTTCAGCTCTTAGGGTTCAGCAAAATCCCAAGGGAAATTTTGTGGAGATCTCTGAAACTCTTTTCTGCTTAGCTGCCTTCCCTTTGTAACTTTCTCTGCTACTTCTAGCCGCCTCAGAATCCCTGAATTCTGCTGTGTTCTCTTTGACACCCTTCTTCCTGTTCTACAATTCAGAATGTGCCTCCAAGTATTGGTAAGCTGAGGCGATCACATGACTTAGTATACTTGTTTCCCTTTTCTTGGGGTCCAGTGTCCTATACTTTCTGTTTGTCTAAAAAGAATGTCTATCTGTCTTATAGATTATTCCATGGGCTTTACATGAAAAAGTAAATCTAGTACCTGTTACTCCATCATGGCCTGTAGTGGGATTTTACTACATATTTTTAGGAAGGAATTGCCAAGTTGAGTCCAATCTTTATATATATATATATATATGTATAAAATAAAAGGATTTGGCACAGCCAATACAATTTTGAGAAAGAACAAAGTTTGACTTACACTATCTAATTTCAATATGGCCTATTAAAGCTATAATGTGGTATTAGAATAGACTATTTATGTCCAACGGAAGTGATATCACACTAAGAAGGTGAAAGTTGATTTCTGCAGGAAAATACATTCTTTTCATGCAAAAAGCACATATATACATTTATAGTACATAAAAAGTATATACATAAATATATTTCAGGTAGTAAAAGTCCATGAGGGAGAGGGGCAATAAGAAATTAAACAGTCTAGAAAGACTCTATTGGAAGGTAATAATAAAAACAGGTTGAGAAATACTGAAACAGACATTTATATCAGTGGAACAGAAGAGAAAGTCCAGAATAGACTCACACATAGTGGTCAAATGAGTTTTAGTCAAGCCACTAGTTAAGAAAGTCTTGCTAAAAAATACTGATGTAACAACTAGATATTCAAAAGTGTGCAAGAAAATGAACCTCAACCTCTATCTTTATCCACTCACAAAAATTTCTCACAATGACTCACAGTTCAAAATGTAAAACCTAAAAACCAAAGCTTCTCTAAGGATGTACTAAGGAATATCTCCACAAACTTGGGAAAATATAATAAAAACAAGGATTTTTAAAGGACATATAAGTACTAACTATAAAAGAAAATATTGATAAATTAAACACTTCACATCTACAAAGGCACACTATTAATAAAGCAGATAAACCACAGACTGGGAAGAATGTCTGCAGCGTACATATCTTATACAGCAGTCATAGGCAAAAGACACAAAGAAGACTAACAAAAATAACAATTAAAATAATGATTTTAAATGAGAAAAGACTTTAATAACCAGTTAATAAAATGGTGTATGTATATTAATAAAACCAGGAAAAGGAAATCTAACAAAACGCTCTTTTATCCTCACTAGAATTGTTAAAATGAAAATTATTGATATCTAGTTATTTTATCAAATGTAGGCAAATGTCTGGAGCAACTAGGACTCCCCTACACTGGTGGTGGAAGTGTGAAGTGGAATGACCTCTTTGGAACACTGTGTTTCATTTTCTTATAAAGTTAAACATACATTCATAACAGGATCTAGCAATTCCACTCAGATATTCCCCCAAGAACAATGAATACAAATGTTCATAGCAGAGGTTCTCAACTGAGGATAAATCTTCCCGTTGCCCTCCTCACCACCCCAAATCAAGAAACATTTGGAAATGTCTGGAGACATTTTTGATTGCTACAGCTGGGGACTGCTACTAGTGACTAGTAAGTAGAAGCCAGGAACTCTGCTTAAAAACTTGCAGTATACAAGTCGACTGCCACAACCATGACTCTCCACCCCAAAAGTCAGTAATGCTGAGGCTAAGAAATCATGGTTCACACAAAAACTTGCAAATGAGTGTTCAAAGTAGCCTCAGTAATACTAGCCCTAACTGGCAAATCCCGAATGTCTATCAACAGGTGACTGTATAAACAAATGGTGGTGTATTCATACAATGGAATAGTAATTGGCAATATGATGAAGCAAGCTATTGAAAAAGATGCAACAATATGGAAACATTTCAAAAACATTTTGTGGTGGAAAAAGCAAGACACAGAAGAGTATAACTATTTGATTCTATGTAAACAAATGTCTAAGAAAGACAAGACAGAGAGCAGATCAGTGGTTTTCGGGGATTAGACGTAGCAAGTGGCAACTGATTATGAAGAGGCCTGAGGGAGCTTTTTGGAATGATGCAAGTATTCTATATCTTGATTGTACTGGTGAATACACTGGAATATACTTTTTTCAGAATTGTTGAAATCTATGCTCAAAGTGAAGGCATCATATTGTGTATTTATTTTCCCTCAATAAAGTCAGTTTAAAATGAAAAGTCTGTAGGAATAGTATAGTATCTGTAGCATAATTTGGAATAAATGGGTATCTGAAAAATATTGAGTCTTCTAATCCATGGGCATGGTTTATCTCTCCATTTATTTGGTTCTTCTTTAATTTCTCTCAGCAATTTTTTGAGTAGAAGTTTTACACATCTTCATTAGATTTATTATTAGATATTTGATTTCTTATGATGCTATCATGAATGGTATTTAAAATTTTTCATTTTCCAATTGTTCGTTGCTATGTCTGGTTGTTTTTAACTTACAAATCCCTGTAGAACTACTGATATGAGGGGGGAAAGCTTTAAACCAGGATAGCTGCACCACTCCTAAAACATGAATGAAGAGATCTGATTTTATTTATAGAAACTGGTTCTAGCAAATATAATGCATTGTATTTTCTATACTGTCTGCTAGGTTTCCAGCACACTAACTACCAGAGTGGATCAGGCTAAAATGTATGACTTATATAGTGAGGTCCTCTCACTTAGATCACATTTGTGTGGCAGCCATGGAGGTTCTCTGCTCATATCGGCCTTCAAGAAACAGCTTCCCGTTCATCTGCCAGGAATGCAGTTAGCAGACACAGGCTTTGGCATCCTCATTATTTTTTGAGTAGCGGCAATAGTCTTCTTGAGAAGTCCTCAGCCCGTGACTGGGCATGGCAAGGTTCTTGTGCTTGGCCCTTCTGCCCAGTGGCACCTCCCTGAACCAGGTATCTATGCTCTGGAGCTCCCTACTAGAGTGGCCAAGACTTTGTGGGATTTCTATCGTGACCAGAGGCTCTTGTTGCTGAATTTGGCTTCCCTGGGCTCTTTTTCTTGCACAGGTATCAGAATGGTATCTCTGTCTGAAGGCTTTCCCTGCCCATCAGATTCTTTCCTCCTTTAAATTGCATCCATTTCCTCATCCACTCCCTTGGCCCCATAAGCCACTTGAACTACACTCCATTCCAGCCTCTACTTCTCAGAGGATGTAACTGAACTGCAACTTCATAATACCTTTGAAGAAATCTTTGCTTCCGTTACCCTTGCTATCAGGCCCATCAGAATTTACATTCCTCTCACACTCAAGCAGGAAATGGCAACTCATTCCTGTATTCTTGCCTGGAAATCCCAATGGAAAAGGAACTTCGTGGGCTTCAGTCCAAGGGGTCACAAAGAGTTCGACATAGCTAAGCAACTGAACACCCAGGCACATGCACTATCACCCTCAAGATGTGGCCTTTCTCTCCCTTCAAAGTAAGAACTTCTCTTTATCTTAAGAATTCACATCCAGCTTTGGCACATCCTACTTCACTGCTGGAAGTTGGTTCCTCTGTGAGATTCTGCCTCTTTTTCTAGAATTGTCTGAAGTGTCCTTATGCATGGATTATAAATCTCATCCAACAGAGTTGTCTTACATATGGATCTAAAGAGCCTCTTGATGAAGGTGAAAGAGGAGAGTGAAAAAAAATGGCTTAAAACTCAGCATTTAAAAAAACTAAGATCATGGCACCTGGTCCTACCACTTCATGGCAAATAGATGGGAAAACAATGGAAACAGTGTCAGACTTTATTTTCTTGGGCTCCAAAATCAATGCAGATGGTGACTGCAGCCATGAAATTAAAAGATACTCGCTCCTTGGAAGAAAAGCTATGACCAATGTAGACGGCATATTATAAAGCAGAGACATTACTTTGCCAACAAAGGTCTGTATAGTCAAAGCTATGGTTTTTCCAGTAGCCATGTATGGATGTGAGAGTTGGATCATTAAGAAGGCTGAATGCTGAAGAACTGATGCTTTTGAACTGTGGTGCAAAGGACCCTTGAGAGTCCCTTGGGCTACAAGGAGATCAAACCAATCAATCCTAAAAGAAATCAATCCTGAATATCCATTGGAAGGACTGATGCTGGAGCTGAAGCTCCAATACTTTGGCCACCTGATGAGAAGAGCCACTCATTAGAAAAGACTCTGATGCTGGAAAGATTGGAGGCAGGAGAAGAAGGGGATAACAGAGGATAAGATGGTTGGACGGCATCACTGACTCAAAGGACATCAGTTTGAGAAAGCTCTGGGAGATGCTGAAGGACAGGGAAGCCTGGTGTGCTGCAGTCCGTGGGGTCGTAAAGAGTTGGACACCACTGAGCAACTGAACAAAAATGGGTCCTTAGCTCTCTTCCCAAAGACTACGTTTTATTTTACCCATGAGTCCATTTACAGCTGCATAGGCCCCAAATTAGGCTTTCCTGGTGGCCAAGATGGTAAAAAAAAAAATCTTCCTGCAATTCAGGAGACATGGGTTCAATCTCTGAATGGGAAAATCCCCTGGGGAAGGACATGACAATCCACTCCAATATCCTTGTGGGAGAATCCCCAAGGACAGAGGAGCCTGGCGGGCTACAGTCCTTGGGGTTACAGAAGGGTAGGACACAACTGAATGAATAACCTTTTCTTTTTTTCTTTCAGGCCACAAATTAACATCCCTGCCCATCATGTTGCAAAACCACACTCTCGTTGTTTTGAAACACTGTTAAGTTTTTGAACTCTCATTGTAAGTCTTCTCTAAAAAAAAAAATACTGCCAATTCTTTATTCTTGGTTTCAGTTGTAAGATTAAGAAAGGAAGAAAAAAATAGAGTATTTTTCTTTTCAAAGTTCTTTAATGGAATATGTTGTTTGAAGGCTTTTGTCCAAGTCTCTGGGGTCTCTAGAGGTAAAGATTTCTGGATATCTCATCTCTCATTGGTTTTCTGAATATGCCCAAGACATAGAGTGGTTCTTATTTAGACTCTAATAACATTGCCATGCTCTCCTTCCATTCCTGTGTGGTCTTTTCAGGAAAGAGTAATTACCTTGTGGCTTCTCCATTACCATTCATTCATTCAACAAATATTTACTCAGTACCTACCGTGTGCCAGGCATTTTAATGCATATTTCATTTTATTACACAAAATAAAACTAAAGAGAAAAATTAAAGCAAAGCACAATCATCAGGTGAATTTTAAAACCCGGAATAAAAGAGGCTTTTTGTTTTGTTTTATAGCAACAGGTCAAGGGAAGGTTGTGTTAAATGGGTGGTTCAGTTCAGTTCAGTCGCTCAGTCGTGTCCAACTCTGTTACTCCCTGAACTGCAGCATGTCAGGACTCCCTGTCCATCACCAACTCCCAGAGTTTACCCAAACTGATGTCCATTGAGCTGGTGATGTCATCCAACCATCTAATTCTCTGTCACCCTCTTCTCCTCCTGCCCTCAATCTTTCCCAGCATCAGGGTCTTTTCCAATGAGTCAACTCTTCACATGAGGTGGCCAAAGTATTGGAGTTTCAGCTTCAACATCAGTCCTTCCAATGAACACCCAGGACTGGTCTCCTTTAGGATGAACTGGTTGGATCTCCTTGCAGTCCAAGGGACTCTCAAGAGTCTTCTCCAACACCACAGTTCGAAAGCATCAATTCTTTGGTGCTCAGCTTACTTTATAGTCCAACTCTCACATCCATACATGACTACTGGAAAAACCATAGCCTTGACTAGACGTACCTTTGTTGACAAAGTAATGTCTCTGCTTTTTAACATGCTGTCTAGATTGGTCATAACTTTTCTTCCAAGGAGTAAGCATTTTTTAATTTCATGGCTGCAATCACCATCTGCGGTGATTTTGGAGCCCAAAAAAATAAAGTCTGACACTGTTTCCACTGTTTCCCATCTATTTCCCATGAAGTGATGGGACTGGATGCCATGATCTTCGTTTTCTGAATGTTGAGTTTTAAGCCAACTTTTCCCCTCTCCTCTTTCGCTTTCATCAAGAGGCTCTTTAGTTCTTCTTCACTTTCTGCCACAAGGGTGGTATCATCTGCATTTCTGAGGTTATTGATATTTCTCCTGGCAATCTTGATTCCAGCTTGTGCTTCCTCCAGCCCAGCATTTCTCATGATGTACTTTGCATATAAGTTAAATAAGCAGGATGACAATATACAGCCTTGACGTACTCCTTTTCCTATTTGGAACCAGTCTGTTGTTCCATGTCCAGTTCTAACTGTTGCTTCCTGACCTGCATATAGGTTTCTCAAGAGGCCGGTCAGGTGCTCAGGTATTCCCATCTCTCTCAGAATTTTCCACAGTTGATTGTGATCCACACAGTCAAAGGCTTTGGCATAGTCAATAAAGCAGAAATAGATGTTTTTCTGGAACTCTCTTGCTTTTTCCATGATCCAGCGGATGTTGCCAATTTGATCTCTGGTTCCTCTGCCTTTTCTAAAACCAGCTTGAACATCTGGAAGTTCACAGTTCAGGTATTGCTGAAGCTTGGCTTGGAGAATTTTGAGCATTACTTTACTAGTGTGTGAGATGAGTACAATTGTGTAGTAGTTTGAGCATTCTTTGGCATTGCCTTTCTTTGGAATTGGAATGAAAACTGACCTTTTCCAGTCCTGTGGCTACTGCTGAGTTTTCCAAATTTGCTGACATATTGAGTGCAGCACTTTTACAGCATCATCTTTCAGGATTTGTAGGGAAAGACAGTAGAATTAGATAATCTGTTGTTCACTTAATGCTTCGCAGTAGAAGCATCTATGCTAAGCTGCATCTCAAACTTTACCTATCCAAAATAGTTCTCCCCATATGCACACCCTAAACCTCTGTCTCTTAAAAAAAAAAAAAAAACAACCCATTTTAGTAAATGACAAATCCAATTCTTTCAGTTGCTCAGCTAAAAATCCTTAGTCATTCTCCTCTTCTGTTTTATACTTCATATCTAGTCCATCAGGAAACCCTATGGACTAGACTCTACCTTCAAAAAATACCCAGACTCTAACCACTTACCATATTTCCCACAATACTCTAGTCCAAGCCACCGTCATTCCTCCCCGTGGTTACTGATACATCCTTCTAACTGCCGTTCTTGTTTCTGTTCCTGGTAATTAAAGTTTACTCTCAAGAGTACCTGAAGAGCTCCAGGGCTACTCCTCCACTGAAACTTCATTGCCTCTCCACCTCAGAGTAAAAAGTGGGACCAAAGTCCATCCAGTGACTGTCACAGCCCTGCATAATCTGCTCTCTTTTTCTCTCTGACCTCTCTTATTCTCTTCTCTGCCCCCTCTTCACTCTCTTCTACCCAGGTGATCTCCTTAGTCACTGAGCATATACTTGCCTCAGGGCCTTTGCCCTAACTAATCCCTCTGAGTGGACTGCTCTGCCTCCAAAGATCCACCTGGTTTTCTCCTTAAATTTCAGACTTTAATCAAATTTTGCCTTTCCGATGAGGCCTTCTCTAGCCATTCTAAATTTTCACATATCCTTAACCGTTTTCCCACAAAAGATATATCCAATCCCCATTTCTCTTTCAGTTTTTTCCTTAGCACTGATATCTATCTAAATCTTACATATTTTACTAATTTATCTCATTTACTTATGAATAAGATTGCAAGCTCCACATAGCATGAATATTTACGTTTGTTCAGTCTTATATCCCTAGCATCTAGAACAGTTTTTAATACACAGTTGGCACTCAAAAAAATTAGTCGTGTGAATGAATCTTTAGATAACATAAGCAAAATTCCAGAACAGAATGTATTTTGTTGTTTCTATACTGAAAGTTCAAAGTCATCTCTTTTTTTAAACAAAATCAATGCGTGTAAAGCTTATATGCCTAGCATCTTTATTTACATATGTATTTTTAAAGGGATCACTTAAACCATATTTATACAAACTATATTTATACTAAATATAGTGTACTATATGTAGAAGTCCTCCTTCCAAAGGTCTCTATAGAAGGAGATTCCACAGCTCTCAGTAACTGTACTATATAATTCTCATGATCATAATCTTTTTATTCCAGCCCATCTGCTACAGTCTGAATATTTGTGTCCTGTTGACATTCACATGTTGAAACCCTAATGCCCAATGTGATGGAATTAGGAGGTTGAACCTTTGAAGGTACTTAGGTCATGAGAGGGGAGCCCTCATGAATGGGATTAGTGGTCTAATTAAAAAAAAAAGAGAGAGAGATCCCACAGAATGCCCTTGCCTCCTTGTGTCATGTGAGGAAGCAAAAGAAACCTATAACCTGGAAGAGGGTCCTCACTCACCTATGCTGGCCCCTTGATCTCAGACTTTCAGCCTCCAGAACTGTGAAAAATAACTTATGCTTTGGACTTCCCTAGTGGTCCAGTGGCTAAGAATTATCTGCCGATTCAGGGGACACAGGTTCAATCCCTGGTCTGGGAAGGTCCCACAAGCTGAGGAGCAACTAAGCCTGCACGCAGCTGCTGAGACAGGCGCCTCTAGAGCCCACCAGCTGCAGCTACTGAGCCGGCATGTGCCAGAGGCCATGCTCTGCAAGCAGAGAAGCCACTGCTGTGAGGAGCCTGTCACCACAGCACAGAGTGGTCCTGCTCGCCGCAACTAGAGAAAGCCACGTGGCAATGAAGACCCAGGGCACCACTCCCCCGCAACGCAAAAAATACACATATATATATCAATCTAAAAAAGTAAATTATGTTTTTATAAGCTTCCCAGCCTGTGGCATTTTATTATAGCAAGTGGAATGGACTAAGACACTATTCTAAGACTTTTAGGCCAGTGTTTTGGCCTACTTCTTTGTGTCCGCTTTCAGTGAAAATGGGTAGGATTGGCACCATCTGTAAATTAATCTCTTCTCCAAATTGAATCATCCTAGTTATCCTAACTCTTCCTCCGAGTTTGGATTCACCAGCTCCCTAGCCGACAATTCTGTGGCTCTTCTGTCAACTGTGCTCAAGACTGGTATTCTTTTAGTGAGAATTTCTCTCTTGGGCACAAGTTTTGATAACTGTTTAAGGCCACTTCATTGAGACAAATGGAGAAATGCACACACATCCGTTCTTATCTGCCACCACAAACGGGTCACATAATTAACACAATGCATGGAGTTTGCTTTATATCAGTTTAGGATAATACCACAAAACAGCTCCATCGACACCACCACAATCCTCGTTCAGGCCCCCCAGCTTCACCTGAGCTGACTTCTGCAGTAGCTACAAGTAGTTTCCTTGTCTCATCATAAACCCTTCAAGTTCTCTTCCACACTGACCACCATTCAGTTCAGTTCAGTTCAGTCGCTCAGTCGTGTCCGACTCTTTGCGACCCCATGAATCGCAGCACGCCAGGCCTCCCTGTTCATCACCAACTCTTGGAGTTCACTCAGACTCACGTCCATCGAGTCCGTGATGCCATCCAGCCATCTCATCCTCGGTCGACTGCTTCTCCTCCTGCCCCCAATCCCTCCCAGCATCAGAGTCTTTTCCAATGAGTCAACTCTTCACATGAGGTGGCCAAAGTACTGGAGCTTCAGCTTTAGCATCATTCCTTCCAAAGAAATCCCAGGGTTGATCTCCTTCAGAATGGACTGGTTGGATCTCCTTGCAGTCCAAGGGACTCTCAAGAGTCTTCTCCAACACCACAGTTCAAA